>CM077153.1:182451072-182924055 GCA_039583875.1 Platanthera guangdongensis | reverse complement strand
AACGCGCGAGAAAAATCCAGAAGGCGAACACAGACGATACACCGCGGGAACGGGAAGCAAGAAAGTTTGGAATCGGTGGAGGAATTAGGGCCTGCAAGGCCTATTTATAGGGAAGAGAAAGGGCGGGAAACTTCCCACCGAAAGGCGGGGTGCGGATAGCCAAAAATCAGCCCGACGGTTCGACTTCCCCGCGCGCGACCGCACCTCAAAGGTCGAGCCGGCACGGTTCTCGCCCGGCTGCAACCGCGGGAGACCAGCGCGGGCGAACCAACCCCAACCCGCCCCGCACGCCGTTCCGCGCAAGACGGGAGACTCCCGTCTGGCGGGCTCCTCGGCTCGCCCTCGCCCCGATCAGCGCAAAGGAAGAATGGACCTTTCCCTTAACCCGCCCACAGAAAACAAAAGAAAAGCAGCACGATAATTTCAATACATCTCAGCAACAAAATAGTTAGGCCCATATGTGGGCTGAAAGAGTCGCAAGCAATTACAAATACGAGATAACTACGAAATGACAATAACCCCGCGGTATCCCGCGAGCGAGGGGCAAACAACTGGGTCAGTACTCGACCCACTTCCACCTGTGCCGCCTCTTCGTTCCCGACCGAGGCGGCACACGGGGATCGTGGTAATCGCGAACCGCCACCAGCTCCCGCTGAGCCAGGCCGACCTGCTCCACGGCGCTCTTAAGATGCCCCTCGGCTCGCGTTATATGCACGCCCGGTGAGGTGACATCGTCGTCTTCCGCTTCGCTCGGACGGCCCTCCAAGGCCGCGAGTCGGGCCTCGGTCTCAGCCTTGTCGTCATCGATTCTCTTCATGATCTCCTGTAGCAGCAGTGTGTGTTTCTGGAATAGCCGCGTCACCTGCCTCTTCATCCCCGCCGCATCGGCCGGGTCGCCCAGGTAGTCAGAAACGCTGTCCACGTCGGGCGGAGGCGAGTACCCTTCGCTCATCTCGGTTCCAGGGGAGGCCCTGTTAAAGCCTGCAAACGGGGAGGGGTCAGAATGAGCGAGCAAGAGACAAAGCCAACGATAAAAAACCAGCTCACCAGGGGTTGGCACGTCGCCCGCACCGACAGATGGGCGAGAAGATCCCGGCCGACCCTGAAAGTTTCCTCCCTCGAGGGTCTCAAGAGATTTCCCCAGCCCGTGGGAGACCGCCGGACAGGGAGTTTCCGGAGGTGGGCGATCCAGAACCGGGGAACCAGCGACCTTCTCGGGCGACTCGTGAGAGGGGCGATCCTCTCCCCCATTCCCCGCCCCGTCCTCGCGCTGCAAAACAAAGGGTCAAAGGAACAGCAATAATTCGCGGAAGGTCACATTCCCCGGGATTATCTCGACACCCCGCGACCGAGCTGGAGCCGGACAGTCGCCCGCCAGAGATCGCCTGACAATCTTCCCCTTCGCGGCCTGAAGAGAGGGCCGGGAGACCCGCGTGATAACCAAGGGGCAGCCTCGAGGGCCTCCCCCTGGGTCTTCAGGCTCGCTGCCGCCAGGCGAGCTCGCACCTCTCGCTGACCGGCATCGAGAAATTAAGATCTGCTCGAAGGAAATGAAGGGATCTGGGGAGCCTCCTCCGGGGATTAGCGGTGTATATTTATAGCAGGACAGTGGGCCCCCACCAAAAGATTCCCTGCCAGCTCAGCACAGAGCTCGCCGAACACGCGGGTTGGATGATTCTTTCCGAGCTTGATTCAAGCTCAAAAAGAGCGGGGATTGTGTACAACCCTGTGTCCGGCGAGCGGGTCCCACCAGGGAGGGTGAGCAGGCCTGGCCCCGCGACTCGCACCCAAGCGGCGGAACGGGCTGTACGACTGAAGGGCTGGCCCGCTCCCGCCGATCTCAGGCGAGCGAGCTGGCGACCCGCAGCAAGCGAGCCGGACCCGCGATTGGCGACCCGCAACAAGCGAGCCGGACCCCCGTACGCGACCTGGCTGCCGATTCGCCCCGGCAGAAGACATGCAGCTCGCCCCTATCGGCTCGCGCTCGCTCGCCTAGGGAAGATAGGCGAGCCACGAAGCCACCCCGCGCCCGCCTCCCGCGGGAGAACTGAAGGCGAGCCGACCACCCAGGGGTGCGAATAGCTACTCAGAACAGCGGAGCCTCGCTGTTGGCAGACCAGGTTGGACTGCGCATAGCCGTTCAGAACAGCGGAGTTTGGCTGTTGGCAGACCCAACCAGGGGCCTTTTTGGTATTTCCAGGTCAGTCCTTTTGGTTATTGGCAGTTCAGATTCTGAAAATCTATAAATAAGACCCAAGGGGTACCTCAGAGGGCACGCTTTCAGTGCTTCCTGACTCTCTTTTTCTAGTGTCCTCTGAGGGTACCTTAGCTCGGCTCTTGGCTAAGGAGGGGAAGCGCTCAGAGATCTTCCGGGTTTGTGGTGGGACCTCCCTGCCGAGCCCTTGGGTCTGTTCTTTCTTGTCTCTTCCGTTATTTTTCTTGCAGGAGCGAAGTAGGCGCGAGACCACCCCTTCCCCAAGGGTAGAACTCCACAAGAGGCCGGATTCCGGTTTCAACACCTGTCATGGTATCTTCTGTTGTAGTAGAAGTAAAGACCCATTCTTTGATTTCAGTCATCGCAATCTTGATGCGGCGGGTCATGAACTGCTTTAGATTTTGATCTTCAAACAACTTCAAAATGTCCACGAAGATGGGGTCAGAATGCTGGAAAGAGTCAAAGTCAATATCGCAACCCTTGCCAAATTTCATGGTGGACAGAGCATTCGCCGGAATCTCCATGGATGCACCTGCAAGAGAGAAACAAAGATCAAGTGCCAAGGAACTGAAAGCGCGGGATGGAGGTCGAAGAAAACCTAGATATAAGGTTTTCAGAATATAAACCGACAGACTCTGTTCGATGAAAAATAGAAATTCTTCGAACTGAGGTCGACAAAATATTTTATAGTCAAAAGAATTCGTCGATCTCTATCAGAAGATATGAAAACATTTCATCGAGCTCCTTTCGACGAAAGTTTTCTGAAGCAAATTCGTCGATCTCCGGTCGACGAAAATAACTTCACTCACAGAGAATTGGTCGATCTTCGTTCGACAAATGTCTCTAGAACGTTTCTCTATTCGTCGATCTCCGTTCGACGAACTTTGAAAAATTCATCGACCATAGATAGAAATCAAATTAAAGCTTCTCCATTTATCATACCAAGCTGATTTATGAAGAATAGATGGTTCCTCTCATCCAAAGGTTTGGTGAAGATATCTGCTCTTTATAAATCAGTGTAGATATAGACACGATTAATTTTATTGTTGTCTACACACTCTCTAACGAAAGGGTGCCTAATGTCTATATGCTTAGTCCTACTGTGATGGACTGGATTTTGTGTTATGGATATAACACTTGTGTTGTCATATAGTAGAGTTGAATTATTTAAATTCAACTCATAGTCTAGAAGTTGGTTCTGAATCCACAACATCTGGGAACAGAAATTGTCAGCTGCTATATATTCTGCCTCAACAGTTGAAGTGGATACAGATGACTGCTTCTTGGTAAACAAAGAGACTAATCTCATACCACGGAACTGGCATGTTCCGGAGGTACTTTTTCTGTCTACTCTTCATCCAGCAAAGTCAGCATCTGAGTATCCAGTTAACTCAAACTTTGACTCAGTGGGATACCAAAGTCCTAGATTAGGACAACTCTTTATATATCTCAAACTCCTTTTTAAGAAAATTAGGTGATGTTCTTTAGGGTTCACTTGTAACCTAGCACAAAGACATGTAACAAACATTATGTCAGGTCTGCTTGCTGTAAGGTATATTAGGGACCCAACAATGCCCCTATATAATTTCTGATCAACAGGTTTCCCATGCTCATCAGAATCTATTACAACATTTGTAGCCATGGGTGTTTTCTTTGCTGAGGCATCAGTCATCCCAAACTTTTTGAGAAGCTCCTTAGCATACATAGCCTGGGATATGAATATGCCATCAGGTAGCTGCTTCACTTGAAGACCAAGTAAGTAGGAGAGCTCACTCATGCTACTCATTTCAAACTTTGAATGCATGAGGTCTGAAAACCTTTTGCATAACTTGGAATCAGTAGACCCAAATATAATATCATCTACATAAATTTGTACTAACAATATTTGATCCTTATGGTGTCTAGTGAATAATGTCCTATCTATAATACCTCTAGAAAATTTATGCTCTATCAAGAAGCTATCTAAGGTCTCATACAAATCTCTTGGAGCTTTCTTTAAACCATATAGAGCTTTATGCAATCTAAAGACATATGAGGGATGAGTTGGAGAGATGAAACCTGGAGATTGTTCAACATAAACCTCTTCTTTAAGTTCTCCATTCAGAAAGGCACTCTTGACATCCATTTGATAGACTTTAAATTTCTTGTAGGCAGCATATGCAAGGAAAATCCTGATTACTTCCAGCCTTGCAACAGATGCAAAAGCCTGGTACTAATCAATCCCTTCTTCTTGCCTATAACCTTGAGCAACCAGCCTTGCTTTATTCCTTATGATGACACCTTGGGCATCCATCTTGTTTCTATATAACCACTTAGTTCCAATGACTGGATAGTCTTTGGGGTCTTGGAACTAAGTCCCAAACTCTGCATCTCTCAAATTGATTGAGCTCCTCCTGCATTGCAATAATCCAATGTGGATCTTGCTCTGCATCTTTGATGGATTGGGGCTCAATTTAAGATATGAAGCAGATATGCATCAAATCTTGGTTGAGTTGATACCTTGTCTACACACCAACTAACATGTCTCCAATCACTTGAGATATGGGGTGATCTCTAAGTGTGACAAATTCAGTGCATGGTGTTGGTTGTTGAACAGCTTGGGGAATAAATTCCTCTTGTGGAATTAGGTTTGCTATTGTTGGTTCATCACTGATTACAGTGTCTTCTTCTTCACTTTCTTCAGCACCTTATGGAGAAGGATGGCTAACTGCCTCATTGGTGAGGGTCAGTTCATTAAGCTTCTCACACAAATTATGTTCCTGCAAAGATTCATTGGTAGAAGAAGTCTTCTCCTTGAAAAACATGTTAGTCTCATCAAAAGAAACATGGATAAATTCTTCAATTTTTAAAGTAGATTTGTTATACACCATATAAGTCTTGCTTACTTGGGAATATCCAAGAAAAATTCTCATTTTAGCCTTGGATTCAAACTTTCTAATGTGTTTCTTATTGTTGTTGTGTATATAACATAAACATCCAAAAATTTTAAAGTAGTCTACTTTAGGTTTCTTCCCTTTTAGTGGCTCATAAGGAGTCTTATTCTTAAGCTTGTGTATAAGACTTCTGTTCAGTACATAATTTGTTGTGCTTACTGCCTCTGCCCAAAAGGATAGGGGAAAATAAACATCTGCAAGTAATGTGCCTGCTGATTCAATTAGTGTTTTATTCTTCCTTTCAGCAACCCCATTTTGTTGAGGTGTTCTAGGAGCTGAGAAGCAATGTCTGATACCTTCCTTCCTACAGAACTCTTGCATAAGAAGAGACTCAAACTCAGTACCATGATTACTTCTGATCAATACAACTAGAGTAGAGTACTTAATCTGTATGTTTTTGAGAAAATTTGTAAGAATCTTAAAGTTATCAGACTTAGATCTTAGAAAGAAAACCCAAGTGAATCTAGAAAAGTCATCTACAATCAGTAAAGTATAAGATTTTCCCCCTAGACTTTGTACTGGTATAGGGCCAAAAAGGTCCATATGTAGTAAGTACAATATCCTAGGTGAGTCACTTTTGTTTAATGATTTAAAACTACTTTTAGTTTACTTGCCTAATTGACAAGCCCTGCAAAGGCTTTCCTTCTTGTAAGGGAAAGAAGGCAATCCTCTAAAAATGTTGTCCCTAGATAGTTTGGCAACATTTTTCAAGTTAACATGACCTAATCTCCTATGTCAAAGGTCATTATTATTACTAGTTGAATTGAACAGGCAAATTTCAGATTTAGCTGACTGGAAGTTAACTACATAAATGTTTCCTAATCTATTGTCAGTCAGTACTACAAGATTATCTAAATAAGTAATAATATAGGAGGTTTTAGTAAATGATATTGGATACCTTTCATCACATAATTTGCTCATGGAGATAAGGTTATGCTTCAGTTCACTTACATATACCACATTCCTGAAGGTGACAGCTCCAACAGAAAGAACAAAAGATAGGGATAGATCTTAACTTGAACTAGTTAGAGTTATACCTCGCTTTGATACCAATTGAAAGATAGGGATAGATCTTAACTTACACTAGTTAGAGTTATATATATACTAAGAAAAGAAAATCACAACACAAAGGTAAAGAAAAGAGAGCAAGCAACACAGAAGACATAAGGATTGTAGTGGTTCCCCCCAACTGGGTCCATCCACTCCTCTACCACCCTGGTAGGTATCCACTAGCAGGTTTTGATCAGGTGACTTCCACCATAAGATCTATTTCCAGGGAGATCTTACAACCCTTTGAGCTTTTGATCAGGTGCCCCAAAACCAAGAGTTTACTTTTGGAGGGAGTAAAAAACCCTGTACACGAGAAAAGGAAAGAAGTGATGTTGTCTTCTCTATCTCTAATCAATAGAGAGAAGACTTTGGTGGATCTGATGATGTTAAAGCTCCCCCTGAGATGTTGAATGGTTCAGGATTGCAGGAAGCTTTGCTTCAGGGTATAGACCTTCAAAGTGATGATTATCTCCAGCAAGCTTTCAGACTGATATTGATGTGTGTATCTTGAAAGCCTGGAGAAGATCAAGAACTCTGATGATTATCTTGATTGATGTAGAGTTCCTCCTTCTCTGTACAAAGAAAATTCTTTAATGTATCTCTACACACTACTGTGCTCTGTGTATATTCTGTCTTTCTGTGAAAAACTTCCCAATTATGTGCTCCAAGTTCGTCGAACTGATAGAGTAACTTCATTGACCTGAGTTCAGAGAAAGTATTCTGGACTTAATGTGTTTAGGTTGATCTCCCAGAATTCGTCGACCTGAGCTCGAATATCATCGAGCTTAACTCAGAGAATTTACTCTGAGTTCATCGAGCGGAGCACGACTTTCGTCGAGCTGAGTTCGACGAACGTCGAACTCATTTCCCTGAACTAGATTTTCTTCTAAGTCTGAGACTTCTGCTATCTTTTGTTGGCTGGTCCATGCAAGGTTGAATCTAAGGACTTAGCCTAAACTCCAGGACACAATGACATGACCCTGACTATACATGGTGGGTCAATTATCCTAGTTAGTGAACCTAGCCCAAATCAAACTAGGGATCCAACAGATTTTCTATCATTCCTCATCTCTTCTGAGCCCTCCATAAACACTACTAAGGTGTCCCACATCTCCTTGGATGTCTTGAAGTGCACTAGATTCTGTAATGTTGAATCATCTACTGCACTGGAAATAATATTTTGAGCTCTCTTGTCCATGAAGGCAAGAAGGAGCTCATTTTTGTTCATTTATTCATAAGACTTGGGTGTCTAGATGTTGACATCCAGAACTGAGACTTTTATAGGGATGAAAGGTCCCTCTTTGACTGTAATGTATATCCTAGGGTCAGCAGCTTCCATGAATAGCCTGACCCTTTCCTTCCAGAGCCCAAACCCTTCCTTTCTACAGATTGGTAACTTCATGGCTCCCAATTCCTTGTAGTTTACACCAGACCCCATTACTTATCTTTTAGCCAACCTTGGAGGTATACTCAGATTATTAAATCCTTTTGAGGAACCTCCCTCTGATACCACTTGAAAGTTATTTAACTCGAGGTTAGCTAATCACCTAGAGGTGGGGGGGGGGGGGGGGGTGGGGGTGAATAGGTCTTTGAAATTTTCTTTATTCTTTTACTGTTTTCAATTTTTTCTAGCTTGAGATTTTCCTTAAATCCTGCAATAACAAAGAAAAGCAAGCACACAACAAACACAAAGATTTATAGTGGTTCCCCAATTGGATACGTCCACTTTCCCTCCCGCTTATCCAACTTATTTGTTGGACTCTGCACAAACTCCTGCACTATGTTACTCAGAGCTTACACCTCAGGCCCTCAGCCTTACATATTGATTTTTCACAGAATCCAACTCAAAATCACAAGGGTTCCTACCTCAGCGCCCTGCAGGACTCCTACAGCTCAGTGATCCACTGATCACCTACCTCAGCCTTATTTCTAAGGCCTACACTCAGGATCTTCAGCCCTACAACTTCAAGCACACAGCCCTACTCTCAGAGTGCTGCAGCACTCCTAAAACTCAGTACTCCAACGAGGTATCTATAACTTAGCCTCCTCCAAAGCCTACAACTTAGTGATACACTTGTCACCTACAGCTCAGTGAATCTCTAGTCACCTACCTCGGGCATAAGGCCCTACACTCAGGCTGGGAGGACAGCCCTACCTCAGATCCACACTTGGATCCTACCTCAGTGCCCCAACAGTGCACCTACCTCAGTGACAAATTTGTCAGCTACCTCAGGCACAAAGTGCCATACACATAGATTCAGATCTACTGAATCCTACAGGAAGTTTATACAAACAGTTTAATAAAAACAAAAACAACTGACTCAGAGAAGTAACTCTGAGTCAACTTTACTAGACTGAGTAGAAATCAGTCCATCCCACTTATTGTAGAAGGAATAAGTCTTCTTCTACATCTCACACTTTTCCGCACAACCAACTTGCTGAAGAGATGAATCAGCTACATTTTTTTGATGAGAACAAACTTGCTAAACTTTGAAGTGCTTCAGCTATCTTTCCTTGCCTTTCAGGCTAACTTGGCTGGACTTTAGCTTTCAAGCTTGATGAGAAGAAAATGTCTAGCCGACTCTTTCAATTTCTCTTTCTGTACTTTTTGCGTTTGATCCTTGTGTATTCGTTAACCCTAATCCCTTTACAGTTTCCTTTTTATATGCGTTGATTTGAATCAACGACACAATATAATATGGGCCCACCAAAGATTGGTGAGCGCTATCTCCATCAGAAAGGGACAAAACATCTTTGGGCGTTGTAGCAGCTTTTCCGTAATGGCTTCCTGCAATTTTGACTTTGATGACATCAGCAGTGGTCATCAACATCTGGGCTTAGAAAATTTTCCAGAATTCCATCAAGCATTGAGTGATGATAAGACACTCAATTCCATCACTCTTGGCTCTCAGCGCTTGTGGACTTAGAAATTTCCCTAGCTTTGTCTCAGCAGTTTTGTCTCAACAGTCTCAACAGTTTTTTATTATTAGCCGAGACATGCCTTTGTCTTAGCCCTTTCTTCTCTTTAGCCGAGATAAGTTTCTGTCTCAGCGGTATCTTCACAGCTGTCTCAGCTGTTCTTGCTTTTAACTGTCTCAGTGCTTCCTTCCTAATTAGAAGCATTGAGTGAACCTGCTTCACTCAACGCTTCTGGACTTAGAACAAATCCAGCTATTTTTGTCTCAGTTGTTTACCTCTTAACTATCTCAGCGCTTCCTGCTTTATTAGAAGTGTTGAGTGAATCTGCTTCACTCAACGCTTCTGGACTTAGAGAAATCTTGCCAGTTTTGTCGCTACTGTCTCAGCAGTCTCATTGCTATCTTCTCAGATGTCTAAGCTATCTCAGTGGTCTCAACACTATCTTCTCAGCTATCTCAGCAGTCTCAGCGGTCTCAATGCCTTCTTCTCAGCGGTCTCAGCGCTTTGGCCTTTGATATATTTTCTGGCTTTTAGCTGCGTTTGACGATCTATAGGCTGAGCTCGACGAACTTTAATCTTCTTAGCAGTCTCAGCGGTTTTTGCCTTAGTTGATTTTTCTGCCTTTAGATTAACAAGTGTTTAGCTGAGTTCGACGATTTGTAAGTTGAGCTCGACGAACTTCAAGCTGAGCTCGACAAAAGTTAAAACCTGAACTCTTGTGCTTATCCCACTGAATGTTGAGTTGAGCACGATGACCAGCGTGCTGAGCTCGACGAACTTCGAGCTGAGCTTGACGAAATTTTAGTTTACTACCAAAACTCATTGTCTTCACCTGTCCAATCATGGACAACCTACATGCATGAACTGGGGCACACATCAAATACATTATGTGTTTATGTCATTGACCCGTTTAACTTCTTACAAATCTAGGAAATTGTGATCAATAGACCCAACAATAAGTTCTAAGCAATTTTATTACATACACAAAATTCTCACAATTAATAGATTCTTAAGTTTCAACTAGAGATCAACATTATATATATCCTGAGATTGAACATTAACATTGATAGGGACAAGTCTAATTATAACATTATTGGGTTGCGGTTAGCCCTCTCAACATGATCTCATCATCCAAAATAGAGATCATGGAGGAACCGTAACGCGCGATCCGCGCACAGGATTCCGTTCCCCGGATCGCCCGAGGGCGAGCCCTCTCTCCTGCCTTCGACGGGTCGTCTCTAGCCATCCCACCTTCTAGCCGGCCATGTGGCCGCTCCTCGCAGCCAAGCACTCGCGGCCTCGAGGCGCGACGACCCCACTACCCACACCGGATGGTGGAAGCCTTCCCTCCTGTAACATCCCTCAAACAACTAGACCCCTAAGATTGGTTTTATCATGACTAGGTCATGACAAAACCCTAGGAAACCCAAGAAGACCCAAGTGAGATAAGGCATGGAGATGGATATCACCTTTGCTTGCAAATAGCTCAACCTAATTATCAGGCCTAGGGTTTGACTGTAGGGTTTCACCTTAACCCTATGACCCCGCCATGACACCCCTAACCCTTGGGGAGGACCCTTGGGTCACTAAGAACTCATTGGGGTCAACCAAAAGAGCTAAGTTGACCAAAGTTAACTCAAACCTTAATTTGGTAAAACTAAGCTCACACATGGTCAATTGACCTCCCCTTAGCCAAAGGGACCCACCTAGACCATCCTAAGCCCTAAGGGAGGCCAATGAGTCACCAAGGACCCATTGGGGTCAATCAAAGAGGATAAGTTGACCAAAGTCATCCCTCGCCTAAAATGATCAAAGTGCCATAAGTAAGGGTCAAGTGGCCTCCAAGGTGCCAAGCCAACCATACCTAACCCTTCTTAGACCTTAGTGGAGGCCAATGGGTCACCAAGGACCCATTGGGGTGAACCCAAAAGGTCAATTTTGTAACACCTCCATCTGTTACATGACATATAATAGAATGTCCGGCCGGGGCCCCGCACTATATTCCATAAACAGACGACGAGATTACAAGTTAATATCAAAGACTAAACCACGCATCCTAACTCAGAGCATTCTAGCAGAAGCATTAGGGGTTAAGTTTGAACTCAACTATCATGAATGTCCACTATATATAAATAACTGCATTTATATATCACAAGGAATGTTTACAAAATACACAAAATGTTTGGCCTTAAGGCCTTACAACTTTTCTTCATACGTGTGGATTACATACATCGGCACGCAGGCCGACCACACATGAAAATCACAAAACATTTCATTCTTTGGCTTTCGAGGGCCAGCACAGCAGCAAAACAGAAACAACAGCAAGGGATTCAACCCATTTTTTTCCGCTTGGCTCTCCTGCACCTGCATAGGAACAATCCACCGCAACGGTGGCAAACAAAGCAATGGTCAGCATTTGGCTGACCAATTTATAACGACCCGACCCCTTACCCAAGGCAGCGGTATTCCTTCCCTATAAGAATAACATTTAACAAGTAGATATCTCATAAGAACGTGCACTCACGCACAGTTCAACATATCACAAACAAATGTCTCAGTGGCCAAACGTTCCGTGCACTCAGGACATACATTCGGTGTGCCGAAGTATCAGGCCCCACAACCATTCCCAATGACAACTTCGAGCATTGCGCTCCACGGCCTACAACTGGAGACTTTAGTCTTAATGGTACGCACTCCTAAGACTCTCATTATGTGCTACGACAAATGCCCAATAACCCGGGCAACTCAAGTTGACAACCATAATGTGGAGATAGGTCAGCCCTACCCATTGCTCAAATCTCCACAACTGACATGGGTCGGCTTCTCCCTTATCAGTTCGTCATGAAGCCTTTTAAGAGCTCATAGATCACAATAGTCACACTGTCCATAAAGGACTGGCTTTACAATCACAGGTTAGCTAGGAGCTTTCACCAGCAACAATCACTATCGCCCGGCGTCTAGTGACAGAACTCTCTTTCAGTCCCCAGACCTAACTATAACTGGACCAACCATCCAGAAATCCCTGCAGCCACCTGTAGTGTCAAAAACACTGGACTTTCATAGCATACATCACATGCACTTTGAGGGTATTTTCCTGGAATTCCACTCTAGTATTTCCTGCTACTCCATTTCATAGGCACAACCCACCGACTCCACAAAATACTCGTTTATATGCGGAGTCTTCTCTGGTGCACAAAATAAAACATCACGAATCCAGACCAACCTGCCCAGATGGGCTTCACACAGTATGCCAATTCCATACTATACATTTCCGGATTAGTATGCAAGACCTCTTGGGGATATCAAGAATCAACCCAATGAAAATCCGTCAATATTCCACCTTTTGGTGGGGGAAATCCATGCATATGCCCAATAAGGACTTCGCATGTCCAAGGAAGAAGATCGTTACCCTTGAAGATCTCTTCGGAGCCATGACCGTGATCTATAATCCAGATGGAATTAATTGCCACAACTTCCTCTCCGCGGATCTAGCGTCAACTCGTGATTCCAATCATAAGCAGACCTTGTATCAATCTACACACAAGCTCCTGGACGTTCATCCTCTTCCTTCCCAGCAAAGAAAGGCTATGAGAAGATGAGAATAAAATCTCAATTCCATCCTTATACAAAAGCTACCGTCGCGCGGTAACTACTACCGCCGCGCGGTAACATAGGCGGTAACCGCCTTGACCAGTTGGCGCCGCTATCAGAACTAGCGCCCCGCGATAACACTTTAGCGCTTGGCGGTAACCGTTCGACGTTTGTCGAGCAAAAAGCGCGGCGCGATAACTCCTACCTCCAGGCGTTAGTGCACTCGACGATTGTTCGGTAACTTGAGTGCTCAAAAGCATTGAGTGGTCAAAAGCGTTGAGTGGTCAAAGCCTTGAGTGGTTACCGCGTCGCGCTAGCTTCGATGTACCCAACCCGAGCGCTATGTATTTTAAATCACTGAGCTACCGCCTGCGATAAGACTATAGCGGCCCGTTAGCCCCTGATGACCACTACTCCTTTTTGGGGTGTTACAATCCTCCCCACCTTACAAAAATTTTGTCCCAAAATTTGCATACGGCACCAAGCAGTAACCAGTAACAAAGCGTTAGTTTCTACTCAACAACAAATGTTATACATTTTAGGTAAACAACTAGGGATATTCAACACATATGGTCTACTCCTGCTCCCATGTTAGCTCTTCACGGCCACAGTTGTCCCACCGGACCTTGACCATCCTGATTGGCTTGTTCCGCAGCTGCTTAACCGTTCTATCCTCGATTCGAATGGGTCTAACCTTCGTCGTTATCCCGGATTCAACTGGTATATGATCATTCACAATAAATTGAGTTGGATCCTTCACGGCTTTTCGAAGCATGGATATGTGAAACACATCATGCAACCCACTTAATTCCTTTGAAAGAGCTAGCCGATAGGCATCATCTCCAACTCGTTCCACCACCTCAAATGGTCCAAGATACCATGAACTCAGCTTTTTCAAGCGCCGAATCATGGACACGCCCTTGAAAGGTTTAATTTTCAAATATACCATTCGCCAACCGCAAACTCTACGTTTCAGTGCTTGGCGTTATAGTACTTTGCCTGCTGGTCTTGGGCTATTAAGAGCCTCTCACGAATAGAGTGTATTGTTGAATTAGCTTTTCGACTTCCTTACGCTTGTACAACATAGATTCACATGTTTCCGCCCAAGCTAATGGTGTACAACACTTCCTATCATATAAAGCTTCAAAAGGCGCCATATTTAAACTCGCTTGATAACTATTATTGTAGCGAACTCTACCATATAGGGATGATCTTCCTATCTCTTCCTGAAATCTAAGGCGCACATTCGGAGTATATCTTCCATCGTTCTGTTGGTCCTTTTAGTTTGTCCATCTGTTTGGGGATGAAAGGCCGTACTGAATGTTAACTTTGTCCCCAACAATTGATGGATTAGTCTCCAATCCTTCGAAGTGAAGCACCTGTCTCGATCACTTAAGATGCTATGGGGCACACCATGCAATCATACTGTTTGTTCGACATACATTTTAGCCAAAACTTCCACTGAATCGTCCCTCTTATTCAGAATGAAGTGAGTCACTTTAGTCAACCGGTCCACGATCACCTAAACCGAATCGTTACTGCGTTGAGATCTCGGCAAATTGTGTACGAAATCCATTGAAATATCATCAAACTTCCATTCCAGAATAGGTAGCGACTTCAGGAAACCTCCAGGCTTCTGGAATTCCGCTTTCAGTAAGGCACAAGTCTGACATTTAGCCACGTAAAGTGTCATGTCTTTCTTTATGCCCGACCACCAGAACAGCTTTTTCATATCTTTATAAATTTTTGTGCTCCCTAGGTGAATTGAATATTTAGTGAAGTGAGCTTCATACATCAACTCATCTCTTAACTTACACATCTTCGGGATGCACAAACGACCATCTCTTCGCAAAAGGCAGTCATCCTAGGAGAATTGGCCATTTACTCCATCCACTATATATCGTTGCAAACTTTCATCAAGTTCCATTTCCCGTCGAACCCTGTCCACAAGGTCATATTATACCTCCGTCTAGGTCAAGCACGCATTTCCTGTGGAATTCTTGTCAACACAAGAAATCTCTAAAGCTTCCAACTCCTAGATCAGATGCTCATTATGTATCTGCAACCAATTTGCCCTTTGCTGGAGTCCTCCGACTCAAGGCATCTGCGACGACATTTCCCTTCCCTGGAGTATAGTGTATTTGGAAGGTATAGTCCCCGAGGAACTCCATCCATCTTCATTGTCGCATGTTAAGATATTTCTGATCCAGTAAATACTTTAGGCTCTTATGGTCCGTGAATATATCCACCTTCACACCATATAAATAATGATGTCACAGTTTAAGTGCAAAAATCACCGCTGCCAATTCCAAGTCATGGACGGGATAGTTTCGCTCATGTACTTTCAACTGGCATGAGCCATAAGTGATCACCTTTCCAAATTGAAGAAGAATGCAGCCTAAGCCGCTCCCTGACGCATCACTATAAATTTCAAAGCCGTCCGAACCACTTGGCGATGTTAAGATTGGCGTCATGGTCAAGCGACTCTTCAGCTTTTCAAAAGCTCGTGCACACTCTGGCATCCAAACGAACTTTTGATCCTTCCTCGTTACTGTGGCAAAAGGCAAAGCGATCCGTGAGAAGTTTTCTATGAAACGTCTGTAGTAGCCCGCCAGTCCAAGGAAACTCCTAACTTCGGCCATAGAAGACAACAATAGCCTCTCCCGTATGGCTTTTATCTTTGACGGATCCACCGCAATGCCCTCTCCACTCACCACATGGTCAAGAAAAGCCACTAATGACAACCAAAACTCACTCTTTGAGAACTTGGCGTAGAGCTAGTTTCTCCTTAGGGTGTGCAACACAATCCGTAAATGGTTCGCATGATCTTTTCAGACTAAGAGTACACCAAGATGTCATCAATGAAGACAATCACAAACAAATCCAAGTACTCTCGAAATGTTCGGTGCATTAAGTCCATGAACACCGATGGCGTATTTGTTAGCCCAAATGGTATTTCCGTGAACTCATAGTGACCGTAGCGTGTTCCAAATGATGTCTTGGGATTGTCACCTTCCTGAATCCTCAACTGGTAGTAACCGAATTTTAAATCTAGTTTAGAATAGACGGTTGATCCCACGAGCTGATCAAATAAGTCATCAATTCGAGGTATTGGATACTTGTTCTTCTCCGTCAGCTTATTTAACTCGCGATAGTCGATGCACAACCGCAAGCTACCGTCCTTCTTTTTCACAAAGAGAACAGGTGCACTCCAACGTGACATACTTGGGCGTATATAACCATGTTCCAACAACTCTTGTAGTTGCACTTTTAGTTCCGCTATTTCCTTTGCCGCTACTCGATGTGGCGAGCGGGCCACAAGTTTTGCACCTGACACCAACTCAATCGAGAAATCAATCTCCTGCTGTGGTGGTAACCCTGAAAGCTCCTTTGGGAACACATCAACAAACTCTGAAACAATCAGAACATCACTCTTATTGGCTTTTGGCTCAACAACCTCAATAAGCGTGAAGAACAACTCCGCGCCTTTCCGAACAGCTTTGACGACTTGGAGAGCAGACATCAATGTCCTGTTCGATCCTCGCATACCAGCAAATTTAGTCTCTAGTTCGGCATTCTAGCCTAGTGTGACTTCCTTAGAATTGCAATCTATATAGGCATACTGCTCCTAGACCCAGTCCATACCAAAGATCACATCAAATTCTGATATTGGGAACACAGATGCTTCTAATCCGAAATCCTGACTTCCTATCTGTACCTACACAAAGCAAGACCTATCTGCATACATCACACATCCGTTCGGTAACAACACCTTCACACTATCTGCCACCATATGAATCGGCACACCGATCCGTGACACGTAGTCCACAGACAGAAACGAATGTGAAGCACACGTATCAAATAGTGCTCTCATCGGATAGTCTCGAATCAAGACAAAGCCTAAGACAAACATATCATACACGAACTACCTACAATGTATGAAGTATCAAAACAAATAACAAAGTATCTTAACTCGTACCTGTGATGACGTGACTTTTCTTTATGGCCTCCTGTTGGCCAAGATTATATACTCGGGGCTGCGCCTGGGATGCTGAGGATTCCACCACTGCATTTCCCTTTTCTGTATAAGATGCTCCCATCTTCTTAGTACCCGTTGGAGGACCAAATCGACATTCACGGGCAAAGTGTCCTGGCTTGCCATAGGTATAACAAGTACGCGGGCCTTGCCCCGAAGTTGCTCCAGATGCAACTGTAGATGGAGCCTGTCTAGAAGACTTGGATCTATTACCCCATCTCTTTCAGTAGTTCAACTTTCTCGGGTGCGACGCTTTGAACTCGGGCTTTATCACAGCCAAGTCCCTCTTGCCTTGTACTCGCTTCATATCCTTTTCCAATGCACGAGTTGTATCAACCAACGCTTGAAACCGCTGGTTCACCGAACTCGAGAGCAGGAATCTCAGCTCGTCCCGCAACCCTTTGTAGAGCCTGTTGGTTTTACGTTCTTCGTCAGCAAAGATAGTTCCTGCATAGCATTCCAACTGCGTAAACTCATGCAAGTAGGTATCAACACTACTTTCCCCCTGAGTTAGACGCGAGAACTCATTTTTCATAGCTATATGCTGAGCTGAGGGCAAATTCTTTGCCAAAAATAGTCTCGAAAATTCCTCGATCGAGACACCCATCAATTGTATGCCTGCCAAGTGGTTCATCTCTATCTTATCCCACCATAGTCGAGCCTCTCCTTCCAGCAAGAAGGTGGCCAAGATGACTTTTTGTTCTTCATCCGTCCTTATCGCCGTCAATATCCGCTTGACGAGCGACAACCAATCATCCGCCTGCATTGGGGATCCCACACCCGTAAACGTAGGAGGATTGTAGCTCATAAATTGCTTCAACTACCGTTCAGCTGCTCGAGGATCAATAACGACCTCAATAGGTTCGGGTCGCACACCCACCTATTCTAGCACCACCGTAGGCCGCGCCTGCCCAGTAAGCTGTGCCTGGAACATATCATACAACACCTCAACAACTAAGCATACTGCTTCTGCATAAGGAGGAGGTGTAGGTACCTCAACGTGTGTCATACTCTCATCAGAACGTTGGAGCTCAGATTGCCTCGCACCACTTCGGGTCACCTATACGTGGACAAGACACACTTTAGTGACTTAACAACAACAACAATATAGGAACACACAGGTTCCTAAAACATGTGTATTTACATTCCTTAGTGGACATTCTTGAGTTCATTTATGTTATAACAGGTTACACAGTAACACGTGCTTGCCACTCCTCAAAAGAATTCGACCACGAATTCGAAGGAGCAAAACCAAGACAAGCTGATACCAAATTGTAACACCTCCATCCGTTACATGACATATAATAGAAGGTCCGGCCGGGGCCCCACAATATATGCCACAAACAGACAGCGAGGTCACAGGATAATATCAAAGACCAAACCACGCATCCTAACTAAGAGCATTCTAGCAGAAGCATTAGGGGTTAAGTTTGAACTCAACTATCATGAATGTCCATTATATATAAATAACCGCATTTATATATCACAAGGAATGTTTACAAAATACACAAAATGTTTGTCCTTAAGACCTTACAAGTTTTCTTCACACGTGTGGATTAAATACATCGGCATGCAGGCCAGCTACACATGAAAATCACAAAACATTTTATTCTTTGGCCTTCGAGGGCCAGCACAGCAGCAACAACAACAACAACAACGCAAGGGCTTCAGCCCACTATTTTTCGCTCGGCTCTCCTACACCTGCACGGGAACAATCTACCGTAACAGTGTCAAACAAAGCAACGGTCAGCATTAGGTATACCAATTTATAACAACCCTACCCCTTATCCAGGGCAGCAATATTCCGTCTCTGCATGCATAGCATTTCACAAGTAGATATATCACAAGAACGTGCACTCACGCAGTTCAACATATCACAAACGAATGGCTCAGTGGCCAAACGTTCCGTGGACTGAGGGCACATATTCAGTGTGCCGAAGTATCGGGCCCCACCAGCGTTCCCAATAACAACTTTGAGCATTACGCTCCATGGCCTACAACCTGAGACTTTAGTCTTAATGGCGTGCAAGCCTAAGACTCTCATTATGTGCTACAATGAATACCCAATAACCCGGGAAACTCAAGTTGACAACCATAACACAGAGACAGGTCAGCCCTACCCATTGCTCAAATCGCCACAACTGACGCGATTCAGCTTCTCCCTTATCCGTTCGGCACGAAGCCTTTTAAGAGCTCATAACTCACAATAACCACACTGTCCACCAAGGACTGGATTCACAATCACAGGTTAGCTAGGAGCTATCGCCAGCGACAATCACTTTCGCCCGGCGTCTAGTGACAGAGCTCTCTTTCCGTCCCTAGCCCTAACCATAACTGGACCAACCATCCAGAAATCCCTACAGCCACCTGTAGTGATAGAAACACTGGACTTTTATATCATACATCACATGCACTTTGAGGGTATTTTCCTGGAATTCCACTCCAGTACTTCCTGTTACTCTATTTCACAGGTATAACCCACCGACTCCACAAAATACTTGTTTATATGCAGAGTATTCTCCGGTGCGCAAAATAAAATATCACTAATCTAGATCAACCTGTCCAGATGGGCTTTAAACTGTATGCCTATTCTGTACTACACATTTCCAGATCTATATGCAAGACTTCTTGGGGACATCAAGAATCAACCCAATGGAAATCCCTCAATATTACACCTTTTGGTGGGGGAAATCCATGCATATGCCAAATAAGGACTTCACATGTCCAAGGAAGAAGATCGTTACCCTTGAAGATCTCCTCGGAGCCATGACCGTGATCTATGATCCGGATGGAATTGAATACCACAACTTCCTCTCAGCGGATCTAGCGTTGACTCGCGATTCCAATCATAAGCAGACTTTGGATCAATCTTCACACAAGCTCCTAGACGTTCCTCCTCTTCCTTCCCATCAAAGAAAGGCTATGATAAGATGAGAATAAAATCTCAAGTCCATCCTTATACAAAAGCTACCGCCGCACAGTAACTACTACTGCCGCGCGATAACATAGGCGGTAACCACTTTTACTAGTCGGTGCCGCTATCAGAATTAGCGCCCCGCGATAACACTTTAGTGCTTGGCGGTAATCATTTGACATTTGTCAAGCGAGTAGCATGACACGGTAACTCCTACCGCCTGGCGTTAACACACTCGACGATTGTTCGACAGCGTTTAGTGCTCGAAATTGTTGAGTGGTCAAGAGTGTTGAGTAGTTGAAGCATTGAGTGGCTACCGCGGCACGCTAGCTTCGCATTACCCAACTTGAGCGCTATGTCTTTTAAATCACTGAGATACCACCTGCGATAAGATTATCGCAGTGCGTTAGCCCCCAATGACCAATACTCCTTTTTGGGGTGTTACAAATTTGACTAAGGTCAACTCAACCCTAAGATTAGGTCAAATTAGCCTACGTGGACCTAACCAAGCCTAACTCACTTAGGCTAAGCCCAACTAGTGTGGTACATTAGCTTTAGAAGGGAAGAATTTACTTAAAATGCCATTAAAATTCTGGAGAGGGTGACTAGGAGAGTGAAAGCGCCATCTTCCCTTTAATGGAGGAGAGAGAAAGAGAGGTCATTCATGGCCAAGGGAGGCCAAGGGTCTCTCTATTCAGCTTCAATGCTGGATTCAACTCCCCTGGGGGAGAGGAGAAGTTTCCAACCTTTTCCTGGCCAAGTTGAGCCTATGTTCACCCCCCAAGCCATGGCCGAAAAGTCACCTTCATGGCTATTAATGGCCATTGATGCTACACCCTACCTCTTCCCCATTTGGCAATCTTAAAAGCATCCCTAGCCCCCCAACAGCCTTTTCCACACTTTCCCTGAAGCAACTGATCCTTCCTATAGTGTAGTTGTAGAGAACCAAATAACAACACCACCTATAAAGGTGTCCCGTCGATCGGCAAGGCTTCACGCCTCCCAAAAGGTCGACTTCTCCCCCTCTCCCTCCGTGCTAGACTCTTAGATCAACTAGGGGAGATATCAAGCTCAATTGAGCCCGATCCAGTAGGCGATTTTGAAGAAATTTCATGAGAATAGAGAGGTTGCGAGTTCGCAGGTAATAGCCACTCTGGCGGCCGTGTCGCCGCCAATCGATAGCCCCCACCTCAACGGAGGTGGTGGTGGCGGTGGCCGGCCAGGGAGGTGGCCGGCTAGGGAGGTGGCTGGGTGGCCGGGAAAATGGGCTGAAAGTAGCTCTAGGATGGGTTGATCTGGACGGTTGGCGCGTTGGGGATGATGACGGGCATCCGCTGGATTGCGCCAAGATTCGTGGCGCCATCTGATATAGTTTAGGATTATATCATTTCATTTTATTTAATTTCTGTCACACTTAATGCAGTGGTTAGTTTTAATTATTAAAAATACTTAGATTCACCTGTTGGTGAAATGATCAACAAAATTGTAGCCCTTTATGTCTACTTTATTTTAAAATTAATTTCAACTCATTTGGGTCAGTGGTCTGACCATAATACTTAAAATGGTGCATACTATACATATGGCTAGCCATAGACTAAATTGAGTGCTCCCACCAATCCACTTGTCCAAAGGGCTTGAAATTTTGGACGAGAGCCACTATTACCTATAATTATAACATATCCAAAAATGAGAATTTTGGGAGGATATTTTCCTATAGTTTTTGAAAAAAATTTAATAACATAGTTTTGAATTAGTTAAGGGGTCTATGGACCTCAAAATCAACCAAAATTTTGGTGGATGGTCCATAAGGTCAATATATGTCCATGGTAAAAATATCAAGCCATTTGGGGGTGATTTGTGTCGGTATTGATGTGACCAAAATTTGGTCCCCGAAGTGTAAGTTAGGGCAAAGGTATTCTTGATGGGTTGAGTGGCCAATCCTCACCCAAAAGGGAAGAAACTTGAGCCACTGTCTCAAAGTCTTCTAAAACACTCCCTCAAGAGAGATTGGGTGGTTTGGGGTGGAGATGCCCTAAGACCATAGTGTAGGTTCTAGAGTTGAGGTTTGGGGCCTAGTGAAGGACATGGGACAGTATGTCCTTGGATGGCCTTGGAACTTGGATGGTGAGTTCTTAGGGTAAAAATAGGCTATGGAGAATAGTTTTAGGATTTTTAGGATCTTACACCTTCTTTAAAATAATTATGGATGATTTACAACACTTGGGTCCGATAATTATTTACATGCTCAAATGGTTTTTATGCTTATGAAACTTAGGCAGTAAAATTAATTTAGTGATATGGTTCCATAGAAATTTTATTGTGAATTTTGGATTAATAATTGTAGTACTACATTCACAAACCCTAAGTTGTATTCAATCACAAGATAATTATTTATGGATTATATGCTCACTGAAAAATTATGAAGCTTGGTCAGGAAATATTTTAGGATATAACCTTGCTCTGTGAATTTTTATACAATTATTGGAAGTCTTTTCATACAAGTTATTTCACAAGTGCCTTATGTAGAAGATTATTAGATGAATTAATTATGTGACTAAATTAGCTTGGAAAATAATAATTCTTGGTCAGTAGTCCCTTCTGTTTATGTAAGTCATCTGATAATTTTCCTATAATTTGATTGAATATTTCTATTATTTCTTGTTTTTTCCTATTAATGTGGCTATTTAGTCAATAATTATTTGGAGCTGAAAACCTTTTTGTAAAATTATGAATTTCAGTATTTATTGTTACTTTGATGACATGCACCTAAAATAAGTTTTTTAAGGCTTTACCTAGAGAGAAAAGTGTACTTGTAGGTCAAAATCATTGTTGGCCTTATTTTGCAGAAAATTTAATAAATGCTAAATTAGTTAGTAAAATTTCAAATGTCTGGATTTAGTCCAAATATGTCATTATAGACCCTTAGTAATAATCTTAGGTCATTTGGATGAATATTTGAAGGGATCACCATTTCTACTTATCATATAGCTTAGGTTGGTCGGCACATAGTAAAACTGCAGAATTGTGCTAACATGTGGGAAGGAAATAGGGAGTTGTATTAATGATATACTGATTTGGTAAGGTGAAATTGATTTCATCATTAGGAGTCATGAGGGGGAGGGCGTTGGTCTGAATATTGTTAAGTGGTGCTCGGGATCGACGAAAGATCGTCTTTTCTATGTAGAGAGAGAGAGAGTCAAAATACAGTATGGTTAGATTTAGTATAACATTTAATGAGATTGGCTATAAGTAGATACCAAGAATAATAAGTACCTTGTGAAAGGGAGCTTTGGGCTTCATGTAACGCCCCGAATATCGTATTTGAGCTGATTGCGCCCAAAAGAAATTTTGATGCCTGTATAGGGGTACACGACCTAGGATGCGGGCGTGTCCAAGGCCGTGTCTTGTTTGGTGTTTTGGCCGACTGTGTCCAGAGAAGGACACGACAGGAAACACGACAGCGTGACATGAGTGTGTCAAATGACACGGGCGTGTGCCTACCCGTGTCACTACCTATGTTCGCAAGAGTCGTGACGGTTGGCGTTACGGTTATATGTGACACGCCCCCAGTTACGGGCATGTCGAGTACCCGACACGGGTGTGTCAGGTTGAGACACGGGCGTGTCTTAGCCCGTGTGGTTTTTCTGCGTTTGATGATCGTTCCTGGATCGAGGCATACAACCTAGGACACGGCCGTGTGCAAGGACGTGTTCAGCCCAGGTTTGATGATTTTTGTACATATCTGAGCCGTTTATTTTCTTTAAGTAAGATCTGAGGGCCCAGATGTGTTCCTGCTCTGTTAAGGCCGGGAATGGTGGTTTAACTCTTCATTTCTCCCTTAAGCTTTCTCTTTCCAAGGAGTTAGAGTAAGGAGGAATAAGGAGGAGGATTCCTGCCGCCGGCGGAGCATCGGAGCACCGTTTAGAGAATCGAGAGCGGATCCGTGGATAAAATTCCGTTGCAAAGACTTCTATCCGGATATTTTTACATGGCGCAAAAGCGTACTATAAGGACAACGATTCTCTACTTGAGCATGTGAAGCTCTCTTCCTTTTTGCATAGGGAAACCCTCTCCCGCGTGTGTGTGGCGAGTGTGCGATGTTCCCTGGGGTTGACGGGAATAGTCCCGCTTGTGTTGCATATAAAGTCCAGAATCGAAGTACGAACATAGGCATTGTGTGTGAAGCCTACCCGGACATGTTTGTATGGATCGATGATGTTGCATTTGTTATGATTTGCCGGAGATGACTCCATGCTTTGTGTTTTCGGGTTTCTACTTGGTAGATTGCAACAGTGATCCTTGGGGATTAACTCCAAGGCGCAGCCAGAAAACTGAGCGGAAACGTTGTTCTGCTAACTTGGCGGCCAGGGAGCCGGCCTTGTGCATAACTGGGTTATGCGATGTTTGGAAATTGTGGCGGGATCCGAGAGAAGCTTGGCTCGTGCGTACGTCTTAAGGTGAACTACGTATTGTGAGCAACGAACAAGTGGAATCAGACCTAGGCTATGTGGTTCGGTGCGAGAGACCCGAAAAGGGGACTGGCCGTTTTTCATAGTCGGGAGCCTTAGAAGGTGGTCAGAAAGGCTAAAATACTCATGAAGTTGCCATCCCGGGGGTGGTGGTGAAGACGCTGAAGTGTCAGGATTCACAGATAATGTGCCCTGAGTGCACGGGGTGTTTGGCCCTACGAGCCTACACCTGTGGCGAACTATGTTTGTACTATATTATTTAGCTGGGCTAATGAATTGAGGGGAAGGAGCACCGCCGTCCCGAGTTAGTGGCGGGGTCGTTATAATTTGGTCAACTTTGGCTGACCGTTGCTTTGTTTTCCACCGTGTGGTGGATTGCTGCTTGCAGGTGCTGCGGAGCCGAGTGCAAAATAGAGGGCTGGAGCCCATGTTGCTGAGCTGGCCCTCAAAGGCCCAAGCGAATAGTTGTTCTTTATTTTGTCATGTGTGGCCGACCTACGAGCCTATGCATGGAAAACATTATATTGTTAAGTGAACCCTTGTAAGGCCATAAGGCTAAGTATCTTTCAGTGTATTTGTATTTCATTCCAGTTGCAGTGGTTGTGGACATTCATGTTATTGGATTACAATTATGAGTTCTTTCAACTGTTTAAAAGCTTCCGCTAGAATGCTCTGTGTTAGGACGTGTAGTCTTAATTGGATAGTTTGGTTATTCATACGTAACCCTTCTGACTGTCCGTGGTATATGGCGTCGGGCTCCAGCTGGACCTTCTGTTATATGCCATACGACGGATGAGGGTGTTACAATTTGGTTTCAGACTTCTGGTTACGGTCCGACTTAAATGAATTCGTGGGCGAATTCGTTTAAGGGGTGGTGAGCACATGTGTGCGTCATCGTTATAACATCAAAAAAACCATGATTGTCCAGTTAGGAATGAAAAAATACACTTGTTTTGTGGAACCTGAGTGTTCCAATGATTGCTTTTAGCAATTTGTGTGTCGTCTAATCTAGGTTCTTTGCTATTATAGGCGGATAGGAGGGGTGCTGGTCAATCAGAGTGTCCGTAATCGGCGGAAAGTAGTGCACCAAGGGATGTGCCTACAACACCTCCTTCAGCAGAAACCATCAGATTGGTGGCTGAAGCAGTTTTTGCCATGATTAATGCCCAACTTGTAGGGCAAATGCACCACGCACCACCTGTTGATGAGCAAGAACCGGTTAGGGTGGTAGAGCCAAGAGTGGTGGAGCACATGGCAGTGGATCAGGTAGAGTCGAAGAGGGCTACAGAGAGACAGCTCAAGCATGTAATGGGCTTTAATCCTCTGAGATTCGATGGGGTTGGAACGCCAGCTCAAGCTGAGGATTGGCTCTCTACTATAAAGAGGGTCTTGACGACCACGTTAACTGAGGAGTGGTAGAAGACCACCATAGCAACCTTCCTTTTGGCTGGTGAGGCGAGGCTGTGGTGGGATGAGTTGGAGTTTCATCTCTTAGTGGGAAGGCAGCTTGCTGATGTGCCTATGGAGGAATTCTCAAGATTGTTCTTGGCCAGATATTTATCCTCTGCTCAGAAGCTTGAGATGGAGAATCAGTATCTTGGGTTGACTCAGGGAGCCAGAAGCGTGGACGAGTATCTGCACGAGTTTACACGGTTGGGTCGATATACTGGTGCTATGTTTACGGAAGAAGAGAGGAAGACCAACCGATTTTATGAGGGTCTACGCGGTGATCTACAGTTACTCCTTGTTGGGCCTAAGGCGCATGGCTTCCTAGCCTTGGTCAATTCGGCCCGGTCATTGGAAAAGGCTGTGAAGAAAATCCAAGAGAAGAAGGACCAAGGGGAAAAGAAGGCAGAGTTCAAAGTACCAAATTCAAAGTCAGGATTCCGCAGATGGAACAAGAGGCAGAGGACTTCGAACTCAGCCCCTCCGTCTGGGGCGTCGAGGGCAACCACAAGTTGAGTCCCATGAGCTTGCTACAACTGTGGGAATACGGGGCACTTTGCTCGTGAGTGTTGGAGCGGACGTGCAAAGTCCGAGAGGAAGCCTGGAGCGACCTATGAAGAGAAAGGCAAGGCGGTGGAGTCAACCGCATCCTATCATGCTCCAGCCTAGCCTAGAGTTTATAATCTTGGTCTGCAAGAGGCCATAAAGCAAGCTGACGTGGTAATAGGTATGCGTTAAATTTTAGCAGTTTAACTTTATATAGTTGTTACCTCTTTTTATATGTTAGCTTGTTATTCTTGGTGTTAGGCTTTGTGTTGATTTTCGATTGTCTGGCGAGAGCCCTGTTTGATACGGGGGCTTCACATTCCTTCTTGTGCAAAAGATTCGTGTCTCGTATCGGGGTACCTGTTGGATCCCTAGTTTGATTTGGGCTAGGTTCACTAAGCTAGGATGATGTGACCCAACATGTATAGTCAGGGTCATAGTTGTGTCCTAGAGTCTAGGCAAGTCCTTAGAGTCAACTTCATATGGACCAACTATCAACAAGACTGCCAGAGACTCAAGACTTAGAGTTTTTCCGGAGATTCAGAGATTTCTCAAGAAACTAAGTAAAATGAGTTCGACGTTCGTCGAACTCAGGTCGATGATAGTCGTTCTCAGCTCGACGATCTTAGAGAAATATTTTCTGAGCTGAGCTCGACGAACTTCAGTCACATATCGACGATCCTTGGACTTCACCTCCAGAATTCTAAGTCTAGACTGTTCTCTAGACTCAGGTCGACGAACCTAGTTCTCAGGTCGACGAACTTCATTCTTTGCTCGACGATTTCTGGACTTCCACTTCAACTCTATTTCCAGAGGTTTATTAATTTTTCTCTAAGTCCAGAATCATTTTCAGCTCGACGAATTCAAGGTTCTCCAGACTTAGCTCGACGAACACTATTCTTTGGTCGACGAATCTTTGGACTACTACAGCATTCTGTCGAGACTATGTTCTCTAGTCTCAGGTCGATGAACTCAGTTCTCTGCCCGACGAATTCTAGAACCAGAAGACTTGTGTCGACACTCAGAGTATATGTCGACACCAACTAAGTCGACACTAGAAGAACTTGTGTCGACACCCAGATCATCAGTCGACATTGTGAAAAGGTTGTATCGACACTACACAGAAGACTTGTGTCGACACACAAGAGTATTTGTGTCGACACACAGAATATTTGACAACTCCAGAATAGTTGCTGAACTCCAGTCGACGAACACATTTCTCAGCTCGACGAACTTGAAGTACAGAAATGCAAAGATTCCAGAGACAGCAAGTCAAGTTTCCAGCTCGACGATTCTGCAACTCAGCTGGACGAACAAAAGTCATCAGGGCGATGAACTGCAGACTCAGCTCGACGAATTCTGCTATCTGTTTGACGATTCCAGACTTATTTATTTCTGGCCTTCTGTTCCCACTCTAATACGAAAATTCCTGAGTAATTAATGCTCTAACATTCTCTGAATGTATCCGTTAGAATGAGCATTAATTATGGTCTTCTCCAGGATTATTGCTTGCCGTTTTTACATGGGACAGTTGGGGAAATAAATCAATGTCATTTATTCTCAAGGCTGTCAGCATTAATTGCAGAATAATTCAAATTTTTGAAAGATAGATTTTGACATAAAATATAAAAGAGAAGAAGAGAATAATGGAAATATATAGATAGATATGAAGAATCAAGCATTATTAAAAATAAGTTTCAGACAGAGCACAGTATACTCAGAAGCATACAGAGATTACAGAGAAACAA
This sequence comes from Platanthera guangdongensis, assembly GCA_039583875.1. NCBI lineage: Eukaryota > Viridiplantae > Streptophyta > Magnoliopsida > Asparagales > Orchidaceae > Platanthera > Platanthera guangdongensis. The sequence continues at coordinate 182,896,188 of CM077153.1, read as the reverse complement.
TTCAGTCTTGAATAATCTGCTCTGTCAACAAAAAACATTCTCTAATACAGAGAAGCCCTTGACCAGATGCTCATCAGTACCTGAAGAAGAAGAACAACAATACCTATATGTTGGAACACCATATTACTAATTTGGGTCAGGATCACTATGTCTCTAGGAAACCAATGTTTGACCTCCTGTATAGCTCAAAAGGTCAATTAGAATTAAGTCTAAGGGTTAGAAGTCTAAGTTTGGAAGCTGCCCTCAAGACCAAGACTTTTTCAGTTTGAGACTAAGTCATATTGTCAAGCTCAGCACGACGATTCGTCGAACTCCGATCGACGATCGTCTAGCTCAACTTCGACAGATTGTCGAACTCCATTCGACGATCGCTGAGCTCAACTTCATCATATCGTCGAACTCCATTCGACGATCGGTGAGCTCGGTTCGACGATCTTGACTCAGCTTTGGATCTCTATCTCTGAGCTCAGTTCGACGATCTTTGAGCTCAGATCGACGATGTTCTGTTGCAGTATAAATCCATGTCGCTGAGCTCAGTCCGACGATAGCAGAGCTCAGTTCGATGTTTTCAGATAACTTCAAGGATGTTTCTAGATTCAAATTCAAATCAGTTAAGGAGTTATTCTGCAATTAATTCAGAAGATTTTCTAGCCGTTTTCATTTATTTCTGGACCAAGTTTCAAGGGATTTTCAAGGAATATTTCTATAGACTTTCCTCCAGAAGACCTTTTGCAATTAAGGATGCCATTAATGCAGGCCAACGACTATCCTTGACAGAGGATGTTTTTCTATTCTGTACCAGAGAATAAAAGTGAAGAATATTTTGAATCTCACATAGATTACAGATACACAGACAGACATCAGTAATCTTCAGAACAAGAACAAAAATATTCTGTCTCAAAGAATTCTGAAGAACACACATCCAAGGAGATCAAACTTTCTCAAATCCTCAGATGTCTCTTGTCTCAAGTGTTCAAGGCCAACATATTTCAAGACTCCAGACATCCAATATTTCAGCTGTTGCTGAAATCATCTTTTGCTGGAGCTCAACTTGTGAAGGCCTATCACCCTACAACAAAGCTTCTTTTCCTGAAGATCTCAAGGACTCAGGGGGAGCTTTGACACCATCAATCCACATAGTCTTCTCAACTGTTTGAGAAAGAGAAGACTTCCATCACTCTCTCACCCCCATCTCTGTAAAGGGTTTCTCAAACTCCCTTCAAAAGTTTGAACTTGGTTTTTGAGCACCTTATCAAAAGCTCATTGGTGGCAAGACACCTGATCAAAAAATCTGATTTGGTTTTTGAGCACCTTATCAAAAGCTCATTGGTGCCCAGGACACCTGATCAACTCATCCTGCAGTGGATTCCTACCTAGGGTGGTAGAAGAGTGGATGTACCCAAGTTTAGGGGAACCACTATATTTCCTTGTGCCATCTTGTTTTGCTTGTCTTTATTTTTGTTTCTGGCTGTGATTATTCTGTGATTAGCTTATGATTAGTTTAGCTCTGCGATTAGATTTATTAACTGCTTCCCTGCTTACTCACATTACAACAATTGTTGTAAAAAGTTTTCAAGCACCATATACTCTATTCACCCCCCTCTAGAGTATATATCAGATCTAGCTGCACTTTCAATTGGTATCAGAGGGAGGTTGGTTAAACATACCACACTTTGGTGGTTGCACAGGCTAACACCTGAACCCAAAGATGTCTAGTTAGATCTGTTTTCTTTTGTAGTTTATTATTAGATTTTGTTTACACAAATCATGGCCCAAAATAAAGATTATGCTAGCACCAGACCTCCAGTGTGCAATCTATCCAAGTTTTCACTTTGGAAATCAAGGATCAGACTATACATGAATTCTATTGACGAGGATATTTTTAACTCTGTTTTGATAGTGTGTCCAAGACCTCCAGAGAACTCAAGTACAAATGCTGTTCCACCTCCATCAGGAACAGATGCTGACATTAAGAGATGGAAGGTAGCTGATGCCAAGGCTATGAACATCTTAGCCCAGACAATGTCTGATGACATATTTCAAAAGGCGGTTGAATGCAATTCAGCAAAGGAAATCTGGGACAAACTTTCTGAAATAGTCTCAGGCTCAGCTGATGAGAGAAAGGATAGGAGATCCCACCTCATATCTCAATATGAGAATTTCAAGAAGGGAGAAACTGAGTCAGTGGGAGATATGTACAACAGGCTCAGTCTAATTGTCAGTGAACTCAAGACATTGGATAAAGAGATCTCACTAACTGAACTCAATGACAAAATTCTAATGTGCTTCCCTAGCACTTGGGATTCAAGAATCTGGCCAATCAAGGATGCCAGAAGTTTGAATGAGATCACCACTGAAGCTCTATTGGGTAAGCTCAAATCTTATGAGCTACTCATCAAGAATAGAGAAGAAGAACAGAAGGCTGCCTCACCAGCCACAAGAAAAGAGAAGACCATAGCCTTCAAGGCAACTGAAGATCTGCCTGAAGACAAAGTCACAGGCAATGATGAACTGCTCAGTCTGTTGGCCAAAAGATTTTACAAGATGGACAGAAAGGACTTCAGAAGAAGATCATACAAGGAGCATGATAAGCCAAGGTATGATAAGCCAATTAACAATAAAGAAATTGTTTGCTTTGGTTGCAGGAAACCAGGGCACATAGTTCCTGACTGTCCAGAAAAAAAAACAAGGATAGAAGGGACAAGAAAGAAAGAAGAAAGGAGAAAGACTCCAAGAGGAATGACAATGGCAAACCCTCATCAAGCAAAAACAAACATACAAGAAAGGGGTTTGTTGCTGAATCCTGGAGTGAGACTGAAGAGGAGTCAGAAGCCTCATCCAGCTCCAGTGATGATGAGGATGATGCAGAAGAGAAAGAGTTCTGCATGATGGCAATCAATGCCTCACAACATAATTCAGAAGAAGAGGAGTCAGAGTCAGACTCAGAGACTCAACCTGAAGAAGATCAGGTAATCAGTTCTTTTGATTTTAACTCAGAGGACTTTAAATCTGAATTTAAAGCATTGTGTTTAGACCTGCTAAAATCTGAGAAAGAAATTATCTCTCTCAGAAATCATTTATCTAAACATAATACTTTAAAGTCAGAAAACCTCAAACTCTCTCAGGAGTTGGAGAGCTGTAGGGAGCAGATAGCTTCACTGAAGAGTGAACTATCTGAGGCCAAGAAGCTTGAAGAATCCCTTAATGGGAGAAGCATCAAGCTGATGGACATCACAAGCACAGTGAACTTCAGATTTAATAGTACACTGGGCTTGGGTGCTTCATCCAGCCAACCCATAGTTCTAACAACTCCAATCAAATTCATTTCTGATAAAGGAAAGGGAGTTGTAGAGGTTGCTAGGAAAAATTCTGATCTGCTCCAAAAAACAAAGTCCCAGCAGAAATCGTCGAACGGAGATCACCGGTCGCCGAACGCAGATCGACGATCTCAGGCAAAATCGTCGAACTCAGCTCGACGATCTCAAGTTCCTGAACTCAGCCATAGTTGACCGTCGAACGGAGCTCGACGATCTGACCCAAGATCGTCGAACGCAGCTCCAAGATCGTCGAACAGAGGTCAGGGCTCTGGAAATTTTTTCAAGGGCAAATCAAAATCCAATCCTAAGGGTCCTTCATCCCAAATCTTTAACCCTTATACTGAATGGATTATACCTCCAAGGAGATATCATCCTGAAGGATATAAGAGTCAACCTGGGATGACTTTTTTTTTCAGAATTTAAAGGTTATCAACCTAGGCCCAAGGTAAAGTAGGTCAAAAACAAATGAATTATTTTATGTGTAGGTGAAGACCTATCCAACATCTAACCAGCAATGGTACTTGGATAGTGGGTGCTCTAAGCACATGACAGGGAACAAGGACAACCTCACTTCCTTTAGAGCCAAACTTGGACCCAAAGTTATCTTTGGTGATTCAAACTTTGGACAGACTAAAGGATATGGTGCAGTCCAGATTGGATCAGTAATATTCAAGAAGGTAGCTTATGTGGAAGGACTGAAGCACAACTTAATAAGCATCAGTCAACTATGTGATGAAGGCTACCAGGTGACCTTCAGCAAAGCTTTATGCAAAATCAAGTCAGAGGACAACACAACTGTGTTGATAGTTAAAAGGAAAGGTAACATCTATCTTGTAGATTTTCTTTCAACTGATGTAGATATTTGCCTGTTTAATTCTGTTTGTAGACAAAATATTTTATGGCATAAGAGACTAGGACACCTAAACCTTAGAACTATTGCTAGGCTATCCAAGGACAACCTTGTTAGAGGACTACCTTCTGGCCCCTACAAGAAGGAAGGACTCTGCAGGGCTTGTCAATTAGACAAGTAAACTAAAAACAGCTTTAAGTCACTTAATAAGAGTGATTCACCTAGGATATTGTATCTGTTACACATGGATCTTTTTGGACCCATCACAGTACAAAGCCTAGGAGGGAAATCTTACACTTTAGTAGTTGTAGATGACTTCTCTAGATTCACTTGGGTGTTCTTTCTAAGGAAGAAGTTTTATAACTTTAAGTGTCTGACAGAGTTTCTCAAATGTATACAGATTGAGTTCAATACTCACATTGCCCTAATCAGAAGTGATCATGGGACAGAGTTTGATTCTCTTCTTATGCAAGAGTTCTGTCAGAGTGAAGGGATCAGGCATACTTTCTCATCTCCTAGAACTCCTCAACAAAATGGGGGTAGCTGAAAGGAAAAATAGAACCCTTATTGAATCTGCCACTACATTGTTGTCAGATGCTCACCTTCCTCTATCCTTTTGGGCAGAGGCAGTGAACACCTCCAACTATACGCTGAATAGAAGTTTGATACGTAAACTAAAGGGAAAGACTCCCTATGAATTACTCAAAGGGAATAAACCTAAAGTTGATTATTTTAGAGTTTTTTGCTGTATTTGCTATATACATAATAATGACAAGAAATACTTAGCAAAATTTCAAGCTAAAGCTGATGAAGGAGTGTTTCTGGGATACTCCATGATCGGCAAGGCTTATAGGGTCTATAATAAATCATCTCTAAAAATTGAGGAATCTGTTCACATATCATTTGATGAATCTAACATGTCTTTCAAGGAGAAGATCTCTTCTACCATAGAACCCTTGCAGGAACATTCTCTTGTTGAAGACTTAAACAAGTTACAGGTTACTCAAAGGGATGAAAGCAGTGAAGATGAAGAAAGTGCTCAACATATTGAAGAACAACTTGAAGAGCCAGTTGTTGTACCACAAGAGGAAACAACAACACAGGTTGGTGAACAATCAACACCCCCTGTTGATTTAGTAACATCAAGAGACCATCCAATTTCCCAAATAATTGGTGACATCTCAGCTGGTGTGCAAACCAGAAATCAGGTCAACCAAAACCTGTTGCACACCTGCTTCTTATCTCAAATTGAACCTCAGTCCATTCAAGATGCAGAGCAAGATCCACATTGGATCATTGCAATGCAAGAGGAGTTGCATCAATTTGAAAGGAACAAAGTATGGGAACTAGTGCCAAAGCCTAAGGATCATTCCATTGTTGGAACAAAGTGGGTATTCAGAAACAAACTGGATGATCAAGGAGTAATTGTAAGGAACAAGGCAAGGCTAGTTGCTCAGGGATATTCTGAAGAAGAAGGAATAGACTACGACCAAACTTTTGCACTTGTTGCAAGATTTGAAGCCATCAGAATATTTTTAGCTTATGCAGCACACAAAGGCTTCAAGGTATATCAGATGGATATCAAAAGTGCATTCCTAAATGGAGACATCAAAGAGGAAGTATATGTCAGACAACCTCCAGGTTTTATCTCTCCAACTTATCCTGATTATATCTTTAGATTGAACAAAGCATTATATGGTCTCAAGCAAGCTCCTAGAGCATGGTATGAGACCCTAGCATGCTTTCTTTTGGAAAATGGATTTATAAGGGGTAGAGTAGACCAAACTCTTTTCATTAGAACCCATAAGTCCCATACCCTACTAGTACAGATTTATGTAGACGATATTATTTTTGGTTCTACTGACTCCAAATTGTGCAAAAGGTTTTCCAACCTAATGCATTCTAAATTTGAAATGAGTAGCATGGGTGAGCTATCCTTCTTCCTAGGATTGCAAGTCAAACAGCATGCTGAAGACATCTTAATTTCTCAAACCAAGTATGCAAATGAATTGGTTAAGAAATTTGGCATGTCTGAAGCATCTTGTATGAAAACACCTATGCCTACTAATGCTGTATTGGATGCTGATGAACATGGGAAACCTGTTGATCAGACAACATATAGAGCAATGATTGGCTCTTTACTGTACCTTACAGCTAGTAGACCAGATATAATGTTTGCTACATGTATATGTGCTAGGTTCCAAGTAAGCCCTAGAGAGTCACACCTAACACTAGTAAAGAGGATTCTCAAGTATGTTAAAAGTTGTCCAAATCTAGGTCTCTGGTATCCAAAAGACTCAGCATTTGATTTAACTGGATTTTCTGATGCTGACTATGCTGGATGCAGAATTGATAGGAAAAGCACCAGTGGAACTTGTCAGTTCCTTGGTGACAGACTTGTCTCCTGGTTTTGTAAGAAACAAACTTCTGTGTCAACTTCAGCTGCTGAAGTTGAATATATGGCCGCAGGCAGTTGTTGTTCACAAATCTTGTGGATTCAAAACCAACTCCTAGACTATGGCTACAACTTAGAGAAGTCTAAAATCTTTTGTGATAACACTAGTGCTATTTCTATAGCTCAAAATCCAGTCCTCCATAGTAGGACAAAACACATAGAGATTAGGCATCATTTCTTAAGGGATAATGTTGAAAAGAATAAAATTGAACTACAATATATCCCAACTGATTTACAAAGGGGAGATATTTTCACCAAGCCCTTGGATGAAAAGAAACACACCTTCTTCCTAAATCAGTTAGGAATGTTAGATGGAGGAAGTCTTAAATAATATCCAAGATTTCAAAAGCTTAAAAATTGACCAAGACTAGGCAAACATCTTGATTTTTCTTAGTGTCTAGAGTTTTTCTGATCTCTGAACTGGGCTCGACGATTTTCCCCCAGATCGTCGAACGGAGATCGACGATTTCCGATATCATCGACCTGAGTTCAACATTTCTCAGATAGTATGAACTATCTCTTCCGGTCAACGATCGTCGAACGGCGCTTAACGATTTTGTTCTCTGAACGATCGTCGAACAGAGCTCGACGCTCTCCAATATCGTCGAACGGAGATCGACGATGTTGAAGACTCTTCAGATTCCTTTAGATACCTCGATCGTCGAACTGAGTTCAACGATCTTTCCATTTCTGCGTCGAACCCTAATATAAAATTCATTTTTCACCGTCGTTCTCCTTTGCGCTTTCGATTTCTCTGCAAGAACTTTCTTTCCCTCCAAACACTTCTGCACTTGGTCGTTTTGTTTGTTGAATTTTTGCAGGTACCTATGGCTGTGTCTGTTGCTGTTCTCGCCGCCATGAAGTTTGATGCTGGCTTCGACATAGACATGGAATCCTTCAGCACAACCGACCAGGTTTTTCAGGATATCTTGAGGTTATTCAAAGAACAGAACATGACTGCAATCATGACTACAAGGATCAAGCTTGCCTCTGCTGAGATTAAGGAATGGGTCTATACTGCACATAATCAGGACAACAACACCATTGTTAGATCAATCTCTGGCACACATGTACCTCTGACCCCAGCAATTTTAACAGAGGTTTTTGAGTTGAGAAGTGGTGGAGATACTGCTGATCTGTCTGGAGAAGAATTTGCTGACTTGCTTGCCAAAATGGGTCATTCTGATGCTAACCCTAGCAAGCTATTGAAAAAGAACCTTTTTGTGGAATACATATTCCTAGCTGATGTAGTTGGGAAAGTGCTACTAGCTAAGCACTCTGCTCATGACACAATCTCCAGGTATCAGCTCTGCCTAATGGGAGCCCTAGTAGACAGGAAGAATTTGAATTGGGGAGAGGTATTCTTTGACCTCATTAAGAAGAAGATCAACAAAAGTTTTGTGAACTTTGGAAGAATTATAGGGGTGTTTCTGCAGCATAGGTGCCCTGCATTGCTGGTCTCCTCTGGAATCCACATCAATGCATCCAAGAGACTGTCTTGTGCCCTGTTTGGTAAATGGGATAGACAAATCATCAAGCCCAGCAGGCCCTCCTCCAGCACTCCTTTAGGCACCAGGACTCTCAGAGTCACTTCCCCACAGGTCTCTGCCCCTGCAGATGACCTGCCTGCTGATGTTTCTCCTCCTCCTCCTCCAATTCCATCTCTTCCCATTCCATCTACAATTCAGACTTCATCCACCATCATCATCTCCAGCCCCTCTCCAACATCTACACCATCCCCAATCCCTATTCTACCAACACCAGAAGACCAATTCCATCCATTATTCACCTACCCTCCAACAGACATTGCCACTTCATCACCCTCCATTCCCTCCTTCAACCTACTTGCTGATTCCTTTATGGATGACTCTCCATCCTCTCCTCCTGAGCTACCCTCATCCTCCACTTCCTATCAAGATCTTCTACAACAAATCATTGATCAACCCACCTTCACCCCATCCATCTCCATCCCTCTGTCTTCCATATCCACCTTACCCACACCTCAGCCATCTCTTCCCCCATTCACCAGCTCTCCACTACCCTCACCAATAGCTACTCCTCCATTCTCTACCTCTGCTCCAGTCACTACTGAGCAAGTAGACATTCCAGCCCTTGCTGACAGGCTGTATGAATTGCTAGCCCCCAGGCTATCTCTTATCTTGGAGACCTCCTTGGCTCCTTTACTCCTATCAGTGGCAGTCCTCTCTGCCATGCTCTCATCTCTTTTCCCTCAGGCAGCCCCTTCTGCAGTGTGCCTTGATCCAGCCATGTCTGAATCTAGGCAGGGGGAGATGCCCTATAAAGTGAGTCTGCCTGCTGTTGTTGTTGCTGCTGCTGCTGTGTCTCAAGCTTCAGTTCAACCTCCTGCTGCAATCTTTGCAATAGACCTCAGGTCTTTGCTCTCAGAATTTGACTCTATATACTTCAGATGACTGCTAGAGACAATTGCTATCCAGCCCCCAGAGGATCTGTCCAAGGCCCTTGTGCCATTCTCTTGCTGTGACCCCAGCATCATCACTTCATTTGTCCACTCAGTATATGCTGCTGCTTCTACTGATGAAAGTATTGCTGTTGTTTCTGATGTTGCTGCCCCTCCTGCTGCTGAAAGTTTGGATACTACTGCTACTACTCCTATTACTGTTGTTGAGCCAATCACTAAGGAGATCCTTATGACAGAGGCACCTGAGTTTGAGCCTTCTGCATTTTCTGATGATATTTCTACTGTTGATGCTGCTGTTAGTGAAACTGTTACTGCTGCTGTGGTTACTGTTTCTATTTCAACTGAAACTGTTGCTGTTGCAACAACTTCTGTATCTGCTGTTGTCACTACTGTTACTGCTTCAACCTATGCTGCTACACCCTCTGCTGCCTCATCTGCTTCTATACAGCTCAAGAAAGATTTGATGAAGAAAATTGATGCCCTGTATGATGATCAGAGTTCTGAAAGTGATGAGTACAGAACAGACTCTGATGATTCTTCTGCTACCATTGCCAGGAAAAGAAAGGCAAGGAGCAAAGCTATGAAGAGAGTACCTCCTGCCAAAGTCAAGGATAACAATGACATACCATACTACATTCTTCATGATTGCCCTATCACTGAGCACTGGATGCAGTACTCTAAGAATCAGCTCAAAGCAATGAAAAAGAAAAGGAAATATGAAAAGGGTTCTTCACAATTCCAACATTCTCATCCTCCTCCACCACCTCCTCCTGATGCAGGTGCAGGTGGAAGTTCTGCTGCTCAACCCCCTGCTAGAAGTCAGGCCCCCTATCAGCCTCATGCTAGATCCTACCATAGGGGAAGCCAATCCAGGGGTCTCAATCCAGGAGAGGAGGATACAGAGGCAATCAAAGAGAAGTCCAGGTCTACTCTAAAGGATACTCAAGGCAACATCCATACTCCAGGGAAGGACAAATTTCTTCTGACACCACCTCTGGTCCTTTTCCCTATAAGCTGAAGGAAACTGTTTCTTCCAGGCCTCCTCAAGATAATCCTTCTAACAGATATGAGCCACCAATACCTTTTGAAGACCCTGAGAACAACCCAGCTACTTGGACTGCAAGAATGAAAGAACTTGCTGCACTGGATCAGATCATAAAGGCTAAAGAGCAAGGAAGAGATTCCTCTAACATCTCTACAATGTATGAACAGAGAAAGAAAGAATTAGAAAGATATGCATCAAGCAAATTTTTTGATTCTGACAGGTACATGGAACTGCATCCTGAAGCTGTGGTTCCCAGGCCTAAACAACAAACATCTTTAGGTGCAGCAGATGATACTAGATCAAAGAAGGAAGCCCTCAATCCCAACAGAGAAATCAAACTTGTTAAGGGCAAGGAAAAGAAATGACTATGTAAGGTGACAATCTCTCTGACTTCTGGTTATTATCTGGGATGGTATATATATATATATCTGTGGTTCTGCAATGTCTAGCTTGTTGCTTTTCTGTTTTGCTGCTTGTTGTTATTTAAATTTTCCAAACTCTGTAAATAGTAATCCTAACCCAAATAGGGGGAGATTGTTGGAACACCCTATTACTAATTTGGGTCAGGATCACTATGTCTCTAGGAAACCAATGTTTGACCTCCTGTATAGCTCAAAAGGTCAATTAGAATTGAGTCTAAGGGTTAGAAGTCTAAGTTTGGAAGCTGCCCTCAAGACCAAGACTTTTTCAGTTTGAGACTAAGTCATATCGTCGAGCTCAGCACGACGATTCGTCGAACTTCGATCGACGATCGTCTAGCTCAACTTCGACAGATTGTCGAACTCCATTCGACGATCGCTGAGCTCAACTTCATCATATCGTCGAACTCCATTCGACGATCGGTGAGCTTAGTTCGACGATCTTGACTCAGCTTTGGATCTCTATCTCTGAGCTTAGTTCGACGATCTTTGAGCTCAGATCGACGATGTTCTGTTGCAGTATAAATCCATTTCGCTGAGCTCAGTCTGATGATAGCAGAGCTCAGTTCGACGTTTTCAGATAACTTCAAGGATGTTTCTATATTCAAATTCAAATCAGTTAAGGAGTTATTCTGCAATTAATTCAGAAGATTTTCTAGCCGTTTTCATTTATTTCTGGACAAAGTTTCAAGGGATTTTCAAGGAATATTTCTATGGACTTTCCTCCAGAAGACCTTTTACAATTAAGGATGCCATTAATGCAGGCCAACGACTATCCTTGATAGAGGATGTTTTTCTATTCTGTACCAGAGAATAAAAGTGAAGAATTTTTTGAATCTCACATAGATTACAGATACACAGACAGACATCAGTAATCTTCAGAACAAGAACAAAAATATTCTGTCTCAAAGAATTCTGAAGAACACACATCCAAGGAGATCAAACTTTCTCAAATCCTCAGATCTCTCTTGTCTCAAGTGTTCAAGGCCAACATATTTCAAGACTCCAGACATCCAATATTTCAGCTGTTGCTGAAATCATCTTTTGCTGGAGCTCAACTTGTGAAGGTCTATCACCCTACAACAAAGCTTCTTTTCCTGAAGATCTCAAGGACTCAAGGGGAGCTTTGACACCATCAATCCACATAGTCTTCTCAGCTGTTTGAGAAAGAGAAGACTTCCATCACTCTCTGACCCCCATCTCTATAAAGGGTTTCTCAAACTCCCTTCAAAAGTTTGAACTTGGTTTTTGAGCACCTTGTCAAAAGCTCATTGGTGGCAAGACACCTGATCAAAAAAATCTGATTTGGTTTTTGAGCACCTTATCAAAAGCTCATTGGTGCCCAGGACACCTGATCAACTCATCCTGCAGTGGATTCCTACCTAGGGTGGTAGAAGAGTGGATGTACCCAAGTTTAGGGGAACCACTATATTTCCTTATGTCATCTGGTTTTGCTTGTCTTTATTTTTATTTCTGGCTGTGATTATTTTGTGATTAGCTTATGATTAGTTTAGCTCTGTGATTAGATTTATTAACTGCTTCCCTGCTTACTCACATTACAACAATTGTTGTAAAAAGTTTTCAAGCACCATATACTCTATTCACCCCCCTCTAGAGTATATATCAGATCTAGCTACACTTTCACTATATCAAGAGTCTTCTTTCTTCAAGTACTCCAGGACACTTCAAAAGGACAACTTTAGTTCCATCTGTCAAAGAAGTTCCTGAAGATTATTGCTGGTCAAGAATACAGTTTGAAGACCTATCACCCTGAAGCTTAGCTCCTGTTTTTCCCTGATTCATTCTACATCTCAGGGGGAGCCATAAGCTATAATCAAATCCACAGTCTTCTAAGTTGTATATTGAGAAAGAGAAGACAAAATCATCTCTCACCCCACACTATATAAAGGGTTGTTATCTCCCTTCAAAAGTAATTCCTTGGTTGCAAGTCTCCTGATCAAAAGACTTGGGTTGGTTTTTGATCATCTGATCAAAAGCTCATTGGTGTCAGACACCTGATCAAAAATCGGAGTGGATTCCTAGCAAGGGTGGTAGAAGAGTGGATGTACCCAGGTTGGGGAACCACTATAAAATTCTTGTGTCATCTTGTTGCCTCTTTTTCTTTTGTTCTTGCTGTGCTTGTGCTTTAGGTTTATTGTGTGCTAGCTATATTTATTTCTGCACTTTTAATTTACAGCAAAAGCTGTAATAGCTGTTAAGAATTTTTTAAGTATACTCTATTCACCCCCCTCTAGAGTATTTCAGATCTATCTCTGACTTTCAATTGGTATCAGAGCGAGTTCCTTTGGATGTACAAGTTAATTCTTGAACCAAAAGATACTTTGTTAGATCTACACATTAATTTATTTTCATTTAAATTATAAACACAGCCATGGCACATAACAAGGATTATGCAATCACCAGACCTCCAGTTTGCAACCTTAATAGGTTTGCCATCTGGAAGGCAAGAATTAGACTGTCCATGAATTCCATTGATGAAGACCTCTACAACTCTATATTGACAGGTCCCCCACAGGCATCTACATTTACAAAATCTTCCAGCAATAATGCAGTCCCACCTGAGTGGACTGAAGCTCAAAAAAAGGCAAAAATTGCAGATGCCAAAGTTATGAATATCCTGGCACAAACTATGTCAGATGATATCTTCTAGAAGGTTGCTGAGTGCACCTCAACAAAAGCCATTTGGGATTCCCTAAACTAAATGGTGGATGGATCAGTAGATGAGAGAAAGGATAGGAGATCAAATCTCATATCCCTATATGAGAACTTTAAGAAGGAAGAAGCTGAGACAGTTTCAGATATGTACAATAGGTTAAGCTCAATTATCAATGAGCAAAAAAACTTGGATAAGAACATCAGTCTCACTGAAGTGAATGACAAGATCCTGATGTGCTTCCCAAGCTCATGGGATACAAGAATCTGGCCCATCAAGGAGGCCAGATGCCTGAATGAGATTTCAACTGAATCTCCATTAGGCAAACTGAAGTCATATGAACAGCTGATAAAGACTAGGGAGGCAGCTGAACAAAGAACACCTCCAACAGCCAAAAGAGAACAAAGTATTGCCTTTAAAGCCACTAAAGAGACAGAGACTGCAACATCAAATGAAGAGCTCATGAGTCTCTTTGCTAAAAGATTCTACAAGATGGCCAGAAAAGATTTCAGGAGAAAGCCATTAAGAAAAGATGACAAGCCAAAATATGACAAGACACCAACCAAAGAAATTGTATGGATGCAGGAAGCCTGGGCACTTCCTCTCTAAGTGTCCAGAGAACCAAAAGAAAGAGAAGAGAAGAGAGAAGGAAACCAGAAGATAGCACACGAGCAAACCCTCTTCCAGCAAGCACAAGAAGAAGGAAAAGGGCTTTGTGGCTGAGACCTGGAGTGAGACAGAAGATGAGTCAACATCTTCAAGCTCCAGTGAAGATGAGGAAGAAGAAAGAGCAAAGGATGTTTGCCTCATGGCAATTGATGCCTCCAAAAGTCACTCAGAAGAAGAAGAGTCTGAAGATGAAAGAGTGTTTGAATCAGAGGCAGATCAGATAATGTCCTCTTTTGACTACAGCTCTGAAACATTTAAATCTGATTTCAGGTTAATGTGTATAAATTTGATTAATTCTGAAAAAGAAATTAAAATTCTTAGGGAAAAAATAGGAAACTTAGAGGATATTCAATCTGAAAATATTAGGTTAAAAGATGAATTAACCTTAGCAAATGAAAAAATAATTTCACTAAAAACTGAGCTTTGTGAGGCCAAACAACTTGAGGAAACTCTCAATGGGAGAAGCCTCAAGCTGATGGATATCACAAGTACTGTTAATGCCAGACTTAATGGCAAGCAAGACTTGGGTGCTCCATCTGGGTTTCCCCCCATTCTCAGGAAGAATAATTTATCAACCCCAATAAAATTTGTATCTGCTAGCTAAAGGGAAAGAAACAGTAAATGACAAACAAATAGTAGAAAAGATCCCTAAGACAGTAGGACAGAAAACCAAAAACCAGAAAACACATAGTAAAAACAAGGTTCAGCAATTTTTGTCGAACTCAGATCGACAAAATGGGGCCAGTTCGTCGAACCCAGATCGACGAACTCTGAACGCAAACTACAGTTACATTTATTCGTCTAACTGCGATCGACGAACACTGTATGGTTCGTAGAGCAGAGGTCCACAAACGTGGGGCATAGAGAATGAACATGTTCATTCTCTGGGTAGAGATCGACGATTTCAACCCAATTCGTCAAACTCTGGTCGACGAACTTACAGAAATTCGTCGAACCCAAGAAGACTTAATCAAAACTATAATTCCAACAGCAACTTAAATATTTCTAAGAAACCATTTAATCCACTAGCTGACTGGATCATACCACCTAGGAGATATCACCCCCTAGGATACAAGTCCCAACCTGAATTCTCTGTTATTTCCAGCTTCTCTTATCAGCAATACAAAGGACCCAAGGTAATCTGGGTCAAAAACCATTAACTGTTCTCTATTACAGGTGAAGAGCTGTCCAGGGGTAAATCAAACTTAGTACCTGGACAGTGGCTGCTCCAAACATATAACTGGCAACAAGGACATCTTATCCAACTACAAGTCCAAGCTGGGACCAAAGTTTATCTTTGGTGACTCCAAATGTGGTCAGTCCAAAGGATTTGGAGAAGTAAGAATATGAGTTGTCACATTCAAAAAGGTGATATATGTAAGTGGACTCAAGCATAACCTCATCTCCATAAGTCAGTAATGTGATGATGGTTATCAGGTATACTTTAACCTATAGACTTGTTCTATTATTGATAAAAACAACCAAACAGTTTTAATTGGAAAAAGACAAGGCAACATATACTTAGTAAATTTTCTTTCTGCCAAAACTGATATCTGTTTACTTAATTTAACCAGTAATCAGAATGACTTATGACACAAAAGACTAGGTCATGTAAATCTGAAAAACATTGCTAGGCTATCTAAACACAACCTTGTTAGAGGTCTACCTTCTGGTCCCTACAAGAAGGAAGGTCTCTGTAGGGCTTGTCAATTAGGCAAGCAAACTAAAACTAGTTTTAAATATGTTAATAAGAGTGATTCACCTAGGATTTTGTACTTGCTATATTTGGATCTCTTTGGATCCATTGTTGTATAAAGCCTAGGAGGGAAATCCTACACTTTGGTTATAGTGGATGACTTCTCCAGGTTCAGTTGGATATTCTTTCTGAGATCTAAGTCAGATACCTTCAAGGTTCTTACAGATTTTCTCAGGACCATACAGATTGAGTTCTCTACTCATGTTGCATTGATCAGAAGTGATCATGATATAGAGTTTGAGTCTCTTCTTATGCATGAGTTCTATGAGATGGAAGGTATCAGACATTGCTTCTCAGCTCCTAGAACTCCACAACAAAATGGGGTAGCTGAAAGGAAAAATGGGACACTCATTGAAGCTGCAGGTACATTGCTTGTAGATGCTTACTTGCCCCTAACCTTTTGGGCAGAGGCTGTAAGCACAGCAAATTATGTACTGAACAGGAGCCTAATTCATAAACTAAAGAACATGACTCCCTATGAATTGCTCAAAGTGAAGAAATCTAAAATCAACTACTTCAAAGTATTTGGATGCTTATGTTACATTCATAACAACAACAAAAAATACATTAGAAAGTTTGAGGCTAAGGCTGAAGAGGGAGTTTTTCTAGGATACTCCCAAGCAAGCAAGGCCTATAGGGTTTTTAATAAATCAAAATTTAAAATTGAAGAGTCCATTTATGTTTCATTTGATGAGACTAATATGTATTGCAAGGAGAAAGAAGTTTCTACCAATAGCAACTTACAGGTACCCCACTTGTGTGAGACCTTGGATGGACTAAACCTTACCCAAGAGGTTCCAACTCATCCCTCTCCACAAGCCATTGAAGAAAGTGAAGAAGAAGAAGCTGAAGAAAATGAATCTCTACCAACAGCAAATACAATTCCACAGGAGGAATTAATTCCAAATGCTGTTGCACAACCAACTCCACCCACTGATTATGTCACACTTAGGGATCACCCCAGATCTCAAGTGATTGGAGACATATCAGTAGGTGTATAGACAAGACATCAACTCACCCAAGATTTGATGCATGCATGTTTTCTCTCTCAGGTTGAACCTTTATCCATCAATGATGCTGAGCAGGATCCCCACTGGATCCTTGCAATGCATTAGGAACTAAATCAATTTGAGAGATTTAGAGTTTGGGATTTGGTTCCAAGAACCCAAAACTACCCAATTATTGGAACCAAATGGGTTTTCAGAAACAAGCTGGATGCCCAAGGAATCATTGCGAGAAACAAGGCTAGGCTTGTTGCTCAAGGATATAAACAAGAAGAAGGAATTGATTATGATCAAACCTTTGCACCTGTTGCAAGGTTGGAAGCCATAAGAATATTCCTTGCCTATGCAGCATACAAGAGATTCAAGGTCTTCCAAATAGATGTGAAGAGTGCTTTTCTAAATGGAGTGCTAAAAGAAGAGGTTTATGTAGAACAACCTCCATGTTTTGTTTCTCCAACTTACCCCTCTCATGTTTTTAAATTGCATAAGGCTCTTTATGGTCTAAAGCAAGCTCCAAGAGATTTGTATGAGACCTTAGCTAGTTTTCTATTAGAGCATAAATTTACAAGAGGAACTGTAGATAAAACACTTTTCACTAGACATCATAAGGACCAAATCATATTAGTACAAATCTATGTGGATGATATTATATTTGGCTCTACAGATTCCAAATTATGTAAGAGGTTCTCTGACCTCATGCATTCCAAATTTGAAATGAGTAGCATGGGTGAGCTTTCCTACTTCCTTGGTCTCCAAGTGAAGCAGCTCCCTGATAGAATCTTCATCTCTCAAGCAAAATATGCTAAAGAACTTCTAAAGAAGTTTGGGATGGCTGATGCCTCAGCAAAGAAAACACCCATGGCTACCAATGCTGTTGTGGACTCTGATGTACTAGGAAAACCTATGGATCAGAAACTTTATAGGGGCATTGTTGGGTCCCTATTATATCTCACAGCAAGTAGACCAGATATTATGTTTATCACATGTCTTTGTGCTAGGTTCCATGTGAACCCTAAATAATCTCACCTAATTTTACTAAAAAGGATTTTGAGATATATAAAGAGTTGTCCTAATCTAGGCTTATGGTATCCTGCTGAATCAGAATTTGAGTTAACTGGATACTCTGATGCTGATTTTGCTGGATGCAAGGTAGATAAAAAAGTACTTCGAGGACTTGCCAGTTCCTGGGTATGAGATTAGTATCTTGATTTTGTAAAAAAGCAAACATCAGTGTCAACCTCAACTGCTGAAGCAGAATATATTGCAGCAGACAGATGTTGTTCACAGATGCTTTAGATACAAAATCGACTTATAGATTATGGGTTCAACTTAAATAATTCAACCCTACTATATGATAATACAAGTGCTATAACCATAGCCCAGAATCCAGTTCACCATAGTAGGACAAAACATATTGATATAAGACATCATTTCATTAGAGAGTGTATAGACAAAAATAAAATCAAGCTTATCTATATCTACACTGATTTACAAAGGGCTGATATATTCACCAAACCTCTAGATGAGAGAAATCATATGTTCTTTGTAAATCAACTTGGTATGATCAATGGAGAAGACTTTATTTAATTTCTGTCTGCACTCGACGAATGTTTCAAAGTTCGTCGAACGGAGTTCGACGAACCGGGGAAAGTTCGAGAGATACTCGTCGAACGGAGATCGACGAACTCTCTGTGAGTGAAACAATTTTCATCGAACGGAGTTCGACGAACTTGCTTCAGAAGATATTCGTCGAACGGAGTTCGACGAACTGTCTTTAATTCTTCTAGAAAAGATCGACGAATTATTTCATTCAAAATTATTTCGTCGAACTCAGTTCGAAGAATTATTTTTATTTTCGTGGAATGGAGTCTGTCGATTCGTATTCTTGAAAACCCTATATTTAGGTTTTCTTCGACCTCCGTCCCGCGCTTTCTATTCCTTTGCACTTGATCGCCGTTTTTGTGTCTCTCTTGCAGGTGATTACATGGCGATTCAGGCAAGGATTCTCGCAGGCATGAAGTTCGATACAGGTATTGATGTGGACTTTGATTCGTTTCAACATTCTGATCCCATATTCCTTTATATTCTGGAACTGCTTGAAGAACAAGAACTCAAAACCATGATGTTAAGAAGAATTAAACTGCACAGCACTGAAATCAGAGAATGCATCTACACCCTATCGCCAATAGAGGAGAATACGATGACAGGCACCATTGCGGGTAACCCTGTCTCCTTAACTCCCGCAATTTTAACTGAAATTTTTGGATTAAGGAATGGAGAAGAGCAACTAGAGATTGAAATAGAGGAGTCTGACATGATGCTGAGCCTAATGGGTTATACTGGAGATAACCCTAATAAACTATTGAAGAAACACTAGACTTGGTTAGAAAGGTTTTGCTCGGGAAACATACTGCCCATGACTACATCACCAGACACCAATTTCTGGTCATGTGTGCAATCATAAATAAGAAACCGATGGATTGGGCACAGATCCTCTTTGATCTGATAAATAAGAAAAATAATAAAAAGGAAGTTTGCTTTGGAAGGATCCTAGGGATCTTTTTATAAGAAAAAGCTGCTGAATCACTGGTCTCCCAGACCATATTCATCAATGCCAGTAAAAGGCTAACCTGTGCCTTTTTTGGCAGGTGGGAGAGGACAATAACCAAGCCAACCAAGGATTCTACCTCTTCCACCCCAGCTTCTGAAGGCACTAGGGCTGTTAAAGCCACTCCCCAACCTACTGAAGAGATTCATCCAACACCACCATCTCTTCCAGCAATACAAATTCATCCCTCTTCCACACTTCCATCATCCCCTACTCAACCTCCTACTCCACCAGAATCTCCACATGCTTCACCAGCACCATCTCCTCCATCATCTCCACTTCCTCCTCATTTATCCTCCATACCATCTTTCAACATACCACCATCACCTCTCAATTCCCCTCTTCCTCCAATCACCCACATGGAAGATGCCACCCATCCATCCCCATCAACATCTACCATCCCTCAACATGCATCCCCTCTAGATGTCCATATACCAGATGCTCCACTTTCTATCCCTCCACATGTTTCTACTCAAACCAGATCTGAAACATCTACTACCCTTCCATCACTGGACCACTCTACCATATCTTCTATCATTTCCATAATCACTCCACTCCTCAAATCCCTTATAGCAGAGGCAATTACACCTCTTGCTACCACCATCTCCTCTCTCTCTGCACAGATCACTGCCCTCACTACTACCCCATCTTCAGTCAGGGGCATGGCTTCAGGACTTACTGAAACCATGCAGGGGGAGAAGTCTGATGATGTAGCTGCAGTAGTTCCAGCAGCAGCAGCTCCAACAGCAGAGGCAGCAACAGTAGCAGCAGCCTGTACAAAGTATTGATATAGATGATCTTAATTTTATTAACTTTATTGATACTGATATGGATTTTTGATGAATTAGTCTCTGAAGAGCCCAATACTGTTGGTGATTTCATTCTAAATCCCACAGTATATATTACTAATTTGTTAAGCATTTTTGATACTGTACATTTGAATTACCTTTCAGCTGAGATTACTAAGCCATCCTTGGCTATTATACCATACACTTCCCCTATCTCTTCAGAAGTTGCTAAGCAACTTAGGGATAGTCTTGCTATTGCACAACCAGCAACCACTCCACTTCCAGAAGTAGTGGCTATTCCCTTTTCTCCAATAATATCTTCAGCACCAACCTTTATCATGGATGACTCTCCATTGCCAGATCTAGATGAACTGATCTTGGCTGATATTGAAGATGAAAATAAGGCAGCAGCTGAAAGCTCTGTCCAAGTTAGTTCTGATTCTTTTGTAGCTTCTCCTCCAACTCTTGTTGAAACTCCTGCTCCTGCTCCAGAAAAGCCTGTTATTTCTGCTAAGGCTTTGAAAGCTTTGGATGATTTATATGGTAACCCTTAGGGTTCTGAAAATGATGATGATGAAGATGAGGATGAGGACTCAGATGAGGAGGATACAAAGAAGAGGAAGCAAGTATTAAAGAAAAGAAAAGCTCCTCCTCCTCCTGCTCCTAAGCCTAATCCAAACAATGACACTCCCTATTACATTCTTCAAAAGATAACACCATACAAAGGGATTCTAGCATGGATGTGGCTATCTAAGAATCAACAGAAGAAAAGGAAGAAGAGTAGAAGGTACTCTCCTCCACCAGTTCAAAGGTATAGAAAAGATCCACCACCACCTCCTCCTTCTGCAGCTCGTGCTCCTGGTTCAAGCTCTCAAAGGTCTGCCCCTGTTCAAACTTATCAAATACATCATGGCAGATCTTCCCCTGGTAGCAGTCAGAACAGGCAACACTCTTCAGGAAAACAACATCAGCAGCAACAGCAACATCAATAACAACAACAACAACAACATCAGTAACAACAACATCAACAACATCAACATCAACAAGCTGAAAGTTCTAGAAGATCAACCTCTCCTCCTATTCCTTATGAAGATCCAGAAACAGCCAACACAGCTAAAATGGTCAGGTTCCAGGAACTAGTAGGCCTTTCTATGATTAACAAGGCAAAAGCTGAAGGGAGGGATATTTCTAAATACACTACAATGTCCAAATACAGGAGAGAAGACATGAAAAGGTTTGAAAATGCAAAAAAAAGTTTTAATGTTGATGATTATATGAATTTACATCCTGAAGCAGTGGTCCCTAGAGCTACATCTCTGAAGATTATAGGGGTTGCTGACATGATAATGACTGTGGAACAAGCTTCAAATCCAAACAAGGAAATAATCTTTACCAAGCCAGGAGACAAGGGTAAGGATGTAAAGCAACAGGAGAAGAAGCAGAATAAATGAAATCTGAACTATTTTACTTCTATTTTCTCTCTTATAAATGGTTTCATATTATCTGAACAAAGCTCTTGTGTAAATATATCTGTTGCATGTGTTAATTATCTCTGCCAGATATATGTTTTTCCTGCTTTGTTTACCTTATGTTTTCATTTTGAGTCTATTAGTGACCTCACCTAAATAGGGGGAGATTGTTGGATCCCTAGTTTGATTTGGGCTAGGTTCACTAAGCTAGGATGATGTGACCCAACATGTATAGCTAGGGTCATAGTTGTGTCCTAGAGTCTAGCCCAAAGTCCTTAGAGTAAACCTCACATGGACCAGCTATCAACAAGACTGCCAGAGACTCAAGACTTAGATTTTTTCCAGAGATTCAAAGATATAATTTCTCAAGAAACTAAGTAAAATGAGTTCGACGTTCGTCGAACTTAGGTCGACGATAGTCGTTCTCAGCTCGACGATCTTAGAGAAATATTCTCTGAGTTGAGCTCGACGAACTTCAGTCATAGATCGACGATCCTAGGACTTCACCTTCAGAATTCTAAGTCCAGACTGTTCTCTATACTCAGGTCGACGAACCTAGTTCTCAGGTCGACGAACTTCATTCTTTACTCGACGATTTTTGGACATCCACTTCAACTCTATTGCCAGAGGTTTATCAATTTTTCTCCAAGCCTAGAATCATTTTCAGCTCGACGAATTCAAGGTTCTCCAGACTTAGCTCGACGAACACTATTTTTTGGTCGATGAATCTTTGGACTACTACAGAATTCTATCGAGACTATGTTCTCTAGTCTCAGGTCGATGAACTCAGTTCTCTGACCGACGAATTCCGAAACCAGAAGACTTATGTCGACACTGAAAGTATATGTCGACATCAACTAAGTCAACACTAGAAGAACTTGTGTCGACACCCAGATCATCAGTCAACATTGTGGAAAAGTTGTGTTGACATCATACAAAAGACTTGTGTCGACACACAGGAGTAATTGTGTTGACACACAGAATATTTAACAACTCCAGAATAGTTGATGAACTCCAGTCGACGAACACATTTCTCAGCTCGACGAACTTGAAGTACGAAATGCAAAGCTTCCAGAGATAGCCAGCCAAGTTTCCAGCTCGACGATTCTGCAACTCAGCTCGATGAACAGAAGTCATCAGGTCGACGAACTATAGACTCAGCTCGACGAATTCTGCTATCTGTTCGATGATTCCAGACTTAGTTATTTCTGGCCTTCTGTCCCCACTCTAATGCGATAATTCCTGAGTAATTGATGCTCTAACATTCTCTGAATGTATCCATTAGAAGGATCATTAATTATGATCTTCTCCAGGATTATTGCTTGCCGTTTTTACATGGGACAGTTGGAGAAATAAATCAATGTCGTTTATTCTCAAGGCTGTCAGCATTAATTGCAGAAGAATTCAAATTTTTGAAAGAGAGATTTCGACAGAAAATATAAAAGAGAAGAAGAGAATAACGAAAATATATAGATAGATAAGAAGAATCAAGCATTATTAAAAAAAAAGTTTCAGACAGAGCACAGTGCACTCAGAAGCATACAGAGATTACAGAGAAACAATTCAGTCTTGAATAATCTGCTCTGTCAACAAAAAGCATTCTCTAATGCAGAGAAGCCCTTGACCAGATGCTCATTAGTACCTGAAGAAGAAGAACAACAATACCTATATCAAGAGTCTTCTTTCTTCAAGTACTCCAGGACACTTCAAAAGGACAACTTTAGTTCCATCTGTCAAAGAAGTTCCTGAAGATTATTGCTGGTCAAGAATACAGTTTGAAGACCTATCAACCTGAAGCTTAGCTCCTGTTTTTCCCTGATTCATCCTACATCTCAGGGGGAGCCATAAGCTATAATCAAATCCACAGTCTTCTCAATTATATATTGAGAAAGAGAAGACAAAATCATCTCTCACCCCCCACTGTATAAAGGGTTCTCATCTCCCTTCAAAAGTGATTCCTTGGTTGCAAGTTTCCTGATCAAAAGACTTGGGTTGGTTTTTGAGAACTTGATCAAAATCTCATTGGTGTCAGGCACCTGATCAAACATCTGAGTGGATTCCTACCAAGGGTGGTAGAAGAGTGGATGTACCCAAGTTGGGGAACCACTATAAAATTATTGTGTCGTATGGTTGCCTCTTTTTCTTTTGTTCTTGCTGTGCTTGTGCTTTAGGTTTATTGTGTGCTAGCTATATTTATTTCTGCACTTTTAATTTAAAGCAAAAGCTGTAATAGCTGTTAAGAATTTTTTTAAGAATACTCTATTCACCCCCCCTCTAGAGTATTTCAGATCTAACTCTCACTTTCAGTCCCGTCCTCGATGGCAAAAGACAAGTTGGATGTGTTGTTGCCCAATGGGTGCTCAATGCGCGCAGATACGTTCGGTGTGGTAAAGGTATGGATTGGGGGCCAGGAGTTTGATTTGCGAGCGTTGGTTCTAGCATTGGTGGAGTTCGACGTAATCTTTGGTATGGACTGGCTCTCGGAGCAGCAAGCTTACAATGATTGCAACCGAAAGGAGGTTAAGTTGGGGTTGCATACTGAACGGGAGACTATGTTTGCGAGCATGAAGGGGTTGGGTAAAGTTTTGATGTCGGACCTTCAAGTGATTAAGGAAGTTCGGTCTGGTGTAGAGCTGTTTGTCACCTTAGTGAAGGCTTCAATGCCTAGGCCAAGTCTGGATAGTATCCTAGTTGTGTCGGAGTATCCAGATGTGTTCCCAGATGATCTCCCGGGAGCCCCTCCTCAGCTGGAGATTGATTTTACAATTAAGCTGGTACCGGGTGCCAAACCGGTGTCACGCTCTCCATATCGGATAGTGCCGCGCGAGATGGCGGAGTTGAAGGTGCAACTGCAGGAGTTGTTGGAGCAAGGGTATGTGCGTCCAAATTCGTCGCCTTGGAGCACACCGGTTATTTTCGTTAAGAAAAAGGATGGGAGCTTGTGACTCTGTATTGATTATCAGGAGTTGAACAAGCTTACGGAGAAGAATAAATATCTGATACCCAGGATTGACGATCTATTTAATCAGTTGGTTGGGTCTACAGTATATTCGAAGTTAGATCTGAAGTCCGACTACTACCAATTGAGGATAAGGTAAAGCGACATCCCAAAGACAGCATTCAACACGCGGTTTGGGCATTACGAGTCCACGGTCATGCCATTTGGGCTGACCAATGCGCCATCCGTGTTTATGGATCTGATGAACAGGATGTTCAAAGAATACCTGGTTCGTTTCGTGATAGTATTTATAAATGATATCTTGGTATACTCGCAGTATGAGGAGGACTATTATAAGCATCTACACATAGTGTTGGAGACGTTGAGGAGAAATCAGTTGTATGCTAAGTTCTCCAAGTGTGAGTTTTGGTTATCCTCAGTAGTGTTCCTTGGTCATGTTGTTAGTGGATAAGGGATAGCGGTGGATCCGACGAATATAGTGGAGATATGGGAGTGGCCTATTTTGACTATAGTGGCGGAGGTCCGGAGCTTTCTAGGGCTTGCCGGCTACTACAGGCGCTTCGTATAGAACTTATCGTGGATATCGTTACCACTCACGATGTTGACAAGGAAAGATCAAAAGTTTGTGTGGTCGCTGGAGTGTGAGCGTGCTTTTGAAGAGTTGAAGAGGCGGTTGACCACATCGCCTATCTTAAGTTCGCCAAGTGGAACCGAAGGATTTGAAATTTATAGTGATGCTTCAGGCAGTGGTTTGGGCTGTGTTCTACTACAGCATGGGTATGTGATAGCCTATGGTTCACGACAATTGAAGGTTCATGAGAGGAATTATCCGGTTCACAACTTATAGTTAGCGGCCGTGATATTCGCTCTGAAGCTGTGGAGGCACTACCTGTACGGTGTGAAAGTTGACATCTACACCGATCATAAGAGCCTAAAGTACTTGTTAGATCAGAAGGATCTGAACATGAGGCAGCAGAGGTGGATGGAGTTCTTGGGGGACTACACCTTCGAGATACATTATGTACCTGGGAAAGGAAATGCAGTGGCAGATGCATTGAGTCACAGTGTTCCTCCGCGAGCCAGCTGGTTGTCGGTACACGATGAGATATTGGTCCGTGAATTAGAGGCATTAGAGATAACTTGCGTCGACAAGCAGTCTAGTGCCGAGGCGAAATTGTTTTGGACAGAGGTGCAGTATGACCTAGTTGATAGAGTTCGGCGGGCATTGGTTCGGGATAGCAACATGAAGCGGATCTTAGATGAATCTTTGGATGGGTCAAATTCCCAGTTTGCTGTTGATTATGGATTGCTTAGGATGGACAGTCATCTATACGTCCCTAGTGCGGATAATCTTTGGGAGGAGTTGATGTACGAGGCTCATCATACCAAGTACTCGATCCACCCGGGAAGCACGAAGATGTATAGAGACATGAAGAAATAATTCTAGTGCCCATGATTAAATAAGGATGTAGCACTTTATGTGGACAAGTGCCAAACTTGTTCCTTGGTGAAGGTAGAGTGCCAGAAGCCCGGAGGTTTCCTAAAGTCCTTGCCTATCCCGAAATGGAAATTCGACGACATTTCTATGGATTTTGTGCATGGTTTGCCAAAGTTGCAGAAGGGAAACGACGCCATCTGGGTGGTCGTAGATAGATTGACAAAAGTGTCGCATTTCATCCCGAATAGGAAGGAATATCCGATGGAAAAGTTAGGCAAACTCTATGTGGATAATATCGTACGGTTGCATGGCGTGCCCCACATTATTGTAAGTGACCGAGATGGATGCTTCACGTCAAAGGACTGGAGGCTAGTGCATAATCTATTGGGAACTAAGCTGAGTTTCAGCACAGCCTTCCACCCATAGACGGATGGTCAGACCGAGAGGGTCAACAGGACAATGGAGGACATGCTTCGCATGTGCGTCCTAGATTTCGGAAAGCATTGGGAAGATCACCTGTACATGGTGGACTTTGCGTATAACAACAGCTTTCAAGCGAGTATTGGAATGGCACCTTTCGAGGCCTTGTACGAGAGGAAGTGTCGTACGTCATTGTCTTGGTTAGATTCAGGCGAGTCAAAGTTGTATAAACGTCAAGCGGTGGAAGATGTCACTTCAATGGTACGTACAATTCAGGAAAGGATGAAGATCGCTCAGGACAGGCAAGCAAACTACTATAATGCCAAGCATAGGAACGTGGAGTTCGATGTTGGAGACTGGGTGTATTTAAAAATCAAGCCGTTCAAGGGTGTTTCGCGGGTTCGACGCTTGAAGAAGCTGAGTGCGAGATACATTGGACCATTTGAAATCCTGGAGCGTGTTGGAAAAGCAGCGTATAGATTGAAGCTGTCGGTGGAGTTGAGTTGGTTGCACGATGCGTTCCACGTATCGGTGTTGCGGAAGGCGGTGCAAGAGCCTTCGCAGATAGTTGCGATCGATCAAGTGCCGGTTGATTACGAGTTCATGACAAAGGTCAAGCTTATACGTATATACGACGTTGAAGTCAAATGACTCCGCAATAAGGAAATCCGAATGGTTAAGGTTCGTTGGGATAACTGCGGACGTGAGGAGCTTTCATGTGAGCGAGAGCAAACTATGTTGTAGGAATATCCCGAGTTATTCCACTCAGGTAACATTTAATTTTGTGTACCTTTACTTAATTTCGGGACGAAATTCCTTAGGGGGGGGGGGAGATTTGTAACTCCCCGAACATCGTATTTGAGCTGATCGCGCCCAAAAGAAATTTTGGTTCCTGTATTGGGGTACACGACTTAGGACACGAGCGTGTCCAAGGCCATGTCTTGCTTGGTGTTTTGGCCGGATGTGTCCAGAGAAGGACACGATAGGAAACACGACAGCGTGACACAGGCGTGTCAAATGACACGGGCGTGTGCCTACCTGTGTCACTACCCATGTTCCCAAGAGTCGTGACAGTTGGTGTGACGGTTATACGTGACACGCCGCCGGTCACGGGCGTGTCGAGGACCCGACACGGGCGTGTCAGGTTGATACACAGGCATGTCTTAGCCAGTGTGGTTTTTCTACGTTCGACGATCATGCCTGGATTGAGGCACACGGCCTGGGACACGGCCGTATTCGGCCCAGGTTTGAGGATTTTTGTACAGATCTAAGCCGTTCGTTTTCTTTAAGTAAGATCTGACTGCCCAGATGTGTTCTTGCTCTGTTAAGGCCAGGAATGGTGGTTTAACTCCTCATTTCTCCCTTAAGCTTTCTCTTTCCAAGGAGTTAGAGCAAGGAGGGGGGAGGAGGATTCCTGCCGCCAGAGGAGCATCGGAGCACCGTTTAGAGAACCGAGAGCGGATCCGTGGAGGAAATTACGTTGTGAAGACTTCTATCCCGATAGTTTTCCATGGCGCAAAAGCATACTACAAGGGTAACGATTCTCTACATGAGCATGTGAAGCTCTCTTCCTTTTTGCATAGGGAAACCCACTCCCGCGAGTGTGCAGCGAGTGTGCTATTTTCCCTGGGGTTGACATGAATAGTCCCCCTTGTGTTGCATATAGAGTCCGGAATTGAAGTACGAACATAGGCATTGTGTGTGAAGCTTACCCGGACATCTTGGTCTGGATCGGTGATATTGCATTTGTTATGGTTTGCTGGAGAAGACTCTGTGCTTTGTGTTTTCGGGTTTCTACGCGGTAGATTGCAGCAGGGATCCTTGGGGATTAACTCCAAGGCGCACCCGAAAAACTGAGAGGAAACGTTGTTCTGCTAACTTGGCAGCCGGGGAGCCGGCCTTGCGCATAACTAGGTTATGCGATGTTTAGAAATTGTGGCGAGATCCGAGAGAAGCTTGGCTCGTGCGTTCGTCTTAAGGTGAACTACACGTTGTGAGCAACGGGCAAGTGGAATTGGACCTGGGCTATGTGGTTTGGTGCGAGCGACCCAAAAAGGGGACTGGCCGATGGCATAGTCAGGAGCCTTAGACGGTGGTCAAAAAGGCTAAAATGCTCACGAGGTTGCCATCCTGGGGGTGGTGGTGAAGACGCTGAAGTGTCAGGATTCACCGATAATGTGCCCTGAGTATACGGGGTGTTTGGCCGTGCGAGCCTACACCTATGGCGAAGTATGTTTGTACTATATTGTTTAGTTGGGCTAATGAATTGCAGGGAAGGAGCACCGCCGTCCCGAGTTAGGGGAGGGGTCGTTATAATTTGGTCGGCTTTGGCTGACCGTTGCTTTGTTTGCCACCGTGCGATGGATTGCTGCTTGTAGGTGCTGCGGAGCCAAGTGCAAAATAGCGGGCTGGAGCCCATGTTGCGGA
Source organism: Platanthera guangdongensis (assembly GCA_039583875.1). Lineage (NCBI taxonomy): Eukaryota > Viridiplantae > Streptophyta > Magnoliopsida > Asparagales > Orchidaceae > Platanthera > Platanthera guangdongensis. The sequence continues at coordinate 182,867,450 of CM077153.1, read as the reverse complement.
GCTGGCCCTCGAAGGCCCAAGCGAATAGTTTTCTTTATTTTGTCATGTGTGGCCGGCCTGCGAGCCGATGTATGAAAAACATTATACTGTTAAGTGAACCCTTGTAAGGCCATAAGGCCAAGTATCTTTCAGTGTATTTGTATTTCATTCCAGTTGTAGTGGTTGTGGACATTCATGATTATTAGATTACAGTTATGAGTTCTTTTAACTGTTTAAAAGCTTCTGCTAGAATGCTCTGTGTTAGGACGTGTAGTCTTAATTGGATAGTTTGGTTATTCATACTTAACCCTTCCGACTGTCCGTGGTATATGGCGTCGGGTTCCAACTGGGGCTTCTGTTATATGCCATACGACGGATGGGGGTGGTACACTTCAGCCCATCGTATTTCCTAGTCCGCCCGAGAGCCTTTCACAAGGAATTCTCTGGGCAGTCTGAGGTTAACATTAAACCGTATGTCTAAAATGAGTATAAGAGTAATTAGCAATAAAACTAGGACTTAACCTTCACTTACCCCTATGCCTCAGGAGGTTTGCTTAGTTAGGTTATCCGAGCGGTAGGCTCAGTGGTTGTGAAAAGGGGAAGGTTAGCCCGGCTAGCCGAATGCTCGGAAGGTAGTTGTAACGGGCAGGATAGTCCGGGGAGCCGATGGCTTGGTAATTCATGATTATATGTGAATAAAGTAGCAGATCTTCGGTATTTGACGATCGTTCACACCGACATCGGTACGCTGACTCATTGGGTGTGGTTTACACATAGCCAAGGAAATGTCTGGCGGTGGGTCAGCATAGTACGCAGAGACCCTGGCGTGTCCTTCAGGGGCGTACATAAGGGCTAGGCCTGGTAGTGTGAATACCCATCTAAGAGTGGGGTGGCCCAACCCAATATCTCCGTTGGCCACGGTGGAGGCTCCTGGGAGTGAAGCTAGCTTCCAAAATTGGAGAACTAAAGGTCTATGTGCATGGAGTTGCGTGCGTGTGTTGCACTTGCATGAATCATGACATAACATTTTACTTCACTCATACTTGCATACAACCTGACACCCCATCGTATAAATTGGTATGAGACTTTTTATACGATGGAAGCCTTGCAAAATACCCCTTAACTTATAAGTTTGTATGAGCATTCATATAAGTTAAGGTTACCAATTTCTTAGTTTACTTTTAATACACTTACTACGCTACTCTACTTGTTTACATTACTGCTTCCTTTTTATAGAACTGCTAGCTTCCCTTTCCTTTTATAGTTCTATAGATGTTACAATATACTTGCTGGATAGTTCCACCGTCACCTACTTTGTTTACTCTCCACCATCAAAAGCTTCCCTATCTCTCCTCCTGCATGGTGCTTAGGAGTCGGGGGGGGGGGGGGGGGGGCAATGCGGGGATGATAGTTGGCTTAGTCTTTATGACTAACGGTCGGTGGACCAAACATTTCAGGGGCTCTGGATGGGAGACAGGGAGCAGCAACAGGAGTTGTAGCACCAGCGGAGCACAGTGCACATGGAGGTGGCCCAGTCTAGTATGGGAGCACCAGTCTCTGGCTCTGTGAGTAATTAGATTCTGCTTAGCTTCGACGAGAGTGATGTAGTGAGGAGTTGATGTATTGGGCATAAGCTCATTTATATTTCTATTCCGCTGATCTGTTTCAGTACTTTCGTTATCATGTGGATAATGTGGTGACTTCTTTTTCATATGCTACATGTGATTTTGTGGACTAGACATACTTGTTTGATTTGTTGTACTTTTACTTCTTGATGATCTTCATTGTCGGCAGAATCAGCATTTTGTAGTGGTGACCTTCCCGTGTGTCAGTGTTAGCGCAAAGTGGCAGTTCTGGGAGTAAGGCCCGGTAGCGTAACAAAAAAGGGGTCTTACAAACTGGTATCAGAGGAAACATCGATCCAAATAGAAGAAGTCCACAAAACCATGGGCCACCCCACGCGAGCTTAGTTTGGGGACAAACTAGCAGCGGAAGCATTGGTGTGCCCATAAGGGGAATCACATGCAAGAAGTCCACCTTTTCCTTTCATTAGTTCCACTTGTACATCAGCTAATAAATTGAATTTTTCTTTGTATCTTGTGACGAACCCTACTCCACAGTACGATACACCTCAGACACAGAATATGGTTCCACCCCTGCCTGCCCCGACTCCGTTCCAGCAGACGGAGATGGGGCAGACACTAATAACTATTCTGGAGACCTTCAGGGCTCAGCAGGATCCAGCCCCACAGGTAAATACCGAGGCTAACTGCCTGAGCGCCTTTCGGGGGCTCTCTCCTCCATCCTACATCAGAATGGAGTCAGCAGTTTGCACAGAGGAGTGGCTGGACATTATTTACGAGATGATGGCTGGGATTAGATGCCCAACGGAGGAGGCTGTTGCCTTGGCAGTTGTCTACTTGGAGTCACATGCAAATAGATGGTGGAAGTAACTATTAGACACCACCTTCTCTGGAATGGATTGCGCAGACATCTCCTGCGAGGAATTCAGAGTAGCTATATTGGAGCATTTTGTACCTCAATCGGCGAGGGATGAATTGGAGGACAGGTTCCTGCAGTTGAGGCAGGGCAGCAGGACGGTGTTGGAGTACTACCGGGAGTTCACACACTTAACCCGCTTTGCGAACTCATATTAGCTGGATGACGCGAGCTACACGAAGAGGTTCTACAAGGGCCTTCATGATGACATGATGCATGCCCTCCTCTTCATTTTTGATGGAAGCTTGGCCAGGATTTTGGAAATGGCAAAGAAGCTGTAGGCAGACCAGCTTACAGTTCGGGGCCGAAAGAGACCGGCTAATGACTCAATGATTGGTGGTAGGAGAGACTAGCCTAGAGTTCGTGTCATTGGGGAAATAAAGAACGGTGATCAACACCGCCAGGAGGATAGGCAGGAGCAGAGGAACCCAGTGGTGTTGGCTCCTCAGCATTTATAGATGCCGGAGATGCTGAGGGCAATGGACGGGGCACATACATGCTTCAAGTGCAACCAGCCGGGGCACTTCAAGAGGAACTGCTCCATGAGGGAAGCACCCCTACCAGCACTTCAGGATTACACACCTGCTCGGCAGGTTGGTGGTCGAGGGCGCGACTGAGAACGTGGATTTCAGGGTGGAGACCGCAGGTAGGATAAATGGCTGGTATATGCCTTGGATTTCGCCCAGCCCCGGAACCCGTAATAGGTGATAGCAAGTATGCAAGTAAATTTAAGTTTCCCTCCCTTTCTAGAAGCTAGAGTACATGAATATAAAACTATAAAATTAGGAAGGAACCTGAAACTAGATAACTAAGAATAAAAACTTAACTAAATCAGGGATGGTTATGGTGTGTGGCAAGCCCGCCCACACCCTATTCGATACTGGAGCATCACACAATTTTGTCTCGGAGGAGTTTTTCAGAGACCTGGACCAGATCAAGAGCTTTGAGGGAGTCGTCAAGAGGGTGCGTCTCCCTAATGGGAAGGAGATCCAGTCTACGCCCAAGTGCATTCTGAGAGTGACCATTGATGGTGTAATCTTCGAGGCCCCGACAACAATCCTAAGGATGCTGGATTTTGATCTCATCCTGGGCATGACATGGCTCACCTGGAACCATACGCAGATTGATTGCCCAACAAGGAGGGTCGTGCTGAGATATGACGACACTTACCCGACCTTCAAAGGTATTGTCCCAGCTTCCCGTCTTCTACACTCTTCTGTTCACGTTGTCAAGGTCCATTTACAGGGAGACAAAGTCTATCAGGTACTGTTTGAGATTGCCGAGGCTAAGGATTCCATTACTAATATCCTAGTGGTGCAGGACTTTGCTGACGTATTCCCGGAGAAGTTGCCAGGTTTGTCGCCGCATTGAGAGTATGATTTCCAGATACAACTGGTGTCAGGGGCTAAGCCGGTATCCAGAGTTCCTTAACGGATGACCCCGAAGGAGTTAGTGGAGTTTCGAAGCCAGTTGCAGGAGCTTGTGGAAGCCGGATTTGTCCGGCCAAGCTCTTCATCATGGGGAGCTCTGGTGTTGTTCGTGAAGAATAAGGATGGGACACTCCGACTGTACATCGATTACAGGGCACTGAATGGGCTGACGGTCCAGAACACGTATCCTCTGCCGAGGATTGACGAGTTATTTGACCAGTTGGAGGGAGCTCACTAGTTTTCAAAGCTGGATCTGAGGTCAGGATACTACAAGTTGCGGATTCAGGAGGAGGACATCCCGAAAACCACTTTTAGCAGTAAATACGAGTTATATGAGTTTACCGTGATGCCCTTCGGGCTCATGAATGAACCATCCGCGTTCATGAGTTTAATGAACCGAGTGTTCGAGGAATATCTTGATATTTTTGTCATAGTATTTATTGATGATATCCTCATTTACTCGAGGACCGAGGAGGAGCATGCTCGGCACCTGACACTGACATTGGAGAAGCTCAAGGAGCATAGTCTGTACGTGAAGTTCAGCAAGTGCTAGTTTTGGCTGAAGGAGGTGGCTTTCCTGGGCCATAATATCAGCGGAGCAGGTCTGATAGTAGATCCAACAAAGGTTCAGGCAGTAAGAGATTGGCCACCCCTGAAGATGGCCACTAATGTGAGGAGCTTCCTATGACTTTCCAGTTACTACTGGAAGTTCATGGAGGGATTATCTTGGATAGCTCTACCACTTACATCTCTGACGAAGAAGGAGACACCCTCTGTTTAGACACCGCAGTGCGAGGCTGTCTTCCAGGAGCTGAAGGGTCGGCTTACCTCGGCTCTGATCCTTGCCCTTTCATCTGGGAAGGAAGGATTTCAGGTTTATACAAACACGTCATACCAAGGGATGAGTGACGTTCTGATGCAGAACGAGCACATGATAGCTTATGCCTCCAGACAGCTGAAGATACATGAGTAGAACTACTCAGTGTACGACTTGGAGATGGGAGTAGTTATCTTCTCTCTGAACACCTGGCGGCACAACCTCTATGGTGTCCATTGCGACATCTTCTTAGACCATAAGATCTTGAAATACGGGATACACAAAAGGAGCTGAATATCCGACAGAGACACTGGGCAGAGTTTCTGTCAGACTACCAGTATACCATGCACTATCATCCCAAAAAGGCCAATGTGGTAGCAGACACTCTGAGCCGGAGTGCCACTACACCAGGAGCAGGACCTCAGCTGATGTATATGGAGCTGGTGCAGATGTTGGAAGAGATGCAGATATCTCTGGTATCCGAGAATGATCCAGTGCTTTATGAGGAATACCTAGCGTCGATGAGTACCACCGACGACATCCGAGATCGCATCAGGGATGAGTAGAGGCTAAATGTGAGGATGGAGATGATATTTAGGGCCTTGGAGGAAGGCACGGTAGGGGATTACTCTCTGAGAGATGGACTGCTATGCTTTAGAGGCCGAGTTTATATACCAGCAGGAGGCTGAATTTGAGAAGACATCATGATAGAGGCACACTACATCAGATATTCCGTGCACCAGGGAATCACAAAGATGGCAGCGGATCTGAAGAGGATGATGTATTGGCCAGGCATGAAGAAGGATATTGCATACTTCATGACACATTGTGAGTCTTGCCAGCTCGCAAAAGCGAAGTGCAAGAGTCCGACCGGATTATTGCAGCCACTTCCGGTGTCAGAGTGGAAGTTTGAGGACATAGCCATGGATTTTATACATAGTCTACCCCAATGCCATGCGGGGATCAACTCGATTTGGGTGATCGTCGATAGATTGATGAAGGTGGCTAGGTTTATTCCTATCATGAAGGACGCTCTGGTCGGTGATCTGGTGCGGAGGTTTGTAGAGCAGTTTGTCCGCTACCATGGAGCGCACAGGACGATCGTGTCAGATCGGGATGGACGATTTACATCCAAGGAGTGGAGGTCAGTTCAGGCCTACCTAGGCTCTCGTTTGACTTTCAGCATGTAACGCCTCCATTCGTCATACGGTATATAACGGTGGGTCCGGCCGGGGCCCCATGCCATTATGAATATCAAAATCATGTTCTACTCGCATCCTAACTCAGAGCATTCTAGCGAAAGCATTTTAAGTTGCAAGAACTCATCACAGTGAATGACCACTAAATATATAAACCATACATTTATATTTATCCAGGAATGTATACAAACACACAACGCTCATGGCCTAAGGCCTTACAAGTTACTCTTTATAAATATACAACTTCATACATCGGCACGCAGGCCGGCCACACATGAAATCCAATAATTCTTCGCACGGCCTTCAAGGGCCTTTAAGTAGTAAGGGCTTCAATCCATTCAATCCAATTCAGCTTACCAACACCTGCAGTTGGACATCCATCCCAAGGATGGTAAACAAAGCAACGGTCAGCATTAGCTGACTAATTATAACGACCCTACCCCTTACCCGGGGCAGCGGTTCCTTCACTGTATGCATTGCAACCACATCATATATATCACAACAAGTACTCTCACGCACCACATCATCACAAACGCCGGCCTCCGCCAGATGCTCCGTGCACTCAGGGCACATTACAGTGTACCAGTCTCCTTGGCATCACCACCGATTAGAGGCTTTTAACATGTTGGCTGACCGGTCCTAGTCACCACAACACGCATACTAGGAACATTCTGCCCATATAACTTAGAGGTTCTAACCTCACGGCAAACTTCAGCATTTAGATCGACCCACCACTGTGGTGCATCAAGCTGTTTCTGCCTCGCGTCCTCCCAAGCCTTGACACCAATTAATCTCCCAAAACAACCAGGGGCAGGTCAGCCATTTCCCGTTGCTCAAACCGTCAGTAGCGCCCCACATGACGCGGGTCGCCTTTCCCTCCGGATTAGCCGCAGCTTTCCTCTCTCTCAGAGCAAATAGCTCTCACAACGCTCAACCACAAGGAGCTTACGCAAAGCATCCAAGATCAGCATACAGCTCACACAGAGCTTACAACAAAAGAAGCTTACATTCACAGTTCATAGGCATCACATAATACACAGAGTCTTCTCCGGTTCACAACATAACCATCACCAATCTAGACTAACCGTCTGGATGGGCTTCACACAGCATGCCTATGCCGTACTACACATTTCCGGCTCTAGATACAGACTCAATCAGGGATATCAATAATCAACCCATTGGAATCACTTGCGATTTCCACCGCTTGGTGGAGGGTTTCATATGCATGCATAAAGAAAGGACTTCACATGTCCAAGAAGGAGATAGTTACCCTCGACGATCACTTTGGAGCCATGAACTATCCGGATGAAAATCACCGCCATGAATTTGCCTCCACGAATCCGTACTCGGCTCTCGATTCGGCACGCTGAAGCTTCTCCGACAGCCGTCTCCATTCTTCTCCTCCCTTCCTTGCTCTCCTCTCTCCCTAGCTCTTTAGAAAGAGAATGGCTAAGATGGAATGAGAGTGATCCATCCACTCTCAGCCTTATAATGGCAAGGAAGGGCCTGAACCATTGGATCCAAGATGAAGGAATGAACGGCCTCGATTTGCCCTCAAATCTATATTTTTGGGCTGACACGGCCTGTGACACGCCTGTGTTACAGGCCGTGTACCTTAAGCGACACACAACTGACTTATCTAGAACAGTACACAGTAATGTGACATGCCCATGTCACATGACTGACACGCACATGTCGCTCAGTACACGCCCGTGTCTATTGGTCGTGTACCTCAGGCAGTACACCACCAACTAAACCCGAGCGGGACACGACCATGGGACATGCCCGTGTCCCAGGCCATGTACCCCCAAGACACACCCGTGTCCACCGAAACACATCCCTGGCCGATCCAGAGAAAGACACGGCCTTGTGACACACCCGTGTCACAGGCTGTGTACACAACTTGACTTGTCGCTAGATGATCGTCGAGCGCAGTTCGTCGACCAGAGGAGGACATGCCCTCTGACACGCCCGTGATGTAGGGTGTAACACCCCCTATCCGTCACATAGCATATAGCAGTAGGTCCGGCCGGGGCCCGACGCCATATATCACAGACAGACCGGGTGGTTACTCGATGAAAACCATCCAACCAATCCAATGTCCTACACAGAGCATTCTAGCAGAAACAATTTAAAATTGTTGCATTAATAAATAACCCAAAACTAGCATGAATGTCCACTAATACGCCAAAAGGAATGAAGTACAAATACACCAGTACTAGCCTTATGGCCTTACAATTGTTATTCTCAAATTACATGTCTTCAGACCTCGGCACACAGGCCGACCATACATGAATAAAAGAAAACACTTAAAAATTAGGCATTCGAGGGCCGGCTATGCAAAAAAAGTAGAGCTTGACATGCTCAAGTAGAGAATCGTTACCCTAGCATTCTTCCTTTGCGCCATGGAAATGTAAGCGGATGAAAAGCACCGCACACTCCTTGCCTCCATAGATCCGAAGTCGGTTCGCAATTTGGAGTTCCGAAGCTCCGCCGGTGACCGGATCTAGGCTTCTTCTTCCACCTTAGCTCTCCCTTCTCTCTAGACTTAGAAAGAGAACCACTCAAGTGAAATAAGGGTTTCAAAGGCCCAATCCCGGGTATATCCCAGTAGGAACAACCCCGAACCTTCGGATCCCAAAATAAGGAAACGAATGGCTACGTTTCGTAGCTAAAAAGTGAAACATGGGCCGAACACGGCCTGCGACACGCCCGTGTCCAGGGCAGTGTCCCTCATTCACCATCAAAATCGACGCGTCTTGAAAAACACACGGGCATCCAACACGCCCATGTTAGACCTGACATGCCCGTATCAGCCAGCACACGCCCGTGTTCCCGGGCGTGTTCTCCCATCAACACAGGACCAACACCAACCCGAGACTCACACGGGTCTTGGACACGCCCGTATCCTATTTGACACACCCGTGTCAAACACGAACACTCCTGGGCTCTAGGACGTTTTCGCCGTCTCGACATTTCCTTGAGCACAGTTTGTCGACCACCCGATACAGCCTTGGACACGCCCGTGTCCTAGGTCGTGTTCTGTGTCTTGACATTTCGTCGAGCGGAAATCGTCGACTTCCCTGGCAGATCGTCGACACGAGCTCGACACGCCCTGAGACACGCCCGTGTATTGGGCCGTGTTCGCTGCTTGACGATCGTCGACTCTAGAATTTGTCGACCTCACGACCAAATAGTTGACTCAAGCCTAGCACGCCCTGGGACACGCCTGTGTCCCAGGCCGTGTGCCCCCTGCCAAATTCCAAATTTGGCCCAAAATGCCTCCCATCGCTCTTTTGTGTTTTGGGGCGTTACAACTCTCCCCCTCTTAAAAGAATTTCGTCCTTGAAATTGCATAAAGGAAAGAAACATAAAACTTAAATGGTACCTGAGTGAAACAACTCTGGGTACTCCTCAAGCATAGTCTGCTCTCGCTCCCAAGAGAGCTCCTCTCGAACGCAATTGTCCCAACGGACCTTGACCATCCTGATCTCTTTATTGCGTAGCCATTTAACTTCCGAGTCCTTAATACGTACGGGCTTGACCTTCGTCGTCAACCCACTATCAACCGGCACTTGATCGACCGCGATCACTTGCGTAGGCTCTTGCACCGCCTTCCGTAGCACCGATATATGGAATACATCATGTAGACCACTAAGCTCCACTGACAGCTTCAACTGGTACACTTCTTCACCAATCCGCTCAAGAACCTCAAACGGTCCAAGGTACCTCGGGCTTAGCTTCTTCAAGCGCCGCACCCGCGAGACACCCTTGAACGGCTTGATCTTCAAGTACACCCAATCACCAATAGCGAACTCCACATTCCTGTGCTTGGCATTATAATACTTAGCCTGGCGGTCCTGAGCGATTAGCAACCTCTCCCGAATGGTTCTCACCAAAGAAGTATCATCCTCCACCTCTAGTCGCTTAAACAACTTTGATTCACCTGTTTCCAACCAGGACAATGACGTGCGATATTTTCTACCATAAAGGGCCTCGAAGGGCGCCATTTGAATGCTCGCCTGGTAGCTATTATTGTAAGCGAATTCCACCAAGTATAGGCGATCTTCCCATTACTTTACAAAGTCCATGACACACATGCGAAGCATGTCTTCCATTGTCCTATTGACCCTCTCGATCTGCCCATCCGTTTGAGGATGGAAGGCTGTGCTAAAACTCAGCTTTGTTCCCAACCTCTGTTGCACCAGCCTCCAATCATTGGACGTGAACTGCCCATCTCGGTCACTCACGATACTGCGGGGCACACCATGAAGCCGTACAATATTATCCATATATAGCTTTGCCAATTTCTCAACCGGATCATCCTTCCTATGCGGAATGAAATGCGACACCTTCGTTAGATGATCTACGATCACCCAAATGGCGTCGTTCCCCTTTTGCGACCTTGTAAATCCGTGCATAAAGTCCATAGTAATGTCGTCGAACTTCCACCCCGGAATAGGCAAGGATTTCAAGAATCCTCCCGGCTTTTGGCATTCCGCCTTCACCAAGGCGCAAGTTTGACACTTTGCCACGTAGAGCGCCACATCCTTTTTCAATCCTGGCCACCAGAACAATTTCTTAACATTGCGGTACATCTTCGTACACCCCGGGTGAATTGAGTACTTGGTATGATGCGCCTCGTACAACAATTCCACCCGTAAATTGCCCACGTTTGGGACGCACAGACGACCGTCTTTCCAAAGTAATCCGTCCTCCACAACAAATTGGGAATTTGACCCATCCAAAGCCTGTATCATGAGTTGCTTCATGTGGACATCCATATCCAACATCTGCCGAATCTGATCAGCCAGGTCATATTGGACTTCAGTCCAATTCAATACTGCTTCAGCACTTGATTGCTTATCAACGCAAAAGATGTCCAATGCCTCTAACTCCCGAACCAATCGCTCGTCATGGACCAACAGCTAATTGGCTTGAGCTGGGGCCCGATGACTCAACGCGTCCACAACCGCATTACCTTTACCAGGCACGTAGTGGATCTTGAATGTATAGTCCCCCAGGAACTCCATCCACCTACGCTGCCGCATGTTTAGATCTTTCTGATCAATCAAATACTTCAGACTCTTGTGATCAGTGTAGATATCGATCTTCACACCGTACAAATAATGTCTCCATAGCTTCAAGGCAAAAATCACGGCCGCTAACTCCAAGTCATGGACCAGATAGTTCCTCTCGTGCACCTTCAGCTGTCTCGAGCCATATGCTATAATGCTTCTATGCTGTAACACCACACAACCCAAACCACTGCCCGAAGCATCACTATAAATCTCATAACCTTCAGTCCCACTCGGCGAACTCAATACAGGCACCGTGGTCAACTGACATTTCAAATCCTCAAAAGCTCGCGCGCACTCCGACGTCCAAACGAACTTCTGCTCCTTCCTCATCAAAGTAGTGAGAGGTAACACTATCCGCGAGAAGTTCTCTACGAAGCGCCTATAATAGCCGGCAAGCCCCAGAAAGCTCTGGACTTCCGCTGCCATAGAAAGCTCAGGCCACTATCGTATCACAACAATCTTCGCCGGATCCACTGCAATACCTTCCCCACTCACTATATGACCGAGGAACGACACTGAGGACAACCAAAACTCGCACTTCGAGAACTTGGCGTACAATTGATTCCTCCTTAGCGTCTCCAAAATCAAATGAAGATGCCTGAAGTGATCTTCCTCACTCTGCGAGTACACCAAAATATCGTCGATGAAGACGATCACAAAATGGTCCAAGTACTCCCTGAAGGTCCTGTTCATCAAATCCATGAACACTGACGGCGCATTCGTCAGCCCAAACGGCATGACCGTAAACTCGTAATACCCGTATCTTGTACTGAACGCTGTCTTAGGGATATCACTCTCCCTTATCCTCAGCTGATAGTAACCAGACTTGAGATCCAACTTAGAGTACACCGTCGACCCGACCAACTGATCAAAAAGATCATCGATCCATGGGATTTGGTACTTGTTCTTTTCCGTTTGCTTGTTTAACTCCCGATAATCAATACAAAGTCTCAAGCTCCCGTCCTTCTTCTTTACAAGGAGGACCGGTGCGCTCCAAGGCGACGAACTTGGACGCACAAATCCTTGCTCCAACAAATCTTGAAGTTGCACCTTCAGCTCCGCCATTTCTTAGGCGCTAGCCGATACGGAGATCGTGACACAGGCTTTGCACATGTCACTAGCTCAATAGTGAAATCTATCTCCCGTTGAGGTGGGGCTCCAGGAAGATCGGCGGGGAACACATCAGGGTACTCAGCTACCACTGAAATACTATCCAACGTAGGCTTCGACTTTGCAATCTCCACTAGTGTAAAGAACAACTCTACACCAGCACGAACCGCCTTCGCCACCTGAAGAGCAGACATCAACGTCTTGCTCGACCCTTTCAAGCACGTAAAAGTCATCTCATGACTTGCTCCCAACTTGACTTCCTTGCGACCGCAATCAATATAGGCTTGCTGCTCCGAGAGCCAGTCCATGCCAAATATAACGTCGAACTCCACCAACGGTAGTAACGACGCTTGCAGATCGAACTCTTAATTCCCAATGCGAATCTTAACACCGCAGATTTTATCCGTGCGCATCGAACACCCATTCGGTAACAAAACATTCAAATTGTCCTTCGCCATCGAAGAAGGTACTCCGATGCGCGATATGAATCCTTCGGACAAGAAGGAGTGTGAAGCTCCCGTATCAAAGAGTGCTCTCGCCGGAAACTCACAAATCAAAACAAATCCTAAACAAGCAGTGGTAAGATAACATACGCATAACAAGAATTTAAAGAAACTTAACTTGCTACAAATTAAACTGTACCTGTCACCACATCCGCTTGTTTGATGGTCTCCTGTTGGCCAAGATTATAAACCCTTGGTTGAGTCGGAGCAAAATGGGACGCGGTTGACCCCACCGTCTTGCCCTTCTCTTCATAAGTTGCTCCCGGCTTCCTCTCGGACTTGGGACGTCCACTCCAACAATCACGGGCAAAGTGCCCTGGCTTCCCACAAATAAAACATGCACCCAGGGTCCGACCCATAGTCGGCCTAGAAGCACCAGAAGAAGAAGATGGACCCGAAGTCCTAGCCTTCTTAAAGGACTTACGGTGCCCAAACTTTAAGTTAGCCGACACCTTAAACTCAGTCCTCTTATCACCCAAGCTCTTCTTCGCTTGAACATTCTTCATGTCCTCCAAGGACCGGGCCATGTTGACCAAGGTAAAGAAACCCTGCGTCATCGGCCCCGAGAGTAGTAGCCTCAAGTCATCTCTTAGACCTTCATAGAAACGGTTGGTCTTACGCTCCTCATCCGCGATGGTGGAGCTAGCATACCGACCCAACCGAGTAAACTCGTGGAGATACTCATCCACGCTACCCTCTCCTTGTACCAACCTTTGGAACTCATTCTCCAAAGCTATCCTCTGAGTTGAAGGGAGGTACCTAGCCAAGAACAGTCTCGAGAACTCCTCCATCGAGACGTCTGTAAGTTGCCTTCCTCTCAATAGATGCAGCTCCAAACCATCCCACCACAGCCTAGCATCTCCATCCAACAGGAACGTAGCTATAGTGGTCATCTGTCACTCCTCCGTCTCCGTCGCTGTCAAGATTCTCTTCCCATGGGAGAGCCAGTCTTCTGCTTGAGATGGGGTTCCCAACCCCGAGAATACTGGAGGATTAAAGCTCATGACATGTTTGAGCTGTCTCTCGGTTGCCCTCCTTGGCACCAACGGCTCCACTACTACCTACTCCACTCTTCTCAGCTCAACCTCTAGAAGAGGTACCTGCTCCATCGCAGGAGCGGGCTGCTGCATTTACCTTGCAGGCTGCGCATTAATCATGTCAAACACTGCTTCGGCCCCCAATCGTATGGTCTCAGCCGATGGAGATGTTGCAGGAGCATCATTTAGTGCACTACTAGCCTCAGAAACTCGGCGTTCCGACGGCCCAGCACCTCTTCTGGTCACCTATAGTGGTACAAAATACTGTTAAACGACCAAACAAAATTGCAAAACACAATTATAGTAACACGAAGGTTCCTCAAACACGTGTATTTTTCATTTCTAATTGGACATTCATGGGTTCTTTTGCTGTTAGAACGATGACGCACACATATGTGCTCACCACCCCTTAAAAGAATTCATCCACGAATTCATTTTAAGCCTGACCGAAACCAGTAGTCTGATACCAAATTGTAACACCCCCTATCCGTCGCATAACATATAGCAGTAGGTCCGGACGGGGCCCGACGCCATATACCACAGACAGACCGGGTGGTTACTCAATGGAAGCCATCCAACCAATCCAATGTCCTACACAGAGCATTCAAGCGGAAGCAATTTAAAATTGTTGCATTAATAAAGAACCCAAAAATAGCATGAATGTCCACTAATACGCCAAAAGGAATTAAGTACAAATACACCAGTACTGGCCTTATGGCCTTACAATTGTTATTCTCAAATTACATGTCTTCAGACCTCGGCACGCAGGCCGGCCATACATGAATAAAATAAAACACTCAAAAATTAGGCCTTCGAGGGCCAGCTCAGCAACTTGGGCTTTAGCCTGCTATTTACCGCTTGGCTCCACAACACCTGCAAGCACAATCCACCGCAACGGTGGCAAACCAAAGCAACGATCAGCCATGCTGACCAAATTATAACGATCCCGCCCCCAAATCGGGGCGGCGATGCTCCTTCCCTGCACTTTATTAGCATAACCAAGCAGTATATAAATACATTGCATCACAGGCGTTGGCACGCATGACCACCCGCCCCGTGCTCTCAGGGCACATTCTCGGTGATCACGGTCACAGTCTGCCGACTCACCACCGCCCCCAGGACGACAATATCTCGTGAGCAAACTGGTCTTTCTGGCCACTGCCTAAGACCCTCCATCTATGCCAACGGTAAGTGCCAAGTAACTTTAGGTCTCTTTAACCAAACGACATAGATCGAGTACGGTTCCACCTGACCCGTTGCTCACACCTCAACGTCAACTTAAGTCGTCTGCACGGATCAAGCTTCCTCGAGTCCCGTATCTCCCATACATATCACATAACCCAGTTATGTTCAGGTTGGCTCCCAGGCCACCATGATGGCAGAACCACGCGTCCGCCCAATTTTCTGGGTCCACCTTGGAGTTAATCCCCAAGGCTCCCTCTTGCAATCTACCTCATAGAAAACCCGAAAAACAAACATTCGCACGGAGTCTTCTCCGGCCATTTATGCAATGCAACATCACCTATCCAGACCAACTTGTCCGGGTAGGCTTCACACATCATGCCTATATCCGTTCTTGATTACGGACTCTACATGTACACAACGGGGACTATTCATGTCTACCCGAAGGAACGCCTCAAACTCACCGCAAACTCGCGAGAGCGGGCTTCCCTATGCAAAAGAAGTAGAGCTTCACATGCTCAAGTCGAGAATCGTTACCCTAGCGTTCTTCCTTGGCGCCATGGAAATGTAAGCGGATGAAAAGCACCGCACTCTCCTTGCCTCCGTAGATCCGAAGTCGGTTCGCGATTTATAGCTCCGAAGCTCCTCCGGTGACCGGATCTAAGCTTCTTTTTGCTCCTTTGCTATACCCTCTCTCTAGACTTAGAAAGAGAACCACTCAAGTGAAATGAGGGTTTCAAAGGCCCAATCCCAGGTATATCCCAGTAGGAACAACCCCAAACCGTCGGATCCAAAAATAAGGAAATGAATGGCTATGATTCGTAGCTGAAAAGTGAAACTTGGGCCGAACACGGCCTGCGACACACCCGTGTCCAGGGCCGTGTCCTTCATTCGCCGTCAAAATCGACGCGTCTTGAAAAACACACGGGCATCCAACACGCCCGTGTTAGACGTGACACACCCGTGTCAACAGCACACGCCCATGTTCTTGGGCGTGTTCTCCCATCAACACAGGACCAACACCAACCCGAGACTCACACGGGTCTTGGACACGCCCGTGTCCTATTTGACACGCCCGTGTCAAACCCGAATGCGCCTGGGCTCCAGGCCATGTTCACCATCTCGACACTTCGTCGAGCGCAGTTCGTCGACCACCCGACATGACCTTGGACATGCCCGTGTCCTAGGCCGTGTTCCGTGTCTCGACATTTCGTCGAGCGGAAATCGTCGACTTCCCTGGCAGATTGTCGACACGAGCTCAAAACGCCCTGAGACACACCCGTGTCTCGGGCCGTGTTCGCTGCTCGATGATCGTCTACTCCAGAATTTGTCGACGTCACGGCCAAATCGTCGACTCGAGCCTGACACGCCCTGGGACACGCCCATGTCCCAGGTCGTGTGCCCCCTGCCAAATTCCAAATTTGGCCCAAAACGCCTCCCGTCGCTCTTTTGAGTTTCGATGCATTACACAGGGCGTGTTCCCTCTCGAGAACTTCTCGAGTCTATTTTGTCGAGCACTCGAGAGGCTGCTCAACTTGAGCAGGACACGCCCTAGGACACTCCCGTGTCCCAGGCCGTGTCGCCCAACCTGAACCCAAATTGAGATTTGGGGTGTTACAACCCTCCTCTCTTTATATGAAATTTCATCCCGAAATTTAGCTCAACTGGAACCATCAACAGAACCACACATTTTTGTACCTCGCTAAAACGATCCGGGTTAGAGCTCAGAGGCCGCAGCATGTCTCGCCCCATGGCATCGCACAAAACAAGTTATATATATACATACATAATGTCATGCATACACACCATACTCATTTCTTTTACCCCGATCTTCATACACCGACAGGAATGAAACAAACATCTTATCATTCATCCCTACATACAATAGATATTACATCACAAAAGGAACACAGTTCATTCTTCAGTTCACTTCTGCACATCCGCATTTCTCATAAGTCGTTTTGTAGCCTCTTGTACTTCCAAACTAAACACTCGAGGCTGCTTTACTTCACCGATTGAATTTTGTGGCTCCTGTAATTCGAGATTGTACACTCGAGGTTGCGTTCGAGATGCAGATGACTGGGTCGCTGCTTTACCCTTTTCTTCATAAGACGCACCCGTCTTTTTCTCACCGCTTGAAGATCCACTCCAACAATTGTTGGATAAATGTCCTTTCTTCGCACATTTAAAACATGTATGTGTCTCAAAACGCACTTGCCCATATGTTGCTTCTGACGCAGCAGTCGAAGGCATTTGCTCAGTAGGCCTGAACCTCTTCTTATCTCGTCTCCTAAACTCTGATTATTCCGACTGTGGAACTTTGAATTCCGGCTTTTCCGCCGCCAAGTTCCTCTTGTCCTGTACTAGTTTTAAATCTTTCTCCAGCGGCCGGGCTGTGTCTACCAACGCTTGGAAGACTTGATTAACTGAACTCCGGAGTGCCAATATCAACTTATCCCGTAGTCCCTCATAGAATCTATTCGTCTTTCGCGCTTCGTCAGCGAAGGTAGACCCCGCATAACGCCCCAGACTGGTAAATTCATGTAGGTATATATCAACATTACTCTCACCCTGCACCAGACGTTGGAACTCATTTTCCATAGCAATTCGCTGCGACATTGACAAATACTTGGCCAAAAATAATCGTGAGAATTCTTCGATCGATATCTCCTCTAATCCTCTACTTGCCAAGTAATGCAATTACACTTCATCCCACCAAAGCCTTGCATCCCATTCCAACAGAAAAGTGGCTAACGTAACTTTTTACGCCTCCGCAGTCCTAATTGCTATCAGGATCCTCATCACTCTTGCGAGCCAATCTTCAGTCTGTGTTGGGGAACTCGTTCCAACAAACGTAGGTGGATTAAACTCCATAAACCGCTTCAGTTGCTCGTCAGCTGTTTGCTCATCCACCACAGCTTCAACACACTCTTGCCTTATACCAAGCCGTACTAGCACCCATGCAAGCCTTTCCTGTCTAGTAGGTTGTGCATATAACATTGCAAGCACCGTTTCAGTAACCACACGTATGGTCTCCGCCGAGGGAGTTGTAGGTGCCTCAGCTGGTGCCGCACTCTCATCGGAACGCTGGGGCTCAGACTGCCCAGCACCACTCCTCGTCACCTATCAATGTACAAAACACTAGCTATGTCCATTCCATACTGACAAACATATATTGACTACACACTCACGCTCCTCACATGCATATAGTACATTCTTAGTGGACAATTCTGTTTTTCCTCCCAAAAATCTCAAATCTGGCTCTGATAATACTTTGTAACACCTCCATTCGTCATATGGAATATAACGGTGGGTCCGGCTGGGGCCCCATGCCATATTTCACAGACAAACGCCGGAATTACGTATGAATATCAAAATCACGTTCTACTCGCATCATAATTCAGAGCATTCTAGCGAAAGTATTTTAAGTTGCCATAACTCATCACAGTGAATGTCCACTAAATATATAAACCATACATTTATATTTATCCAGGAATGTATACAAACACACAACGCTCATGGCCTTAAGGCCTTACAAGTTTCTCTTTACAAATATACAGCTTCATACATCGGCACGCAGACCAGCCACACATGAAATACAATAATTCTTCACACGGCCTTCAAGGGCCTTTAAGCAGCAAGGGCTTCAATATATTCAATCCAATTTAGCTTACCAACACTTGCAGTTGGACATCCATCCCAAGGATGGTAAACAAAGCAACGGTAAGCATTAGCTGAACAATTATAACGGCTCTACCCCTTACCCGGGGCAGCGGTTCCTTCCCTGTATGCATTGCAACCACATCATATGTATCACAACAAGTGCTCTCACGCACCACATCATCACAAACTCCGGCCTCCTCCAGACGCTCCGTGCACTCAGGGTACATTACGGTGTACCGGACTCCTTGGGATCACCACCGATTAGAGGCTTTTAACATGTTGGCTGGCCGGTCCTAGTCACCACAACACGCATGCTAGGAACATTCCGCCTATACCACTCAGAGGTGCTAAACTTATGGCAAACTTGAGCATTTAGATCGACCCACCACTGTGGTGCAGTAAGCCGGGTCTGCCTCACGTCCTCCCAAGCCTTGCCACCAATCGATCTCCCAAAACAACCAAGGACAGGTCAGCCTTTTCCCATTGCTCAAACCGTCAGTAACACACCACATGATGCAGGTAGGCTTTCCCTCCTGATTAGCTGCAGCTTTCCCCTCTCTCAGAACAAATAGCGCTCACAATGCTCAACCACAAGGAGCTTACGCAAAGCATCCAAGATCAGCATACAACACTCGACTCAACTGGTGATGAGAAGTAAAGGAACTCCATAGTTAAGCGTGCTTGGGCGAGAGTAGTACTGGGATGGGTGACCTCCTGGGAAGTCCCCGTACGTCCCAGCTTAACTGTCGAGTTCGATCATCAAAGGGAGGCTGTGGGCACCAACAACCCGCCCGTGGAGGGAGAGGGGTTGGGGTGCTTGGGCTGCAGCCCGGTAGCATCGCCTAGAGCGGAGCCATGACGACGTCACGTTGTATCGTCTAGGGGCATTACACAGCATGGACTTCCATCCTCAGACAGATGGGCAGACAGAGCGCACCAACCAAACATTGGAGGAACTTCCGCGCCTATGCATTTTGGACCCCGGAGAGCCATGGGAGGAACTATTACCGCTGATCGAGTTCTCCTACAACAACAGTCATCAGTCCAGCATAGGCATACCCCTTACAAGGCATTGTACGGACGGAGATGCAGGACCCCACTATCTTGGATCCAGGATGAGGATCCAAAGGCACTCATCTTGGAGTTCGTGGAGGACAGAGATGCTCAGGTGAGATTGATCCCGGATAGGATGCTGGAGGCCCAGAGCAGACATGCCAAATACTATGATGCATGATATCATCAGGTGGAGTTACAGGTGGTATACCAGGTTTTCTTGAAGACACGACCGATGCATGGAGTCTCATAGGTTTGCGGGAGGAAGAAGTTCAGTCCGAGATACATAGGGCCTTACAGGATCCTGGAGCGGATCCGCCCCTTGGCTTACAAAGTAGAGCTACCGCCGGAGTTATCGAGATTGCATGATGTATTCCATGTCTCTTCACTTCAGAGGGCTCTATTATGACCCGAGTAGCTGATCTCCACTACAAATGGCCCGATGGCTTCAGATCGATCAGTCAGCATGGAGCCGGTCAGGATCGATGATACAGTAGTGCAGGACTTGCGGCGTAAGAAGATCCAGCTAGTCAAGGTCCTATGGAGGAACCATGGGCAGGAGGAGCACACTTGGGAGATACGAGACTTGATGCGGCAGAGGTATCAGGGTCTCTTCGAGTCAGGTAAAATTTTAATTATCTAGGGATGTTACATACTTTCACCTCTGTAGAAACCCCGTAGGCCTAACCTTAATTTCGGGGATGAAATTTTTATTTTTTTATATTGGGATTTGTAACATCCCTCAAATAACTAGACACCTAAGAGTGGTTTTATCATGACTAGGTCATGACAAAATCCTAGGAAACCCAAGAAGACCCAAGTGAGCTAAGGCATGGAGGTGGATATCACCTTTGATTGCAAATAGCTCAACCTAATTATCAGGACTAGGGTTTGATTGTAGGGTTTCACCATAACCCTATGACCCCACCATGGCACCTCTAACCCTTGGGGAGGACCCTTGGGTCACTAAGAACCCATTGGGGTCAATCAAAAGGGCTAAGTTGACCAAAGTTAACTCAAATCTTAATTTGGTCAAACGAAGCTCACACATGGTCAATTGACCTTCCCTTAGCCAAAGGGACCCACCTAGACCTTCCTAAGCCCTAAGGTAGGCCAATGGGTCACCAAGGACCCATTGAGTTCAATCAAAGAGGCTAAGTTGACCAAAGTCAACCCTAGCCCTAAAATGATCAAAGTACCCTAAGTAAGGGTCAAGTGGCCTCCAAGGTGCCAAAGTCAACACTTTTGTTTGTGGGTTCGTGTCAGTTTGTTGGCGCCCACTGAATTGTTAGTTGTTTGATACTTGTTAGCTGCTCAATTCTTTAAATGTGGATGTAGATTACTTGTTCTCTGAGAGGATTTATGCTAGGAATGCATGTTAGGTATTTTCAACTATAAAATCTACTACTATTACTTCATGCATTGCATAATTTGGAACTCTAACGTGTTATTTTTAGCGACCATAAAAAAAACTATCTTTCCTACTATAATAAATTTAGAGTCTTGCATAGCATGAGTTGTCCTTTAGGGACGTTTATACTCATGTAGGATGTTTGAGTTAATGTAATCAAGTATTTTTCCGCAGCGTATAATATATTTTGATTTTTGGACTAGATGAGCCACTAAGTCGAGGGATACGGCTAACTTCTGCACTTAACTGATTTTCCTTAAAATATCTTAAAAGGAACCTTTCTTTATGATTTGTTTGGTGTCTGCCTGAGCGTCCGCAGTTATCCCCTGCTGACGTGGCATCATGACGCGCATTTTCCCTTACTCTGATAAACTTTATTTGCGGTGAAAATGCGGGTTGTGACAGTTGGTATCAGGGGGAGGTTGCTTGACAATTTGTCGGGCAACCTTTCCTTGTTGGAATTAGGTATTTAACATCATATCATACACACACCGATATGTCATCAGCACGTCTTGGCTGAAGCACGAACACTACACTCATAGCATAACATGAAGTATGCGGGGCATATTATGTAATATGGGATGAATAATATGTGTCTGTATATGGATCCACCATAGGGGCAACATGTGAGGGTTATGTAGTATGGGATGCATAACCTCACCACTTGAATGTGACTAGCACGTTTCTTTTTTGTTGCATGAGAATGTTATGTAGTATGGGATGCATAACATTTTCATGCGTACGCCGCTCATAACATGCATTAGGGCCTTTTTAGAATGCATAGCACAATCATGCAGAGCATAACATTGCATAAGCACAACGTGCCAATCTAAAGATTTACGGGATAACATATGTACACACATGGTTTTAAATCAGAAAATGAATATAAATACATGCATCATGTCATAGGCACAAGAGTCAATAGGATGAGAGGATATCATCCTAAGTAGGACATAGCATCATTATAAAATCCCAGAGCAAGTTGCAGTGTAAGCAAGTGTCTTTTAAGTATGGTCTTTACTAGTTGTGTGGCTTTGTTGTAAGCTAGGATTTTGATGAGTTGTTCGTTTGCTTTTAGAAATGCCGCCAAAGCGTCCTGCGACGAGGTCGACTCCCCAGTCGGAGGGTGAGTCATCAGGTGCGCAAAGTGAAGCGATTATCGAGAGTCTGTGTTAGAGTAATGAGGCTCTGTCGAGACAAGTCGTAGCGATGTAATCACAAATTGAGTCTTTGTTGTCTGCCACTCCCGCGCAGCAACCTTCAGCGCAAGAGCCCTCCTTGGGCCAAGCCGTGCCCAATACCCCTGCTCCTATGGTGCCCCCGATGGAGTTACCTCCAGAAATGAATTTCATTTCGCACTTACAGCGGTTGGGGCCTCCCACTTTATACGGGAGTGCCGACTTTGTAATTATAGATGATTGGATCATCTCCATCGAGGAGATGTTTTCGTATTCTGGAATTCTAGAAGCCCAGAAGGTGATGATTGAAGCCTATCAATTAAAAGGTCTGGCGAAGAGTTGGTGGATTCGGGAAAGAGAGGGTCTTAAGGAAGGCTGTTCTTGGGAATCTTTTAAGAGGATGCTACTAAAAAAGTTTTTACCCTCGGTCGAGCAAGACCGCTTGATGAATAACTTCCTGCATCTAAAACAGAGACAGCTCACCGTGAGCGAGTACGAGATTGAGTTTAGCAAACAGAGAAGGTTTGCTCCTGACTTGGTAGCTTTTGAGGAGGGTAGAGTGAAACGTTTCTTGGGAGGATTAAGAAGCGATGTCCAGCAGTTAGCATGCTCTTACCAAGCTGAAAGTTATGTTGAAGCAGTGGAAGCCGCTTTAAAAGTTGAGGCGATTGTAAATGCCAAGAACCGCGGTGTTGCGGCAAGATAGGAGAAAAGAAAAGGTGTTGAGGATGGTAGCTCTAGGGTATCTGACCCTTCTTCAAAGAAGAAAAGTAAGGAAGTGTGTAGCTTCTATGGTCGTTCTTGCTACCCCTACGAAAGGTGCTTCAAGAGGACTGCCACCCTGAAGAAGTAGCAGGTGCACGCCATCCAAGGTGCACCTAAGAGAGAGCTTGTGTGCTCGTTCTGTGCAAGGAAGGGTCATGACGTGACTCGCTGCTGGATGAAAGAAAGGGTTTGCTTCCAGTGTAGGCAGAAGGACACTAGAAGTCTTCGTGCCCCCAAGCTTAGTCCCCACTGCAGCATGCCCGACTTCGAGCTCTGCCGCCGCCACCAAACCTGGATAGAGGAAAAGGAAAGCTGAACGTGATGACCAGCGAGGAAGCCCAAACCTCTACGTAAGTGATATCAGGTTATCCTCAGTTTAATTTATCCTTGATAGTTATCGCTGTTTCCCTAGTTATCGTTCATTTAGTTATGTATGTTACGGTTTTAGGGGAGTTTAAGGTGCGGAATAGGTGGGCCCGTGTTCTTTTTGATTCGGGTGCCACCCATTCCTTTGTGGCCCAGAGATTTGTTGATAATCATCGCCTGAGTGTGGACCACTTGGGAGGCTCCATCAATGTCAAGCTCCTTTCCGGTGATTCTGTGATATCTAACCAAGGAGTTCTTAGATGCCCTATTTATCTTGGCAATTTTTTGGCCTTCGAGGATTTGATGATTTTGGATCTGTCTGAATTTGACGTGATTCTAGGCATGGACTGGCTGTCCAAGTATGATGCGGTCATCCAGTGCAAGGCTAAGCGATTGGATTTCAGAATGGACGACGGACAACCTATGAGCGTCTATGGATTTTAGGACAGAGTTTCTCCTGTCATTTCTGCGGTATGTGCTTGTCCTGCTATAGAGTCTGGTTGTGAGGCATTTTTGGCTTCTATTTCTGCTTTGGAGACAGCTTTTGTTACGCCACGTCTTGAGGATGTCTCGGTGGTGCGAGAGTTTCTAGATGTCTTTCCTGATAGTCTTCCAGGACTTCCTCTGGAAAGAGAGATAGAGTTTGTGATAGACCTCGAGTCAGGTACTCGTCCTATTGCTAAAGCACCATACCGTATGACTCCGCGTGAGTTGGACGAGTTGCGTACCCAGCTCGATGAGTTGCTCAGTTGTGGTTTTATTAGACCAAGTACTTCTCCATGGGGTGCTCCTGTTTTGTTCGTCAAGAAGAAAGATGGATCGATGAGACTTTGCATTGATTATAGGGAATTAAACAAGGTAACCATTAAATATAGGTATCCCCTGCTAAGGATTGATGATTTGTTCGACCAATTGCGTGGTAGCTCAGTATTTTCAAAGATCGATCTTCGTTCAGGCTACCACCAGTTGAGGATTTGTGAGATAAATATTCCCCGAACTACTTTCCGTTCATGGCATGAACATTATGAGTTTTTGGTGATGTCTTTTGATCTAACCAATGCACCCTCTGCTTTCATGGATTTGATGAATCGCGTGTTTAAGGATTTCTTGGACCGATTTGTTATCGTATTCATAGATGATGTCTTGGTGTATTCCCGCAATGTTGAGGAGCATACTCAGCATTTGCGTCTGGTTTTGTCGACCTTGAGGGAGCATAAGTTATATGCGAAGCTGAGCAAGTGCGAGTTCTGGTTACCTCAGGTGTCCTTTCTGGGTCATGTTGTAGGCAAGGACGGTATTTCGGTAGACCTGACCAAGATTTCTGCTGTGATGGAATGGGAGAGACCTTCTACACCCAAGGAGATTAGGAGTTTCTTAGGCCTGGCTGGCTATTATAGAAGGTTCGTGGAGGGGTTTTCTGTGTTGTCTGCTCCTCTAACTAGAATTACTCAGAAGAATACCCCTTTCATTTGGAGTGATAAGTGCAAAGAGGCTTTCCAAGAGCTGAAGAAGAGATTATGTACTGCTCCGATTTTAACCTTACCTACTGAAGGAGTTGAGTATGCTGTGTATGTTGACGCGTTACACGTCGGACTTGGTTGTGTTTTAATGCAAGGTGGTAAGGTGATCGCATATGGATCGAGACAACTAAAGATCCATGAGAGAAATTATCCTACTCATGATTTGGAGTTTGCTGCCGTAATTTATGCGCTGAAGCTTTGGAGATACTTATTGTATGGCGCGCTGTGCAAGATCTATACGGACCATAAGAGTTTGAAGTACGTCATCACTCAGAAAGAACTAAATCTGCGCCAACGTCGGTGGTTAGAATATGTGGCGGATTATGAAGTGGAAATTCTTTATCATCCAGGAAAGGCTAATATAGTAGCCGATGCCTTGAGTAGAAAGACCGCTAAGATTTTTAATCTGTCGGTGCAGTCCTTGATAGAAGAATTTTTGTTGATGGATGTTGAGGTTGGGAGTAGTACTGTGCCTGCTGGACTAGAAGCAGAGGAACCCTCTTGGATTTCCTTTACTCGAGCACATCAGAAGGATGATCCTGATTTGTTGCACCTCCGGAATAGAACCTTGAAGGGAGAGCTACCCGATTTCTCTATGGACGAGTTGGACACCTTGAAGTATCGGGGTAGATTTTGCATCCCCGCCTTTGGCGATATTCGAGCTAAGATCTGTGCTGAAGCTCATGGTTCCAGTGTAGCCAACCACCCTGGTTCCACTAAGATGTATAAAGATCTAAATCAAATTATTTGGTGGTCAGGGATGAAGAATAACATCGCAAAGTTTGTATCGGAATGTTATACTTGTCAGCATGTTAAAACTGATCACAGAAGGCCTGGTGGTAAATTGACACCGCTTGATATTCCAAGTTGGAATGAGAGAGTATCTCAATGGATTTTATCACCGGTCTGCCAAAATCTCCCCGTGGGAACGACTCTGTTTGGGTGATAGTCGACAGATTGACAAAGTGTGCTCACTTTGTTCCATTTAAGATTGGGTACTCGATGAAGAAGATAGTTGAGTTATATCTTGAAGAGGTCATCAGGTTACATGGTGTGCCTGTTAGCATCGTATCAGATCGAGACACTAGATTTACGTCTCGTTTTTGGAAGAGTTTACAGGAGGGGTTGGGTACCGATTTAAGGTATTCCACCGCCTATCATCCGCAGACTAATGGTCAGACGGAAAGGGTAAATCAGATTGTAGAGGATATGAACAGGTGTTATGTTTTGGATCATGGTGGTTCT
The DNA here is from genome assembly GCA_039583875.1 of Platanthera guangdongensis. Lineage (NCBI taxonomy): Eukaryota > Viridiplantae > Streptophyta > Magnoliopsida > Asparagales > Orchidaceae > Platanthera > Platanthera guangdongensis. The sequence goes on along the minus strand of CM077153.1, from coordinate 182,841,412 downwards.
TGGTATGAGCGTCTCAGACTCATGGAGTTTGCTTACAATAATAGTTATCAAGAGAGTCTGCAAATGGCTCCGTTTGAGGCTTTGTATGGGAGGCGTTGTAGAACTCCATTGTTTTGGGCTGAAGTTGGTGAGAGACCATTGTTAGGTCTGGAAGCCCTTGAAGAGATGAATTGTGCTGTGACTCATATTCGGGAAAAGCTTCGTATGGCTCAAGTGCGCTATGAGAAGTATGTTAATCTTCGAAGGGTCGATCTGGAGTTTGCTGTTGGAGACTTGGTTTTTCTGAAAGTTTCCCCGATGTCTGGCGTTAAAAGGTATGGAAGGAACCACAAGTTAGACCCCCGGTATGTGGGACCTTTCCAGATTCTTGAGCGCATCGGAGTGTCAGCTTATAGGCTGGAATTGCTTGCGACCTTCCCTGGTGTCCATGATGTGTTCAATGTGAGCCAGTTGCGGAAGTGTGTTCGTAGTAATCGTCAAGTCCTCGACTCTATACCGCAGATTCAGCCCAACCTTACATATGTGGAAGAACCTATGCGTATCCTGGATTCTCAAGAGCGTGTGTTGCGGAGAAAGACCATCCCTATGGTCAAGATTCTTTGGAGGAATCAAGACGTCGAGAGCGCGACGTGGGAATTGGAATTGGCGATGAGGGAATATCATCCGCACCACTTTTCTTAGTTTCGGGTATGTTGTTATGTTTTCAGTTATGCATGGTTTTATCCATTTTGGTTTGGTTTTGGAGTTGTGATAAGTTTCGGGAAGAAACTTCTTTTTAGGGGGAGTGACTGTAACGCCCCCGATTTTTTTTGATGATTTTATTTGTTTGGGCAATGTCAGATTTATGACGTCGTGGCGTTGCTTTTAAAGTCGAGTGTTGGATTTGAGTAGTTTTGGACGTGCTCGTCCAGTTTCGTCGCAACCCGAGCGTTTTTGGAGTCTCGGCGCGCGATCGAAGTTTTGGGTTTTGTTTTTGTTCACCGCATATTTTGGCGGTTAATATCTCGGGAATGGCTCGTAGGATTTTGGTTTTGACTTCGCCATTGTGTCCGTAGCAGCAGTTTTCGCCTATGGCGTGAGTTTTGTTTAATTCAGCGTGTTTGAGCCTTTGTTTTGATCTCATATTCCTTGTTCAACCATCTGAGCACGATTATTGCTATTTTAATGCCTTGGGCTTGTGTTGATTCTCGGGATGCCCTCCTAAAGGTGTTGGTTTTCATCGAACCGAGTTTTCTTTTGTTTTTTTTTCTGGGCGCTGTGTCGGGTTCGACGATCGTCGAGCGGAGCTCAACAATTGTACTCCTTTTCGTAAGCGTTGTGTCGGGTTCGACGATCGTCGAGCGGAGCTCGATGATTGTATTCCATTTTCTGGGCGCTGTGTCGCGTTCGAAGATCATCGAGCGGAGCTCGACGATTGTTTTCTTTTTCTGTGCGCAGTATCGAGGTCGACGGTCGTCGAGCGGAGCTCGACGACTTGTATTCTTTTCTGGGTGCTGTCTGGAGGTCGACTATCGTCGAGCTGTCGTGCTGAGCTCGACGAATCATCAAGCGGAGCTTGCTGTAGGTCTGGCCCTGCGTGTTGAGTTCGACGATTTTTGCATTGGGATCGACGATCAGGCCTTGCATTTGATGATATTTTCCTGGGCACTATTTTTGCCCTTGTAGTACTCGAGTAAGCTGCCTTAGTACTCGAGTAAGTCTCGTTCTATACCCGTTTAATGCCCTGAGCGCTCGAGTACTCCTTCTCTGTTACTCGAGTAGTTGTAATGAACTACTCGGGTAGGTCTCTGTTACTCGAGTAGTCGTAATGAACTACTCGGGTAGGTTTCGGTTACTCGAGTAGTTGGGATGAGCTACACGAGTAGGTCTTCTGTACTCGAGTGGTTGTATTGAACAACTCGAGTAGGTTTTTTTTTCTGATACTCGAGTAACCCCCTTTTCCTTCTGCTTCGGGAAAACCGGTTCAGCTGAACCTAGTTTATTTTTGCTGTTTTTCCTGTTATCACCTTTAGTGTAAATACCTTCTCCATCTTCTTCTCCGATTCTTTTTCCTCCCGAACCAGAGCGGCGTGAGCGAGATAGAGGTTGTTCGTCCTTATTCCTTCTGGTGGATATTGACGGTGCTCCGGTGCTCGGAATTTTAAACCGATTGTAGATCTCGTCGAGAGCTACGCCCTTGTGGTAATTTCTTCCTCGTTTCTTGAGATTTTCTCGTTATGGTTTTTCGGCCCTAATCCCCTTTTAGACCTTTTTTGTCTAGATTTCAACTCCTCCCGCAGTCCTTTGCCCGATCCACGATGTGGAGCGATTCAGAAGATTTTTCCGGTATAACCAAGGCAAGTGGTGGTTTCCCCTCGTTTCTCTTTGTCCGATCTGATGGTAATGACTATACTTTCACGCTCTTTAAATTTTCTGCGCTTATTCTTCCAAATCATTGTTATGATTAATTGTTTCAGCGATCCTTGTTGTCGTAAAGTTTTCTCTTGGAAAGCCTGATTTTGCCAAGTTTTGGTTAATTGTTCCTGGTGCGTCTTAGTGATGGCTATGCAAGTTTTAGTTTTTGTTATTTAGCACGTTAGAATTTATCTAGGACTGTAAATTGCTCCTAGAGGTTGATCAACCGCGTCTTGAGTTCGGTAATGTCAAGTAGAATCTGTCGAGCCAAACCTCGAGATATTTGTGTTGTGGTTTCTTTGGGTTTCTTGAACGCGGGAGTTAGTGGACGATTCCACCTCCGCAGTGTTTGTTACCTTCACTAGTGCTCTGTGGAAGTCTACCTGGTTTTTGGATGTCTGCGGTGTATGGTGGAGAGTATGAGACTCCCTCGCAGTTAGACGGATTATATATCCGTTTTGTTTTTGGGTGGTGAGTCCAAGAGTGACCACCCCGCCCGTTGTTGCTTTTGGGTGGTGAGTCCAAGAGTGACCACCTCGCCCGTTGTTGTTTTTGGGTGGTGTGTCCAAGAGTGACCACTTCGCCCGTGTTTTTGGGTAGAGCCGACCACAGGTGCCTAATAAAGGTTTTGTATTGTTCTTTCTGTTGAGATATTCTTGTAGTCACCTTATAGCCTCATGCATCTGGTGTACTCTTGTTGAACGTGATTGATAACTCTAATTTTATCCATATATTTATATATATTTTATTTAATAATTAATTAATTTATAAGTATATTTTATAATTTTATTATCTAATTTTTCTAATTTCTTATTTCAGGGCAATCTGGGCTGCAAATCTCAAGTTGGAGTCTATAGGGTTGATCAGGAGACAAAACTGGGCAAAAGCAGGAAAATTTCAAAAGGACACGCCAAAGTCACGGGCGTGACCGACAAGGTCACAGGCGTGACATCCTGGCGAGAACCCGGCGCGTGGAAGGGCTATCTGCCACGTCAATTAAAAGTACACGCCCTAAGGTCACGGGCGTGACCATCATCACACGGGCGTGTACACCGAGAGTGACATCCAGTACTTTGTCCAGACTTCCAGTCAACGACAGTTTCTATTTGCATAACAAGTCACGGGCGTGACAAATTTGCCACGGGCGTGACTAACCCCGTGACATCCCGGCGTACCGACTTAATGCTGCAGTTTCAAGCGCTGGGAGTTTTTGCAAGACACTCCCACGGTCACGGGCGTGACGATGGGCGTGACCCTTCCAACAACGGCCGGAGTTATTCCCGCCGTTTCTGCTTCCCGCCATTTTTCTGCAACCGTCAAGACACGCCCTAGGTCATGGGCGTGACCTAGGGGCGTGACCCGCCAATTAACGACTTTTGGCGGTTTCGCGCCAACGTTCAGAGGACTTGAAGACGACGGTTCCGAGACCGACACGCCCTAGGTCACGGGCGTGACCTAGGGGCGTGACCACCCAACAACTATTTCTATAAATTCCAGATAGCTTCAGATGGCCGAAAAGGAGAGATTTTTGGGAGCTTAGTTCTGTTTATTTACTATTTTTCCTGCATTTTCAACTCATAGTGTAGCTTTTATTTGAAGCACTTTTGATAATCATGTCTCTTCCCAACTTTTCTTGTAACTCTCCCATCATGATGAGTAGCTAATTTTCAATTAACACTTGATCATGATGAACTTTGGAATGGAATAAAATTCTTATTTTTGTCTCAAATTAGCAAGCATTCTATTTTATATACTTTGATTTATCTTTGATTAAAATTTCTTCGAATTCATAAGTTGCAAATTATGTTTATTCGAGCTTAGATTCGTATCCTAGATTTACCGAGAGGTTGTGGATATGAGTAGATCACTCAAGGATAAAGAGAGTTTCTTGCACCCCTCGAGAGAGGAACGCAAAATTCTTCCGCCTTAGAGTCAACTCCATTAGTGAGGTTCACCGCCTAAAGCAAGCTTAGGTCTTTCGACTGGCCGAGTGGTCTTAATCGATCTACCTAAGGTTAGTCGAGTGCGTATTCTCGAGAGAGGCACTTCGTAGCTTTGGAACCTCCGCGGTCGAAGTTAATAATTTAGATGCTTGTGCTCTTTAATTTTGTGAATTTTATTTTAGCCCAAAGGGATTCCAGATCAAGTGCTAGCCTTTTATTCATCAAATTTCTCCTCTTAATTTAATGTTCGTTTTCGTTTTCACAAAAACCAATTTTCCGATCGATAAAATAATAGCTCTTCCTTGTGAGTACAAATACTCAACGGTCCCCGAGTTTAAATACGATATTTTCTATACTAAATTTTGATAGGTGCACTTGCCTAGTTGAGAGTTTAGTTTGGATATTTTTCTAAACTTATAAAATCACCCATCAAGTTTTTGGCGCCGTTGCCGGGGACGTTTTTTTTGTTGATATTTTGAAAGCAAGGTTCTATTAATTTTATCATTTTCTTCTTTTTTTAAAAATATCAAAATAAAAAAAAATATTTTGTTTTATTTTGGTGTATGACCCGAGGGAATCCGTCGCCTCTTTTTGATTTGGATCCGGAAATCGAGCGAACCCTTCGGCACCGCTTAAGATTTCGAGTTCCGAATTTTCAAGATATGGAATCCTTAGGAGACACTCCTAATCCTTCATTGATCCTCTCTCCGTCACCGCCTTTTTATTCTCCTTCTTCATTTAGTTCTTCTTCCCTTTCTCCTAGATCTCCTTCTTCTGCTTCTTCCAATATGGGTGAGCCAAATGCGGTTGAACAAAGGACTATGTCCTATTATGCCCGTCCAAACTTGGACGAGGCTCAATCTTGTATTGTTCAAGATGAAGATCCAAGCATCATCCAATAATTTTGAGTTGAAGCCAAGCATCATCCAAATGGTACAACAATATGTACAATTTGATGGGCTTCAAGATGAAGATCCAAACACGCATATTTCAAATTTCTTAGAAATATGCGATACTTTTAAAATTAATGGTGTATCCGATGATGCCATCCGGCTAAGATTATTTTCATTTACATTGCGCACTAAAGCCAAGCAGTGGTTGAGTTCTCTACCAAGAGGATCCATCACAACATGGGCTCAAATGACGAAAAGATTTCTTACGAAATACTTTCCGCCGGCTAAAACGGCTAAATTGAGCAATGATATCACTTATTTCTCCCAACTTGATTCGGAAACGTTATATGATACTTGGGAGCGTTTCAAGGAATTGCTTCGCCGATGTCCTCATCATACAATTCCGGATTGGTTACAAATCCAAACCTTCTATAACGGCCTAAATTCTCAAACTAGGAAACATATCGATGCCGCTGCCGGTGGAACGCTTAATAACAAAACACCGGCAGCCGCCCAAGAGCTTATAGAAGGTATGGCTTTGAATACCTATCAATGGAGTACACCTCGGTCTAAACCACCTAAACCGGCAGGGATGTATGAAATCGATACGGTTTCAAGTTTGTCTCTCCAGGTTGAGCAACTGCAAAAACAGATGAACGAGATGTCTGCTTCCTCGTCCAAATCTACCTGTGAGCCCCAATATTGGGAGCCTTCTACTATTGCCGAGCATGTGGATTACATGGGCAATCCGAATCGGCCACCTTATAATCCGGGTAATAAGTTTGGCAATACCTATCACCCGGGTATAAGGAATCACCCCAACTTCTCTTGGAGTAATCTGGGGAACGCGGCGCACCCGCCGAACACGATTCCACCCGGCTATTTTCCACCGCAAGCTCCCAAAGCACCCAATCTCGAGGAGTTGTTCACCAAATATAAAACTACAAATGATGCCAACATCCGGAATCTCACCGGATCTCTTAGAAGTTTGGAGACACAAATTGGGCAAATCGCTAAAATGCTCTCCGATCGTCAACAAGGAGCGCTACCGGGCAATACAGAGCCCAACCCAAAGGAGCATGCCAAAGCCATCACCCTACGGAGTGGGAAGGAGGTAACCACTTCTCCAAATCCGGTTGATACTTCTCCAATTCCGGTTGATACGGAGGTAATAATTTCTTCATCTTCTCCTCCGCCTAAGCCTTCTACTTTTAATAAACCAGAAGTTTATCAACCACCTCTTCCCTATCCTTCTAGAATGCAAAAAGACCGGGTGGATGAACATCACGGTAAATTTTTGGACATGTTTAAACAAATCCAAATAAATCTACCGTTTTGTGAAATAATAGCACAAATGTCGAAATACGCCAAGTACCTCAAGGATCTTTTATCCAATAAAAAGAAACTTGAGGATATCTCCACGGTTCAATTGAATGCGGAGTGTTCGGCAGTTTTACTTAATAAATTACCTAAGAAATTACCCGATCCGGGTAGTTTCTCCATTCCCTGTTTGTTTGGTGATTTATTAGTAAAACGTGCGTTAGCCGATCTAGGCGCCTCAATCAATTTAATACCTTATTCTTTAGTTAAGAAGTTGGGATTAGGAGAACCTAAACCCACAAGAATGTGCATTCAATTAGCGGATCGGTCTGTCAAGCTCCCTATGGGGATCATAGAGGATGTGCTTGTCAAAGTTGGCAAATTTTTCTTTCCGGTAGATTTCGTCATCTTTGACATCGAAGAGGACACCAAGGTCCCACTCATTCTCGGTCGCCCTTTTCTTGCCACCTCGCGCGCAATTATAGACGTTAGTAATGAGAAACTTCTCCTTAGAGTCGGAGATGAAGAAGTTACCTTTACTATTGACACGTCTATGAAAAACTCGCTCTCAAATGACGACTCATGTTATTATTTGGAGGCTTCTCATGAAGAAGACTCTTTTCTTTTTTCTGAAAAATCTTTATCTTCTATTGATCATGATGCCGATTTAGAACATTTAGATTTAATTGCTCATGAAAATAGTGATAATCTCTCGATCACGCACGCACCTATTTTTGAACATTTAGAAATTGGTAGTGATCGTTTGAAAACTTCTTATGATGAACCCCCCGCACTAGAACTAAAACAATTGCCTGATCATTTAGAGTATTTATTTTTAGCGGAGGATTCAAAACTTCCGGTTATTGTGTCGGCCTACTTGACCGATGAAGAAAAAATTAAATTATCTCATACTTTAAAACTTCATCGCCGCGCAATTGCGTGGAAGATCACGGATTTGAGAGGGATTAATCCCTCCTTTTGCACCCATAAAAATTTTTTAGAAGAACACGCTCACAAAACCATTCAACCTCAACGCAGGCTAAATCCTAACATGAAGGAGGTAGTCAAGGCCGAGGTAATAAAATTATTAGATGCGGGTATCATCTATCCAATTTCAGATAGCTCTTGGGTGAGCCCGGTCCAAGTGGTGCCCAAGAAAGGAGGGTTAACGGTAGTGGCTAATGATAAAAACGAGTTAGTTCCTACTCGAACCGTTTCCGGATGGCGGGTGTGCATCGATTACCGTAAATTAAATGATGCAACCCGTAAGGATCATTTTCCTTTGCCCTTTATTGACCAAATACTTGAACGGCTATCCAGACACTCATTTTATTGTTTTCTTGATGGTCTCTCGCGATATTTTCAAATCCCAATCGCGCCCGAGGACCAAGAGAAAACAACCTTCACTTGTCCGTTTGGCACCTTCGCTTATCGAAGGATGCCTTTTGGGTTGTGCAACGCGCCGAAAACCTTCCAAAGGTGTATGCTAGCGATCTTTGACGAATTAGTGGAGGATATCATGGAGGTTTTCATGGACGATTTCTCCGTTTTTGGAGATTCGTTTGATTTATGTTTGGCAAACCTTTCCCGTGTACTCCAAAGATGTGAGGACACGAACCTAGTTTTAAACTGGGAGAAGTGCCATTTTATGGTACGGGAGGGTTTGGTCTTAGGCCATAAAATTTCTAGTAAGGGCATAGAGGTAGATAAAGCAAAAATTGAAACTATAGAAAAACTACCTCCCCCTTCAAATGTTAAGGCCGTTCGTAGTTTTTTGGGGCATGCCGGTTTCTATCGCCGGTTTATTAAAGATTTTTCTAAAATAACTAAGCCCCTTACCCACTTGTTAGAAAAAGACGCGCCGTTCATTTTTGAAAAAAATTGTTTGCGTGCTTTTTCTCTTATTAAAGAAAAATTGATTAACGCTCCTATCATGATCGCTCCCAATTGGGAGCTTCCTTTTGAGATAATGTGCGACGTTAGTAGTTTTGCCGTTGGTGCGGTGTTAGGACAACGCATAAATAAAAACTTTCATCCTATCTATTATGCAAGCAAAACATTAACCGCCGCACAGGAAAATTACACGACCACCGAAAAAGAATTATTAGCTGTAATTTTCACATTTGATAAATTCCGCTCATATCTCACCTTGTCCAAAATTATCGTTTTTACTGATCATTCAGCTTTGAGATATTTACTAGCAAAAACAGATGCAAAGCCGCGATTGATTAGGTGGATCTTACTACTCCAAGAATTTGATTTGGAGATTCGCGACAAGAGAGGAGCGGAGAACTTGGCGCTGATCATCTTTCGCGGTTGGAGAACCCCAATTCGGGGGAACTCATGGAGGAGGACATTGACGACACTTTCCCCGAGGAGCGCCTTCTCGCCATTCATAAGGTAATTACTCTCCCCACTCCTTGGTTCGCCGATTTCGCAAATTATCTTGTTGCGAGATTCCTCCCGAATGGTTTTTCTTATCAAGAAAAAAAGAAATTCTTTTCTGATTTGAAAAATTATTTTTGGGAGGATCCCTTCCTTTTTCGTGTTTGCGCGGACCAAGTAGTGCGGAGGTGTGTTTCTCATGAGGAAGGCGCACAAATTCTAAAGCATTGTCATGAGGGACCCGCCGGTGGGCACTATAAAGCTAATCGGACGGCTCGGAAGGTACTTGAAGCGGGCTTCTATTGGCCAAGCATCTTCAAGGATGCTCACGCCCATGTAAGTCATTGTGAACAATGCCAACGCTCAGGTAATATTTCCCGCTGTGATGAAATGCCATTAAATACATTTTTAGAAATAGAAGTTTTTGATTTATGGGGGATCGACTTTATTGGACCGCTACCAACATCCTATGGAAATAAATATATTTTGGTAGCAGTCGACTATGTGTCACGGTGGGCGGAAGCACAAGCCCTTCCCACTAATGACGCCCGAGTCGTGACCCAATTTCTCAAAAAATTATTTTCACGATTTGGAGCACCGCGGGCAATAGTTAGTGATAGGGGCACCCACTTTTGTAACGCACAATTTGCTAAGGTTTTGTCTAAATACGGCGTTACACATAGGTTAGCCACCCCCTATCACCCTCAAACAAGTGGCCAGGTAGAAGTAGTTAACCGTGAAATCAAACGAATTTTAGAGAAAACGGTTTCTACTAATAGGAAGGATTGGTCGGTCAAGCTTGATGATGCTCTATGGGTTTATCGGACCGCGTACAAAACCGCTCTCGGTTATACGCCGTATCGACTAGTCTATGGGAAAGCATGTCATTTACCGGTTGAGCTTGAACATCGTGCCTTTTGGGCGCTTAAATTTTTAAATCGAGATGAAACTTTGTCCTCCGAGCTTCGGAAATTCCAAATTAATAAGCTCGATGAGTGGCGCTCCTTTGCCTATGAAAGTAATAAACTTTACAAGGAGCGCACAAAATTTTATCATGATAAAAAAATTAAGCACCCTAAAGATTTCAAACCGGGAGACCAAGTTCTCCTCTATAATTCGCGCCTCCGACTTTTTCCGGGCAAACTCAAGTCCCGATGGTCCGGCCCTTTTATTGTAAAAGAGGTGTGGCCCTATGGGACAATGCTTATCTCGCACCCGGAACAAGGCGAATTTAAAGTGAATGGGCACCGGTTGAAGATATTCCTCGCCGGCGATACTACTAATGAGTACCGGGAGGAAATTAACCTCCCGAACCTATAAATGAGTGCCCCGCTTTGGTCGAGCTCAACGACAATAAACAAAGCGCTTGTGGGAGGCACCCCATGCTTATCTTTTCTTTTATTTTTAATTTTATTTAAATTTTTGTAGATTTGAAGGACATCTTTTTCGGCATGACGATCGACGGAGTTGAGCATCAAGTCTACACGTTTCTTCAAGTCGGTAACTTTTGTTTTATTATCGTTTAGTTGAATCTTAAAAAAGTATAAAAAAATAATAATAAAAAAATAAAACAATAAAATTTTTTTGTATTTTCTGCTCGTACACGCCTCTGTCATGGGCGTGAACTATGGGTCACGGGCGTGACAAAGACGTGTTTAGTTCGTCGGGCGAATCTCGAGAGTTGTTTCGTCAAACACAGTGTTTTGTTCGTCTTTCGGTACTATCATGGGCGTGACCATCATTGGTCACAGGTGTGTCTAGCCCGAAACTTCATTCGACAAAATGAAGCTGGAAAACTTCTCTTCCTGCCCAGTCATGGCCGTGACAGTTAGTGTCACACCCGTGACGCTGGCAAGTCACGGTCGTGACTCGCCCGAAAACAAAAAGAAAAAAATGGTTTTTTTATTCTCGTTTCAGATACACGCCCAGGGTCACGGGCGTGACCCTGGGCCGTGTCATCGAATCCGAGGCGTGACCCCGGGTCAACGCCTCAGATTCCTTTACCTTTACTTTTTTTAATGAGACACGCCCCAGGTCACGGGCGTGACCTGGGGCGTGGCCTTGGAATCCAATGCCAGCGCATTGGATTCCTGCATCGGACACGCCTTACACGCCCAGAGTCACGGGCGTGACTCTAGGGCGTGACCAGCGAATCCGAGGCTGGCAGCCTCGAATTCCTTTTGTTTTTGTCCCGTGATTGTCACGCCCCCTGTCACGGGCGTGACCGAGGGGCGTGACCAACCCGAAAACCCTATAAATAGGGATTTTTTCCCTCTTCTTCCTCCACACCATCCAACCCTTCTCTTCTCCCTTTGCTAACCCGAATCCTTTCTTTTTCTCCCTTCTTCCAAAATGCCTCGCCACCACCCTCGCTCCACCGCTTCCTCCTCCGAGCACCCCGCGGATCCCGCCGCAGCGGAAGCCATACTCCTATTTCAAAACCAAACCCAGCAGGAGCGCAGCGAGCGCCTACGCGCCAAACCCCTTGGCGTGTTCCGCATTTTAGATTGGGCGATCCTCGCCACATTTGGAGCGGCAGATTTGGTACGGGGATTTCTATCCACCCCTGGATGGAGTTCCCTCTTCTCTATTTCCGAGCATGCCTTCCTTGAACTCACCGTTGAGTTCTTGGCTTCATTCGAGTTCCGTTGGGCAGCCAATGACGACTTCATCGTCTTTCGCATAGGTGGGATGGTGCATCAGCTCACCATCCCCCAGCTCAATGTCATCATGGGCTTCTGCTCGGAGGATTTTGCCCAATCTCCCGCCTATCTTGATTTAATTACTGATTTCCCGACCGATGTCAACCTTCTCGCCTTTTGGGCGGAAATCAGTAGTGACACCGCCTCCTACACCCCAAAGAAATCCAAAGGCAGCCAACTCATTTCTCCCGCTTTACGTATTCTCCACAACCTCCTTACCTTCACTATTTCGGGTCGCGACGATAGCCACGGGGTGGTGACTCAGGCAGACTTACTATATTTATATAGTATGTTTTACCGGGTCCCCCTCAACCTTGGTTATCTGCTCGCAATTTTCTTTCGGCACCAGGCCGAAAATACGAGGTTGGGAGCAGTGCACGACGGGAACTTCATCACTTTCCTCGCAAAGTAGCTCGGCCTTTGGGATTCTCTTCCATGCCTCAGCTGCGTCCAGACGCCGCAAGTCATCCAGTTCCAGACCCTTCAGGCCCTCAGCTTAGCGCGGCGACGTGATGGAGAGTATGAGGCTATTCCCCCCGCAGTCGGTGGTGGAGATCTTGACCTTGATTACGGTGCCGGTCCTAGTGGCACTATTCACTCTCCCCAGATTCCTCCACCATCGCAGGACCCTTCTTCCGAGCCCGACCCTCAGAGCTATTGGGATCATCAGTTTGCGTCTCTTCACACACGCTTAGATACGATACAGGATGATTTTGACGCTCGATTTGTGAGTTTTGACAGTCGATTTACCAAGCTAGCGGCAAATTAAGCCTCCTCCATGGCACGTATTGAGCGTGAGTTTTCAGACCTCCGGACGCACTATCAGGAGCCGAGGCAGCATAACGATGAGGATTAGCCTGCTTTCTTTTTCTTTGGGATTGTAGACCGCCCTATTGTATCTTTTCTTTTTATTATTTTCTTTTCCTTTGTCATGTATCTTTTCTTTTTCGTAAAATAAAAAAAATATGTTTTGCTTCAGCTTTGTCTTCCAGGTACATTTTGGTGCTGCATGACCCGCTTAAGGGAAGTCTCCTATCTTTTCTTTTTATTTATTTATTTTTCATTGGGGACAATGTCTTGTTTAAGTATGGGGGGATATTTCTCAAGCAAAACATACAAAAAATCATAGTAATTTTCTAAAAAAATACAAAAAAAGGATTTTACTTCTTTTGTGCAATTTTGTTTTTGCTTACTTTACAAAAATACAAAAAATAAAAAAAAATCCAATTTTCAAAAATCAAAAAAATAGGATTACTTTCAAAATTAGGGAGATCTTTATTTCTCTATTTACTCACATGCGAAATTCTAAGTATTCAATTTTTACATAAGTTTAGAAAATTTTTGATGCTTTAATTGAATTTTGAATTTTGTAGTTGAACTGTTGGTCATGCTGTGTTTCTAGTTAAGTGCACAAGTTAGTAGAATTTGAGTAGAATTAAATATTCAGCATACAATTAGATTTTTCTTTTTCTGAATGCGTAGAAATAGTTTATTTTACTTCTACTTGGAAACCGATAAAATCTAAAAATATTTTAGGAGAGTGTGTAAAAGTTTACTAGAGAGATATTTCGCGGATCAAGAAATAGGTATTCTTTCTCGATGTCTAGAACTTTCCTTCTAGCTATTCTCAAGACTTTGCATAGGTTAAACTCATTAGCATAAAAAGGATTTAGGCATTTCTTTTGGCTAGTTTGAGCCCTTGCACCCTTACCTAACATTTTACCCTTACTAAGCCAATTTGAGCCTATACTCTTCCCTTTGTTGTAGCTCCACCAACACTTTACCAAATCCTAAAAAGCATCCTAATTACACACCTAAAACCGAGTTTGAAATTATAGATAAAACCAGTTTATGTGTGATTAGGAGCCATTTTATTTTGGTGGCTTTTGGAAAAAATATACAAGAGTTGTTCTATTTTTCATTTCTCCTCTAAAAAAACAAAAAAAGGAAAAAAAACAAAAAAAGAAGAAAGAAAAAAAAAACAATAAAAAGAGGAAGTTGAAAAAATATTCAACATATTGAAAAAAAAAACAAACAAAGGAATTGGCGGAGTTTTTCAATTTATTTCTTTTGTGCAAGCTCTCTTTAGGTTTTGGTGTGTCTACCCATCACATTTATCTTTGTTTTCCAAACCAAAAACCTAAGCCTACATTCCAACCTACTTAAGTCCTATTGATTTGTGCTTATAAGTTAACGTAGTGCCGTGGCGAGAGTGTCAAAGGGCAAGCCTATGGCCATCGACATTCATTGATTTCTTTGGAGGGTATCCCGATCTTCGATTTGTGCAATGTTATCTTAGCAAACACGCTACTTTCTCCCTAAACGTGATTCAAAGATTTATCGTGTTTCCATCTTTGAAGTAAAAATAATAAGTGGAAACACATTTTAGAAAATTAAAAAACTAATTTGTATGCTGAGTAGGTTTTTCTACAATAATAACTACAAGCATAGGCATAAGACTTCGCATTCTACTTCTTATGTTCAATTTTCGTTTTTAGAGTTAAGATTTTTCTACTCTCCATGAAAAGTTGTTTGCTCCGGAGGAGCAAACGGGTAAGTATGGGGGTATTTGATAACTCTAATTTTATCCATATATTTATATATATTTTATTTAATAATTAATTAATTTATAAGTATATTTTATAATTTTATTATCTAATTTTTCTAATTTCTTATTTCAGGGCAATCTAGGCTGCAAATCTCAATTTGGAGTCTATAGGGTTGATCAGGAGACAAAACTGGGCAAAAACAGGAAAATTTCAAAAGGACACGCCAAAGTCACGGGCGTGACATCCTGGCGAGAACCCGACGCGTGGAAGGGCTATCTGCCACGTCAATTAAAAGTACACACCCTAAGGTCACGGGCGTGACCATCATCACACGGGCGTGTACACCGGGCGTGACATCCAGTACTTTGTCCAGACTTCCAGTCAACGGCAGTTTCTATTTGCACAACAAGTCACGGGCGTGACAAATTTGTCACGGGCCTGACTAACCCCGTGACATCCCGGCATGCCGACTTAATGCTGCAGTTTCAAGTGCTGGGAGTTTTCGCAAGACACGCCCACGGTCACGGGCGTGACGATGGGCGTGACCCTTCCAACAACGGCCGGAGTTATTCCCGCCGTTTCTGCTTCCCGCCGTTTTTCTGCAACCGTCAAGACACGCCCTAGGTCACGGGCGTGACCTAGGGGCGTGACCCGCCAATTAATGACTTTTGGCGTTTCGCGCCATCGTTCAGAGGACTTGAAGACGACGGTTCCGAGACCGACACGCCCTAGGTCACAGGCGTGACCTAGGGGCGTGACCACCCAGCAACTTTTTCTATAAATTCCAGACAGCTTCAGATGGACGAAAAGGAGAGATTTTTGGGAGCTTAGTTCTGTTTATTTACTGTTTTTCCTGCATTTTCAACTCATAATGTAGCTTTTATTTGAAGCCCTTTTGATAATCATGTCTCTTCCCAACTTTTCTTGTAACTCTCCCATCATGATGAGTAGCTAATTTTCAATTAGCACTTGATCATGATGAACTTTGGAATGGAATAAAATTCTTATTTTTGTCTCAAATTAGCAAGCATTCTGTTTTATATACTTTGATTTATCTTTGATTAAAATTTTCTTCGAATTCATAAGTTGCAAATTATGTTTATTCGAGCTTAGATTCGTATCCTAGATTTATCGAGAGGTTGTGGATATGAGTAGATCACTCAAGGATAAAGAGAGTTTCTTGCACCCCTCGAGAGAGGAACGCAAAATTCTTCCACTTTGGAGTCAACTCCATTAGTGAGGTTCACCGCCTAAAGCAAGCTTAGGTCTTTCGACTGGCCGAGAGGTCTTAATCGATCTACCTAAGGTTAGTCGAGTACGTATTCTCGAGAGAGGCGCTTCATAGCTTTGGAACCTCCGCAGTCGAAGTTAATAATTTAGATGCTTGTGCTCTTTAATTTCGTGAATTTTATTCTAGCCCAAAGGGATTCCAGATCAAGTGCTAGCCTTTTATTCATCAAATTTCTCCTCTTAATTTAACGTTCGTTTTCGTTTTCGCAAAAACCAATTTTCCGATCGATAAAATAATAGCTCTTCCTTGTGAGTACAAATACTCAACGGTCCCCGAGTTTAAATACGATATTTCCTATACTAAATTTCGATAGGTGCACTTGCCTAGTTGAGAGTTTAGTTTGGATATTTTTCAAAACTTATAAAATCACCCATCAGTGATAAATCACATAGGCGTTCTTTTCCTGTTGATGTCCTGTTTACTTTTGTACTTTACTTCAGTGTTTTTGGTCATGGGTTGGTACCCATGTTGACCTTTGCTTATTTTGGCTTATTACTTCTCCTGCCACTATTTGTACCTTCTTGCTGAGGTGTTCTGTCTTTGGAATGCCTCAGGTTCAGAGCAGTAGCTGTTAGCAGTGCTAGTTTCGGAGTTTCCTGGGCGGTAGTGTTGGCCGTGGTTGTTGCCTCGTCTTAGCGAGGTAGTTTGTTGTTTGTTTTGTTTTTTTGTTTTTTTTTCTAGTTCAAACATACCTTTGTTTGTGGGTTTGTGTCAGTTTGTTGGCGCCCACTGAATTGTTAGTTGTTTGATACTTATTAGCTGCTCATTTATTTAAATGTGGATGTGGATTACTTGTTCTCTGGGAGGATTTATGCTAGGAATGCATGTTAGGTATTTTCAACTATAAAATCTACTACTATTACTTCATGCATTGCATAATTTGAAACTGTAACGTGTTATTTTTAGCGACCGTAAAAAAACTATCTTTCCTACTATAATAAATTTAGAGTCTTGCATAGCATGATTTGTTCTTTAGGGACGTTTATACTCATGTAGGATGTTTGAGTTAATCTAATCAAGTATTTTTCAGCATCGTATAATATATTTTGATTTGTGGACTAGATGAGCCACTAATCCGAGTGATATGTCTAACTTCTGCACTTAACTGATTTTCCTTAAAATATCTTAAAAGGAACCTTTCTTCATGATTTGTTTGGTGTCTGCCTGAGCGTCCGCAATTATCCACTGCTGACGCGGCATCATGACGCGCATTTTCCCTTACTCTGATAAGCTTTATTTGCAGTGAAAATGCGGGTTGTGACACCTAGAGTCCTCTCCAACAAATTTCAAGTCATTTCAAGGTCATATGACCACATGACCTTCAAACACTAGGTTAGCACACATAAAGCCTACCTTAGAGTTCCAGGGCTGTACCCTTCAAATTCCACCCAAAATCAGTGGTGGGGGTGTTTCATGTGCTAGGAAGGCAGAGTGCCAATTTCCACCACCTTTGGGTGAGGTTGGCTAACTCAAGAACACTTAGGGTCCGTTCGGCGTGTAGGTTTTGACTTTCTGGAATTGGCTTTGCTCAGAAAACCAATATCCGCATGAATTGGTTTTGTGAAAAAAAATCAATTTTGTTGTTCGGCTTCAGTATGAAATTCAGTGAACAGAATTGGTATTGATATATAAAAGTTGTTCGGCTGCACGATAGAATTGGCTTTCTGAAACTAATATTTTTAAAATTTACAAGGCAAAATGCAAATGAAATCATACAATCACAACCGGACTTGACTTAACTCAATTTAAGTTGGGTGTTGTTTTCACCGAAGTCTTCATTTGGCATGATAGTGATTATGAACTATAATCATCAAACAGAGCCTATTTAAGTTGAGTGTTGTTTTAACTATAAAGCTCATGAACTAGCACCAAATAGAGCCTAATTCAAGTACTTATTCAAGTTGCAAACCCTCCTCCTGTACGAAGCTCATGTACTAGCACCAAACAGAGCTTAATTTGGGATGGAATAACCAAGATCTACAATTGGATCTATAAGGCAAAATTAAATCTACATGGGAATAACCAAGATCCACAACTACCTCATGTTGGGAAGAAGCAGGGCGCATTGTGGGTCGAAAAAAAGAAGAATCAAAGGAAGAGAATAATACCTAATCTGAGGAGCAACGCCTACTGTGGAGCCGGAGTGAGAAATACCTGCAAATAATTGTGAGGAAGATGAATTCGGAGAAGAGGAAGATAAAAAATGGTGAGGAAGAAGATAAAAATGGTGAAGAAGAGGAAGATGAAGACGAAGAAGAGGAAGATTAAAATCGTGAGGAAGAGAAAACCGTAGAATAGGAGGATAAAAAAATGGGCGGAAGACCTACCATGGATCGAACGCTAGGATGCGTCGTGTGGGATAAGGCGGAAGGCGGAAGCGCGGGTTTAGGCAGAAACGTGAAATCCAGGGGAAAACCTAAGCGTAGGGTAATGCATTCACGGACCGATTTTTTAAGGTGAGAGGAATATCCATGGTTTGGGGGTGAAAACCAAAGTTGTTCTAATTCTTGCGTGCCGAACACGATATTTGGCTTTCTGGATGCCAATACCAATTCCAGAAAGCCAATTCTGGCGCGCCGAACGGGCTGTTAGAGCACTTTTGCCCTAATTGGGCCTTAAAGGGTCAACTTTTGCCTACACAAATACCCTATCAAAAATACCCAAATGGGGTGAAATTTTTACCAGAGCTTTATAATATCCCCCAAGATTACACACAAAAATTTTGGGGGTTTTGAGGTGTTTAAGGCACCTAATTAAATTATATATGGTTTATTAAATTTTCCCAAAACATATAGAAATGTTTTTCCAAAAATTCTGATTTTTGGATAGTATAAGGGGAAGGTTATGAGGAGCCTATATGCCAATTTTCAAAGCATTTGGATGAGTGGTTTGGTGTGGGCACTAATTCTAATGTCTGGTCATGCCTATGTATAGGTTGCACCAAAACGAGTGCTGGGGTCACACCAGGTTTACAAATTGGTTCAAATAAATTTTAAATTAAACTACCTTCAAGCACTACAATTTTCATGTTCGCCACTTTTACAGTAGAGGCCTCTAAATATTTTAATATTTAAAACCATCTACTGCTAATAATCTCCAGAAAATCAAATAACATTAATATCATTTAAAATACTTTGACCAAAATGGATGGCATCCGCTCATCCTCAACCTCCAGCCAAGTGCCGAGATAGGCCCGACCTGGAGCCTCTTCCAGTCTACTTTTCGGCCACCCCGACCACCTCCATGGCTGGCCACCACCACCACCACCTCCATTGAGGTGGTGGCTAGCATTTGGCTTCGACCATGCCGCCGGAGGCGCTGTTTCCGGCAAACTCAACACCACTATTTTCCGTGAAAAATCCGAAAATACAAGCTCCTAATCAGGCTCAATTGATCCCGATTTCTCTACCTAAACTGATCTTGATCTAGCACTAGGAGAGGGGAAGAGGATCGAACCTCAGTGGGGGTGGTTAGCCGCGCCGATCGTCGGTCCCCCATTCTCGGCCGTGAAGCTTTGGGCGCCATGGTAATCCTTGCACAGAGGGATCAAAATCTTCAGGAAAGAGGGGGGGGGGGGGGGTTTATTCCTCTTCACTCCCTAAAGATGTTTAAAGAACTAATTGTGAAGAGGAGGGGTCAAGGCATGAATTGCCATTATCACCATTAATGGTGATTTTCGGCCTTAGTGGAAATCCCTTGAAATTCACCTCCCCTTGGCCCCCAATTCATTTGGAAACTCCTCAAAACTGATAGGGGAGATGAATGCTAATTAAATGGTGAAGAATGGAGGGTGATTCACTTTCCCAACCATGAATGGTCCTCTTTCTCACTTTCTCTCTACTCCATTTTTGGAGAAAATTGAGCTCTCTCTCTCCTAGTCACCTTACACGAAATTGGGTGACATAAATGATAATTACAGCTCCCTTGGGCTGATGAGCCAACCTAAATTGAGGCTAGCCCAAGTGGATTGGGCATGGTTGGGTCAGTTTAAGTGATTTGACCTAATTAGAGCAAATTGGACTTTTGGGCAAATTGAACAAATGGGTGACGCAATGATGGGGCTTTTTGTGCCATTGGGTTCCTTATGACATTATGACACTGGGGGTGGGGTCAGTTTCAAGTTATGGTGGTCGATTGAGGTAGTTAGTGAAGGATTGCCCTTTTTGACCTAAGAGGGCATTTTTGTCAATTGGCCAAATTGGAGGCCCCCTGATGGGCCTTTTTTCCCCTAGGTCTCTCATGATGCCTTTAACCTAAATGTGGTGTCAATTCCATGTTGTGATGGGCAATTTGGTCAATAGGTGAAGAATTGATCATTTTGACCTAATTAGGTCTTAAGGTTTACTTTGGTCAACTTGACCTCTTTGGTTGGCCCCAATGAGTCTTAGGTGTCACTCTGGACTCCTTGATGTCCTAGGGCTGTTGGGGTGGGGTTAAGGAGTCAAGTTGGAGCCCTAAAGTCAAGCCCTAAGTTGGGTATTTAAAGTTTACTATTTGCAGACCAAGGTGCTTTATCACCTTTTTGCCTAGGTCTACAAGGGTTTCTAAGCTCCCTAGATTTTGTCATGACTTAGTCATGACAAAATAACTCTGGGAGTCTAGATGTTTGGGGGATGTTACAAATCCCAACACATAAAAATAAAAATTTCATCCCCGAAATTCAGGTTAGGCCTGCGGGGTTTCTTCGAAAGGTAATAAAAGTAACATCCCAAAATTTAAATTATACCTGAGGTGAAGAGCTCCGAGTATCTCTACTACATCAAGTCCCACAACTCCAAAGTATGCTCCTCCTGACCATGATTTCTCCATAGGACCTTGACCAGCGGAACCTTCTTGCGGCGTAAGACTCGCATCCTCGTGTCGTCAATCCGGACCGGCACTAGGTGAACTTACCGATCAGATGCTACCGGCCCATCCGTGGTATTTATCAGCTGCCCCAGCCGTAGTAGATCCCTCCTAAATGAGGAGACGTGGAAGACGTCATGCAGGCCCTCCAGTTCCGGCGGCAGCTCCAGCTGTATGCCAAGGGACCGATCTGCTCCAGGATCCTGAAAGGCCCCATATATTTCAGGCTAAGCTTCTTCTTCCATCCGTGAACTCGTGAGACTCCATGCATCGGTCGTATCTTCAAGAATACCCGGTCTACATCCTAGAACTCTACCTGACTATGTCTCGCATCGTAATACTTGGCCTGCCTGCTCTGCGCCTCCAGCATCTGATCCCGTATCAGCCTCACCTGAGCCTCGGTGTCCTCAACAAACTCCGAGCCCAGCACCTTCGGGTCCTCGTTCTATATCCATGACATCGGAGTCCTACACCTTCGTCCGTATAGAGCCTCATAAGGGGCATCCCTATGCTGTACTGGTAGCTGTTGTTACAAGAGAACTCGACCAGTGATAACAAATTCTCCCAAGGCTCTCCGCAGTCCAGAATGCATAGGCGAAGTAGATCCTACAAAGTCTGATTGGTGCGCTCCGTCTGCCCGTCTGTCTGAGGGTGGAAGGTTGTACTGAATGTCAGCCAAGTGCCCAAGTAGGTCTGCACTAATCACCACTCCATGGACGTAAACTGTCCATCTCGATCCGACACGATCGTCATGGGCACGCCGTGATAATGGATGAACTGCTCCAAAAACTTCTGCACTAGCACACCAATGAGTCATCCTTCCTGATCAGGATAAATCTGGCTATCTTCGTTAGTCGGTCGATAATCACCCAGATCGAATCATTCCCCGTCCGAGATCGGGGAAGCCCATGTATGAAATCCATCGCGATATCATCGAACTTCCACTCCGGTTCCGAGAGTGGTTGCAACAATCCTGCGGGGTTCCTGCACTCCGCCTTCACCAGCTGGCATATCTCGCAGTGGGTCACGAAGTAGGTGATATCCTTCTTCATGCCTGGATAGTACATGGTCTTCTTCAGATCCGCAGTCATCTTCGTAACTCCAGGGTGTACCGAATACCGGTTGTTGTTGGCCTCTGTCATGATATCCTCCCGGACTTAGCCTCCCGCTAGTATATAAATCCGTCCTCTGAAGCACACCAGACCATCCCTTAGCATGTAATCTCCAGCATTGCCTGCCTCCAAGGCCCGGAACATCGGCTCCAGCTTGGCATCCTGCCTCTGCCCATCTCTAACTCGGTCTCGAATGTCATTTGTGGCGCCCATCGCGGCTAGATAATCCTCATAGAGCTCGGGGTCATCAGACGACACCAGCGTGATGTGCATATCTTCTAATCTCTGCACCAGCTCCATTGACATAATCTGGGGCTCAGATCCGGAGGTGGCGGCTCTCCGACTCAGTGTATCGGCTACCAAATTCGCCTTCCCTGGGTGGTAGTGCATCTCGTACTGGTAATCTGCTAGAAACTCCACCCATCACCTCTGCCTGATATTCAGCTCCTTCTATGTGTCCATATACTTCAAATTTTTGTGATCAGAGAATATATTGCAGTGGACACCGTAGAGGTTGTGCCGCCAGACCTTCAGAGCAAACACGACCGCTCCTATCTCTAGGTCGTGCACCGGGTAGTTCTGCTCATAATTTTTCAACTGGCGGGAAGCATAAGCAATCGCGTGGCCGTTCTGCATTAGAACTGCACCCATGCCCTGGTAGGAAGCGTCAGTGTAGAACTGAAATCCTTCCTTCCCCGATGGAAGGGCAAGGATAGGAGTCGAGGTGAGTCGATCGTTCAACTCCTAGAAAGCCGTGTAGCACTGCGGGGTCCGGACAAAGAGCACGTCCTTCTTTGTCAGAGATGTGAGTGGGAGGGCAATTCGAGAGAATCCCTCCACGAACTTCCCGTAATAACCAGCAAGTCCTAGGAAAATCCGCACACCAGTGGCCGTCTTCAGCGGCGGCCAATCCCGAACTGCCTGAATCTTATCTAGGTCCACTGCCAATCTGGCGCCACTGATAATGTGGCCAAGGAAGGCCACCTCCTTCATCCAGAACTGGAACTTGCTGAACTTCGCATAAAGGCGGTGTTCTCTCAGTCTCTCTATAGTCAGTGCCAGATGTCATGCGTGCTCCTCCTCTGTCGTCGAGTAAATGCGGATATTGTCAATAAATACGATGACAAACACGTCCAGATAAGCCTCGAACACCCGGTTCATGAGGCTCATTAATGCCGACGGTGCATTCATAAGCCCGAAGGGCATCACGGTAAACTCGAACAAACCATATCTGCTACTGAAGGCAGTCTTTAGAATGTATTCCTCCAGAATCCGCAGCTGATAGTAGCCTGACCTTAAGTCCAGCTTCGAAAAAATGCACCCCTCCAGCTGGTCAAACAACTCATCTATCCTTGGCAGTGGATAGGAATTCCGGACTGTCAGTCTGTTCAGTGCTCAATAGTGGATGCACAATCTGAGCGTCCCGTCTCATCCTTCTTCTTCACAAATAAAACCGGAGCTCCCCATGGTGAGGAGCTCGATCTGACGAATCTTGCCTCCACCAGTTCCTGCAGCTGACTCCAAAATTCTGCCAACTCCTTCGGGGCCATCCGATAAGGTGCTCTAGATACCGGCTTAGCCCCCGATACCAACTGGATCTGGAATTCCTTCTCCCGGAATGGAGACAGTCCTGGTAGCTTCTCTAGGAATATGTCGGCATAATCCCGAGCCACTGGAATGCTAGTAATTTGATATCGTGTCTCTGTCATCTCGAACAATACCTGATACAGCTCGTCCCCTGTAGGTGGGCCTTGACGGCCTGATTAGAGGAGAGTAGGTAACAGGAGACAGGAGTGGTACCTTCAAAGGTCGCGTAGGTGTCGCTGTATCGTAGCACGACCCTCCTTGCAGGGCAATCAATCTGGGCATGATTCCAGACGAGCCATGACATGCCCAAGACGAGGTCTAAGTCCGACATTCTCGAGATCGTCACCGGAGCCTCGAGCGTCAAGCCGTCTATGGTCACTTTCAGGAGGCACTTCTTAAGAGACTGGATCTCCATCCCGTTAGGGAGACGCACCCTCCTGGCGGCTCCCGTATAGTACTGAATCTGGTCTAGGTCCTTGACGAAGTCCTCCGAAACAAAGTTGTGTGTCACCCCCGTATCGAATAGGGTATAAGCAGGTTTGCCACATACCACCAGTATTCCTAAATCAATTAGAAAAATCTTAGCTCTAAGGTTTTCAAGCCTAGGTTGTGCAGTTGTTCTACTAGTTCTCAATAAGGAAGGTAGCAAAATAAATTACTCCCATACTAATGAGTCCTATTTATATAGTGATTTTCGAACTCATCTAGGCTAGTTTTCACGCACTTGCACTTCAAGTTTAGTATGTTATCGTTGATATTTCATTTATACAACTTTTCATGGTAAGTGCTTTGTTTTGGCCCATGGGTGTGCAATTGCGCATTCTGTTGTTGGGGGTAAGCACATGGTGCTCCCCAGGGGATCTTTCTAGTTGCTTTTATTGCATTTCTGCTTTGCCAGAGGGTCCTGCTTGCTTTTATTTGTTTGTATGCAGGTGGTGCATTTTTCCCAAGGTTGGAATGCAGGTTTGAGGAAAATGCACGGTCGTGCGTTTTCTTAGCACACGGTTCTTTGCGATCGTGCATTTTCTGTGTGCAGTAGAAACATCGAGTGAAGCTCGACGAATTTCGTCGAGCTGAGCCCAACGATCTTCACGCATGGTTGACACACGGTTTCTTCGAAACCGTGCGCGAAGGAAACACACGGTTTTCCTGTAGCTTTCTTGTTGTGTGTTTGTTGTTCCATTCTGTGGTTAATCGTTCAATTTGTTCACGCACGTGCGGACCCATGCGCGAGTAAAACACACGGTTCCACTGTATTTTCTTGATTTCCTGCGCTCTGTGTTTACCTGTGCGATGTCCTTCACGCACGGGCGGAATTGTCCGTGCGCGAGTAAAACACACGGGTCAATGCATCTTCATCCGCAAGCTTGGGCTGGAAGTTACTAACGCACGGTTAGCGCACGGTCATGTGACAAACCGTGCGTGCCTATTTTTCTAACCTGCTTCTATTTAAAGTGCAGATTTTCCTCCATGAAAAAAAGAGATTTTCTCCCCCGTCATTTTCCACCTCTAAGGAAGGGTTCCACCATTTCCCTTCATCTTCCACCTTAGGGAGGTGCTTCGGACAAGCTTTCAACACCATATTCAAGCCCGAGCTTCCTCTCGGCCTCCTCCTTCATCCTTGAGCTTCAAGAAGAGTTAGATCTAGCTTTCTCAATCAAGCTAGGAGAAGTTTGTGACATTCTCCACCGGATCGTGACACGAAGAAGACGGGTCCATTGGGAGTTAGTGACAGCTGCCTCTACCCCGGATGCAGTTGAGGACTGAGCTAGGACGCAGATTGGCAACCCAGTGATTCCTTCCGTGAATCCTCCGCAAGACTTCGGATCTGGTCGATTTCGCACACTTTTCTTCTCTTGTTGTTGATAGTTTAGTTGATCTCTTGTATATGATGAAGTTATTCTTATTTTGATAAACATATGTATACAATCATGTCTATGTGATTTTATATTTATGTTATTTGTTTGAGGTGCGCCTTTATTTTCCATCCTCCACCACACCGTGCCACACTAGTAATTGCTAGTGGCGTGCATAGCTAAAAGGTGCTCACGACCCTCATTCCGCCGTTCTCACCACCTCATCCACAAGCCTACTCGTCCATCCGCCCAGCGATTCGATGCATAACGGCCTATATAGTCATCCATCCTGCCTGACGAAGCATCGCATAGCAGTGTTACATAGGAGTAGTTTATTAGCGTTTTATTTTCTTTTTCTGCAACTATCAAAACCCCTCTTAGTTAACTCCGGCTTAAGGACTTCAATCTCAAGTCCTCCTCGAAATTAACTCCACCTTACTGTGTTACTTGAAGAGATCGATACTTGGGGAAATTCACCTATTTTATATTACTTGTGCGACCGGTACACTTGTCATCCAACGCATCAAGTTTTTGGCGTCGTTGCCGGGGATCACAGTCGTGTGAGTTTTTGGAGAGGGATATAGTAGATTGAAGCCCTTTTCCATTTGTATATTTCATGTTTTTTCTTTGTTTTAGTTGTTAGAATTTTTATTTTGCTTATTTATTTTTGCACTTTTCTGATTTTTGGGTTTAGATAGCAGATTCGAGCTATTTCTTTTTTATTCTTGTGTGTCGCGCTCTTTTGGTAAATATTTTTGTTTGCGATGTATTCTGTAGCTGAGTGTCATCTACTTGACACTTTGCGCCGATACATCGACGCCATGGCTGTTATGAATGCCGAGCTTTGTATTTGATGTTTGGTATGTCAATGTGTATGCCACATGGTGAAGGATTGCCCTCGCTTGTGCAAGCTTTCCCCCTCTGAGGGCGTGTGCGCAGCATCCTCCTGTTCGCGGAAGACTGTTGTGGACAGGCCTACCAGGGTGTTTCCTGGCCCATACACTGACATAGCGCACCTTGCTTATTCTTTACCCGTTGAGATTACCGAAGAATATCTCGTTGCATACAAATCTTTCATGGGTCCCTCGCTCCATTTTTACGAGCTTCCCTTGAGTGATGACGATCACTCTTGTGGTAGACAACAAAAAGAGGATTAGGAATCCATGGGCGCACCTGTATGGGATGAAGATATTGTTCCGGTCGATGGGGTGGCGTCAGCGAATGATTTTATGATGGGACCTGCTCATTCATTGCTCGATTTTGAGAGCAGCTTCGCCCCTCCGCAATTTTTTCCTGATGGTGCTACGCCATTTTTGTGTGAGTCGGCTGATAATGCCGTATTTTGGGATGATTCAGTGACTAAGGATGCACTGAGGTGGGATGAGGATTCTTCTATCTCCAATGGAGAATATGGATCTTCAGAGCACTTTTACGCACCCCGGTGGGATGAGGAATGTTCCCTTTCCGATGCGGAGATTTTCACCTCCTTATTGGACAAGGCCATTCCCCTTACCACGTGGACCTCGAGTTCTCGAATTCACCCCGATACGACTCGTATGATACTGACGATGATCTGTGCTTGGATCTCGCTGAGAGTGAAACCGGGATCACTCTCCCATGTTTTGATTATTTTAGTTCTTCTTCTCTTTTATTACTTGATCCCCCTTCTTTATCTGAGCCTGTGCAGGTTGAGTCCCCATGGGTACATTGGGATGACGATGAGCCTGGTGCCCATGCCATTGCCATCGCTTCCTACACATCAGTGGTTGACGACACCTTGCTAGGAAAGGATTTATTTTGTGATAAGATGAGTAAGGACCAGCGCTCCTTCTCTTCTTATTTCCAATTTCCTCTACCTGTGTTGGGAAAGATTTATTATTTAGGTAGAGGGGTAACTGCTGAAAGAATTAATGCCTAACCACCTAGAGGGGGGGGGGGTGAATAGGCGTAATTCCTTTTTCTTCTAAGGCAGAATATCTATTCTGTTAATTATTCCGAAACAGTTAATTCTACACCTAACACAGCACAGAATTCACAGAATCACACAATCACAGATTGCACACAGATTTTATAGTGGTTCCCCAAGGTCTAGCTACATCCACTTTCCCCCTTCGCCTATCTAACAGTGTGCTAGATTCGGCCTAACTTCTTCTCTTCACCTTAGATCCTCAGATCTTACAGCAACCCAACACCCAAACTAGGCTCCTACAACTCAGAGTGAGTCCACACTCCTACAGCCCAGACAATCTACCCTACCTTAGCCTACACAAGGCCTACAACTCAGAGAAAACAATCTCTTATAACTCAGGCTCACAGCCCTACCACTCAAAGATCTAAATCTCCTACAACTCAGCCTTTATAAACACAGGCTTACAACTCAGATCTTATAAAGATCCTACAGAAAATAAATTTAACAATGTATTTTACCACCACCCTGGTAGAGAGAGAATGGATGGATGGCTTCTTGGTCAGTTCTTGGAAGAATCTGATGGCAGAGAACAACCACTCTTAGCTTTCTTCAAAGCATCTTGAATCTGAACTCAGTAGGGTTTGTTGGGTACATTGGTCAAATGTACCTAATTTGAAGAAGCCTCACCTAACTCAATGATATACATCATAATGTATTTGATGTTTGTTTGAGTTACTTGTGCAGGTTAGGTATACACTGGACTGAAGCTAAAAGTTTCTAAGTCCATGTGTCGACACCCAGAGGGAAAGTGTCGACACTTGAGAAAGCTTGTGTCGACACCCAGACAAGCAGTGTCGACACTTGGAGTAATTGTGTCGACACCTGGGATGAAGAGTCGACACCAGACAGAAAGTGTCGACACTTGGAGCTGTGTCGACACTCAGTGAAGAAGTATGCAGAAAAGCAGTGTCGACACTTAGCAGAAGTGTCGACACCCTGAAGAACTGTGTCTACACCAGAAAGTGTCGACACTTGGAGTTGTGTCGACACTCAGCAAAAATCTGCAGAGTCTAAGTACAAGTGTCGACACTCAACACAATGTGTCGACACTCAAATAGCAGAGTCAACATATGAAGAATGTGTCGACACTCAACACAATGTGTCGACACACACACAAAGGAGTCAACACTTGAAGTATGTGTCGACACTCAGCACAATGTGTCGACACACAACTAGAAGAGTCAACACTTGAAGAAAGTGTCGACACCCAGCACAATGTGTCGACACTTAGTTGAAGACTCTACACTTGAAGAAAGTGTCGACACAAGGAGCTGTGTCGACACTTAGCAAAGAACAGAAAAGTTTACAAAATATTCTAAGTACAAGTGTCGACACTAAGGGAATGTGTCGACACTCAGCTGAAGAAACAAGATTGAAGACTTGTGTCGACACCAAGAAGCAGTGTCGACACTTGACAGTTTCAACACATGAAGATGTGTCGACACAAAGAACATGTGTCGACACTTAGAAGAATACAGTTAAAGAATGAAGAACAAGTACTTGTGTCGACACTCAATTTCAGTGTCGACACATGCAGAAGAATTTGTGTCGAGACATACAGGGAATTGTGTCGACACCTTGTAGACTTGTGTCGACACTTACACAACATGTGTCGACACTTGGTCTATAAGTGTCGACACTTAAGAACAGAAAGTCTCGACACTATCTGACAGTTAGAGAATTTCAAGAAGTGACTGGTTGACATGACAGCTGCCGATCCAGCCGGTCTACAGCAACTGTCAGAGAAATCAGAAGTCTGTTATGAACCGGACCAGCCGGTTACCATGAAGGAAGCCTATAAATAGGCACTCATAGTTTACAGAAATTGAGGATTGTTATTGTGAAACAAGAGTTACAACTTGTGAGAATATTTAAAGTGGTTGATCAGATTAAATCTGAAAAGTGATACACAGAGGATCAACACAAGAAGATCTGTCAGTTCAACTGCAGATATAAGAAGTTGGAGAGAGAGAGCTCCAATCAAGAATTCAGTCTTTGGAACTAAGGCTGAGAAGAAGGATTCAGAATCATCTGGATCTCAAGAAGTAGAGGTCAAGGATCAACTGCAGAAGATTCAGACTAATTCAGTTCTAACTCAAGAAGCTTTGAAGGAAGCTAAGTCAGTTTGGATCTAACTGAGTTCTTCCAAGAACTCTTCAAGAAACTCTCAACTTCTCTCTTATTTTCTGAGTTGTAGAGTTAGCTATTGTATTTCTATTTTAACTTGTAGAATCCATTGGATCTGAGAGAATTGTAAGCCTATATTATAAAGGCTGAGGGTAGGGCTTGGTTGCCTGAGTGTAGGAGTTGAAGAACTCTGAGTGTAGGCCTTAATTGGCTGAGTGTAGGCCTGGGTGGCTGAGTGTAGGCCTTGGTGGCTGAGTGTAAGGCTTTGGGCCTGAGGTGTAGGAACCTAGTTGGGTTCTGAGATAGTGGAGAAGATTGGCCGAATCTAGTACACTGCTAGATAGGCGAAGGGGGAAAGTGGATGTACCCAAAGATTGGGGAACCACTATAAATTAGTGTGTCTGCTGTGTTGTGCTGTGGATTAACTGTTTATATTCTGTGATTGCTGTTAACTGTAGAATTCTGTGAAATAACTGTTGTGCTGCCAACAAAGTTTTAAAAAAGGTTTAGGTCACCTATTCACCCCCCCCTCTAGGTGTTTAGGTACCATATCTTTCAAGTGGTATCAGAGGGAGGTTCCTCAAAACAAGGACTAACAGTCTAAGGAGATCCTGTTTGGCAGAAACAGTCTAAGTCAGAAAACAGATTCAAGAAATTCAAGAACTTCAAGAAACATGGGTTCTTATGAGAATCACAAAGAGTTGGGTTCCATGAAGTTACCCATATGCAGGAAGGAGATTTTTGGAATCTGGAAAGAAAGGGTTAGGCTATTTATGGAGGCCTCAGACCCAAGAATCTACATCACAGTTAAGGAAGGGCCTTATGTGGCAATGAAGATTTCAGTACTGGATGCAAATCAAAGGACTCCAAAGGATTTCTCTGAGATGACCAAGGATGAAATTGTCCTAGCCACAATGGACAAAAGGGCACAAAATATTATAGTAAGTGCCATTGATGATGCAACTTTTCAGAACCTAATTCACTGTAAAACAGCAAAAGAAATGTGGGATACCCTCATTGTCTATATGGAAGGTTCTGAAGAAGTTAGGCAAGATAGAAAGTCCTTGCTTAATCAAGAGTATGAGAGCTTTAGACAAGGAAGAGGAGATAGCATCACTGAATGCTACAAGAAGTTCTATAGAATTGTTAATGAACTCATGTCCTATGGAAGAGAGTTCACTAACTATGAATTGAATGATAAGTTCTTGAGGTCCCTAACCAAAGATTGGGACACTAAGATCTGTGCCATCAGAGAAATGGCAAAGTTGGGAGAAATTCCTCCTCCCACACTGTTTGGCAAGTTGCTGTCTTATGAGATGCAGCTGTCTGTGAGAAAAGAGGAGGAAAAATCAACAAGGACTGAGCACAGGGAAAGGACTGTTGCCTTCAAATCAGAAGTACCTAGAAAGGGCAGGACTAAGTCATCAACTCCTCCTCCAGAGGTAGTTGAATCAGAATCTGATGAATCTGTTAGCACAAAGTCTACAAGCAGTGAAAGTGATGAAGACTTTGCTGCATTCACCAGACATTTTCAGAAATTCCTGAAGAAGAAACAATGGAGGTCCAGACCTTCATTTTCCAAAGGGAAAGAAGTCCAGTATCAGGAGAAGAAACCTTCAAAGAAGGACAAGAAAAAGACAAAGACTAGTAAGGCAACTGGGTCTAAGATAGTGTGTTACTGCTGCAATAGACAGGGTCATGTTATTGCAGATTGTCCTGAGAGAAGAAAAGAATCCAGTGACAAAAAGAAGACTCACTTCAAAGGAAAGAAGGAGAAGTCCTTTGTTGCAAAGAATGAGAAGACTCTTTCAGACATTTCTTCTTCAGACACTGAGACAGATGCTGAAGCCTACATAGGGCTATTTGCTGAAGAAGAAGAGGAGTTTATGCAGATCATGGAATCAATCTATGAACAAGAAGAGTGTCAGTGCCAAGGACTGATGGCATTGACTGAAAGTACCAAAATCCTGGAGCAGCCAGGACCTAGTCAGGTACAAAGTCCAACTCAAAGTTCAGATTTCAGTTCTAGTTCAGAGTCAGATTCATCTTCATCAAGTGATGGAAGTGTTTCTGAATCTGAGGGAGATATTCATCAGCTCTTAGATGAATATAAAGTACTGTTGCAAGCCTATAAGAAAAGCAAGTCCCTTGCCAAAAGTCAGGCAAAGGAAATTGCTGATCTAAAGGCAGCTGCAACAGACTTTGAGAAGGAATTTGATCAAAAGCTCAATGAGGTAGCCAGGCTGAAACACATTACTGTGATTCAGATGGGAACTATCACTTATAAAAATGATCAAATTAAGTTACTGGAGATCAATCTCCAGAAGGAAAAAGAGCTAGTTGCTAGGTTTTCAAAACCTAAATCAGTGCTACCCTTGATTGATGAATTTGTTCATCATAAAGGAAAGGCTGGATTGGGTTTTTAAACCAGCTAGGACTGTTCAGGATCAGTCCAAGTCAAAGGGCAAAGCCCCAACATTCAATAAGCCTGCTGTAGTCAAGACAGCCAAGTATGTACCTAAGCAAAGGTACAACAAGTTTGAATGCTGGTGTTGTGGCAAGGTTGGCCACTTTGCCTTGGATTGTTGGCACAATGCCAGTGCCAAGTTGAGTAGCAAGTTACCTGGTGGAAAGCCAGCAGGTAGCTATGTCAAGTTGCAAACTAACAATCACCAAGGACCCAAGTTTACTTTGGGTTCTAAGGTTCATTAATTTGTTTTGCAGGTGAATCCAAGTGGCCATACCCCAACATGGTACTTGGATAGTGGATGTTCCAGACATATGACTGGAACAAGGGGACTACTGAAGGACTACATTCCAATCAAAAATGGTCCTAAAGTGACCTTTGGTGGTTCTGAAAAAGGAATCATCAAAGGGTTTGGTAACATCTCTTCAAACCTTGTTACCATTACTCAAGTGGCTTATGTTAAAGGGTTGAAACACAACCTCATTAGTATAAGTCAGTTAAGTGATGTAGGGTATGACATCTCATTTGTTAAAAATGATTGTCATATCAAGAGGTCAAGTGATCAAGAGATCATTTTGACAGGATATAGAAAGAGGAATGTCTACTGCTTAGACATTATGATTGAGAACAATGGTTCTCCTGTCTGTCTTGTAGCTGATGAGACAATCTCTCATTGTGTCAAGTGGCACAAGAGGCTAGCTCATCTTAACTATAAGACTATTAGCAAACTCTTTAGCAAAGAGTTAGTGAGGAATGGTCCTCAAGTTAAGTGTGTCAAAGATGGCATTTGCTCAGCTTGTCAAAAGGGCAAGCAGACTAAATCCACCTTTAGAAGCTTAGACAACAAAGATGCTGTGAGGTGTTTATACCTCTTGCATATGGATCTATTTGGTCCAATGCCAGTTCACAGCTTAGGTAGGAAGGTCTACACCTTTGTAGTTGTTGATGACTACTCAAGGTTTTCCTGGGTGTTCTTCTTAAAGCAGAAATCTGAAACACCTAGTGTCTTCTATAGTTTTGTTAAGCAAATTCAGAATGAATTGAACTGTACAGTGGTCAAAATTAGAAGTGACCATGGTACTGAGTTTCAGTCTGAAAGCATGACAAAGCTGTGTGAAGACTATGGGATATTTCAAGAATTCTCTTCACCTAGAACACCTCAGCAAAATGGCATTGCTGAAAGGAAAAATAGGACCTTGATAGAGGCTGGTAGAACCCTATTAAGTGATTCATCACTGCCAGAATATTTCTGGGCTGAAGCAGTTAACACTGCATGCCATGTGATAAATAGGGCTACCATCACTAAAAGGTTAAACAAGACCCCCTATGAAGTTGTGAAAGGCAGGAAACCAAACCTATCCTATTTCAGGATTTTTGGTTGCAAATGCTTCATACTTAACAATGGAAAGTCTTACTTAACTAAGTTTGCTGCCAAGTCCCAAGAGGGAATGTTTGTTGGGTACAGCAATAATAGTAAGGCTTATAGAGTCTACAACTTGACTACACAAGTTGTAGAGGAGTCTGTGCATGTAGTTTTTGATGAGACACAACTAATTAACAATGAGTTGTCTAGCAATGTATGCAGCCCCACAGGTCTTACTAAGAAGATGGACAAGCTAACCATAGAAGATGTACCTGCTGCAAGACAGCAAGTAGAAGGAGATGGCTTATGTCCAGGGGGAGAACTACATGTACAAGGAGCTGAAGAAGTACAAGGAACTCAGTTTGATGAAGATGCTGAAGAAGTTCAACCAGAAGTAAGGATGCCTCCAGCCAACAGGCATCTAAGAGATCATCCAGTAGAGCTGATAATTGGAGATCCAAGACAAGGTGTTCAGACAAGGAGCAGAAATCAGAATGCTGTAGTATATTCAAGTTTTCTGTCTCAAATAGAACCAAAGAAATTTGAAGAAGCTATACAAGATCCACAGTGGACTGAAGCAATGCAGGAAGAGCTCAATCAGTTCAAAAGGTGCAAGGTTTGGGACCTGGTTCCTAAACCTAAAGATCACAATGTGATAGGAACAAAGTGGATCTACAGGAATAAGTTAGATGAACAAGGAGTCATCATTAAGAATAAAGCAAGATTGGTTGCTAAAGGTTATAGGCAAAAAGAAGGTATTGATTTTGATCAAACCTTTGCTCCAGTAGCCAGACTGGAAGCCATAAGAATGTTCTTGGCCTATGCAACTTATCAAGGATTCAAGGTATACCAAATGGATGTGAAGTCAGCATTCCTAAATGGTAATTTGAAAGAAGAAGTCTATGTGGAGCAGCCTGCAGGTTTTGTTGATCCAACTTTACCTCATTATGTGTATAGACTTAGAAAAGCATTATATGGGTTAAAACAAGCACCTAGAGCTTGGTATGAAACCCTATCTAGTTTCCTCATTGAGAACAAGTTCTCAAGGGGGAAGATAGATAAGACTCTATTCCTTAGGGAATCTAGAGGCAAAGTCATACTTGTCCAAATATATGTAGATGACATTATATTTGGGTCTACTGAAAGTAGCCTTTGCAAAAAGTTTGCAAAGCTTATGCAAAGTCAATTTGAGATGAGTAGTATGGGAGAACTAAAGTTTTTCTTGGGTCTCCAAGTTAAACAGACTGGAAGTGGTCTATCCATATGTCAGTCTAAGTTCACCCTAGAACTCATAAGGAAGTATGGTATGGATTCCTCCAGTATCATGAAGACTCCAATGGGGTCAAGTATGTCTCTAAGCAAGGATGATGCAGGGAAACCTGTAGATGAAACCTTGTATAGAGGGATAGTTGGCTCCCTACTGTACTTGACTGCAAGTAGGCCTGATATTATGTATGCTACATGTGTTTGTGCCAGGTATCAAGCCTGCCTTAAAGAGTCTCACTTGACTGCAGTCAAGAGAATCTTGAGATATCTAAAGGGCACTCCCTATCTAGGCCTCTGGTACCCTAGGAATGGAGATTTTGATCTAACAGGCTATTCAGATGCAGACTTTGCAGGATGCAAAGAAGATAGAAAGAGCACTACTGGATCCTGTCAATTCCTAGGTGGAAGACTCATTTCATGGAGCAGTAAGAAGCAAACTAGTGTGGCTATCTCCACAGCTGAGTCAGAATATGTAGCTGCAGGAAGTTGCTGTGCTCAACTTCTGTGGATTCAACATCAGCTAGAAGACTATGGATTTCAGGTAAGTAGAACTCCACTTTTCTGTGATTCTACAAGTGCTATTTCAATAGCTAATAATCCTGTATCTCATAGTAGAACTAAACATATTGAGATTAAATATCACTTTCTTAGGGAGCATGTAGAAAGAAATGATATTGTACTTGAATATGTTAAAACTGATGATCAGATAGCTGATATGTTTACTAAGCCCTTAGAAGAAGCTAAGTTTAATAGGTTCAAAATTGAACTAGGTATGATAAACTTAGACTAAGTTTAAAGAACTAAAAATTGGCTAAGTAAAAAGGTGTCGACACATAGACAAGTCTATGTCGACACAGAATAGTTAGTGTCGACACTTCAGGAAATCGGTGTCGACACGTCTAGGAAGTTGGTGTCGACACTTCAGAATGTTAGTGTCGACACATGTCGAGTTGGTGTCGACACATTCAATAAGGTGTCGACACTTAAGTTTTACTCAGAATTTTCTAAGTAAAGTCTCGACTACATGTCGAGTAGTGTGGTGTCGACACTTAACCAAGTGTCGACACATAAAATCTGTTGACTAAACTTGTGTCGACACATGTGTGTCGAGACATTATAAGTCAGTGTCGACACTTATTGACAGTGTCGACACATCTTTAGTAATCCATCCCGCCTGTTCGTCTTCAAACCAGAAAGGTATAAATAGGATTCTGTCTTTGTGTGTCGACACGCTTTCAGAGTTTCGAGACCAAACTACTGTGTCGACATTTCTCTCTTCTAAAGACTAATTCTCCAAACCCTAATGGCTCCCAAGCTCGAAGAGAACGTCAATGAAGGCTATGAACTGGTTCGTGGCGCATTCGACGATGGCGATCAAGAAATAAAATCGGTGGTAACCCTAGTCACCGATTCAGGATTGGAGTACTTGGTTTCTGAACCAACTAAAATATGGAAGAAGGAAGTTCTTGAATTCCTAACGGGAGCGTCTGTAGATGACTCAGGCTACAGAATCAAATCAAGGGTGCATGGCACCAAGGTCAAGATTTCACCCAAATCTCTGAGAAAGGTACTTCAGCTACCTAAAGTTCAGGAAGAAGAGGAAGTGACAACATCTAAGACCAGGGAAGCACTTACCTGGTGTGGACTAGATCCTAAGCTAAAGATAGGATCAGTATTCAACAGGAGAGGAATGAATACTCAAGGAAAATTCTTGTCAGAAATTGTGGGTAAAGTAATACTCAGTAAGACTGGAGGGCATGACAGGGTGTCAGCCTCCATGTTCAGTGTTATGACCAGAATCATCTTCAACCTTAAAACAGACTGGTCACTGGTTGTGTTTGAGAAAGTTAAGGAAAGTCTAAAGAAGCCCAATCTGGGCAGAATACTAAGTCTCTACCTGGCTGGTACAATACCAGAGGTCATGAGCAATGCTGCTGGTACTAAAATCAATCATATGAGAAGAATGGATATGAGGATCCTTTCAAGATGGGAAAGAGTGTTGTCTAAGGAAGTTCCTACTCCAGAGAAGCAGGTTTCTAAGAAGGATTCCCCTCCAAAGAAGAAGAGGAAGATAGCTGCTGTGACTCAGGAGTCCTCCAGCAGCTCAGGTAGTGAAGAACAGGTTGTTTTCACTCCTGATAGTCCAATAGATGTGGCTGCAGAGAAGTCACCTGCTCCTCAAGAGCCAGCAGAAATCCAGGGGGAGCTGCCTACAGCTAGCCCCATGAATAAGGATTCAAGACAGGGGGAGCCTCCAGCTGAAGAACATCCCTCTACACTGGAGAGTGAGCAAGCTACACTCATTATCCAAGAGGTACTTTCTGACCTCAATACTTTAGATTTTTCTGTAATAGATTCTGATTTGTCTGATGTCCATCAGCAAACTCAGCAAGTAAATCAAGAACCAGATGTTGTTCCTAATAAAGTAGTTGAAGAACCAAGTACATCTCCTGCACAGTCACCTCCTGAATACACCATGGAAGATCTATTTCTAAATCTAGAACAGGAGGACTTTGACATGGATAAAGTTGCTGCTGCTGAAGAGAAGGGTGCTGCTACTGAGGGGGAGAACATGGAAGTTGTGGAAGAGCCTATTAGGCTGGAAACTGAGCAAGCACCTGGTGTGCAGACTGCAAGGCCTGAAAGCCCTAAGGACAGGGTGGATATAGCCAGTACTTCAGAGTCTGAGGAAGATGAGACTGAACAAGCCAAGAAGAAGCAATTCTTTGTCTTCAAAAGAAGAAGTCAGAGCTACAAGAAGGCTCTACAACCTGTTGCTCAACACTCCCTAGTCCAACAAGCTCCATCAACTGATTATAGTGCTCTACTGATTGCACTGCAAATCAAGATGGATGAACAAAGGAAGGCTATAGAAACTTATGTTGATGAAGGGCACAAGACCCTACAATCTGATCTGGCTCAGGAAATCAAGTCCATAAGGTTTGAAATGAACCTTAATAAAAAGGAGATGACTGACTGTTTTACAAAAGGTGCTAATGCAGTGGTCTATCTGGCAACCCACCAAGAGAAAATAAAGTCTCAAGTAGATGATATAGCATTGAAGCAGGGCTATGTACTGGAAAATCAATTAAGGATGAATGATAATTTAACTGCCTCCCACAATGCTATAGTCACAGAACTAAAGAGTAAGACTGCTGAACCTTCAACATCATCTGCTACTACAAAGGCTGAATTTGATAAAGCTTTTCAAGATGAAATTGTTGCTGTCAAGACTGCCATTAAGGATTCACAGAAGGTCATTTCTGAACAGCTTACAAAGCTTAGACCTTATTTTAAGGATGGCATCAGGTACTTGGACAGCCAAATCAGGTTCTAGAAGGATGATGTAAGAGACCATGTAGCCCAAGAAGTCATAAAGGGGGAGAGAGTGTTAGTCAAGGCCAGTTCTGAGCATGCAAAATGGATTTCAAATTCAATCAGGGCTACACTTGGATATCCTCCCCTGTGTGATGACAATGAAGTTGCTGAATCTGGACTGAACCCTGCCTATTTTGGAGGTGAGCCACAAGAAGTAGCTCAAGTCATTTATCCACCTCCAGATTTTGAAATGATTCATGCAGAGGTGAGCACTATGTATATCCCATCTGGGGGCAAGGACAATGTCCATTTAGAAAAGGTTACTCAACCTATAACAGCAGCTATGCAAGAGGCTTTGGACAAAGAAGAAGAGACAAGGCTGTCAAAGAAGAGGTTTAGGGAACTAGCAGAACAAAAGCCAGATTTTGAACAGTGGAGCCCTACCTCTAGAAATATCATTCTCACTGCCTGGAAAGCTGCTAAAGACAATACTACTGATAGAAACAAGTGGTTCTCAGAAGCTGAATGGAGAAAGCATGAGATCAGGCAGGAAGCCATTGTCCAGCATAGAAGGAAGGCTAAGTTAGGAAAGCTACCTCCTACAGCTGTGGAGCCTAGCAAGTACTTTCCTAAGCCCTATCATTACTTTGAGAGGCAGAAAATCAAGGCTGAAGAACAAAAGAAGAAAGACTCAAAAGGCAAGAAGCCTGCTGATGCTGAGCCTGCTGCTGCTGCTGTCAAAGCTCAAGTTAAAGCTGGAAAAGGAATTGTTATCAAAGAACCTGATCAGAAATAGATTAGGAATTAAACTTGAAGCTTGTTGTAATCTTTTAAATGAAAAACATTTTTGTACAACATTGAAAATGTATAAGGAACAATGTTAGAACAATATGTGATAAATATAGTATGATTGTTCTGAAATGTGTTTGTTTCTTATTTGTTCTGGAATGTTGAATGTGTATATGTGTGAAGTTTTACATGTTCATGTTAACCCTGTTGATTATAATCTGCTTTTCATCATTTTGTAATTTTTTAATTATGAATGGTGTATATCATTGACTAAGGGTTATGACTTCTCCAAATAGGGGGAGATTGTTGGGTACATTGGTCAAATGTACCTAATTTGAAGAAGCCTCACCTAACTCAATGATATACATCATAATGTATTTGATGTTTGTTTGAGTTACTTGTGCAGGTTAGGTATACACTGGACTGAAGCTAAAAGTTTCTAAGTCCATGTGTCGACACCCAGAGGGAAAGTGTCGACACTTGAGAAAGCTTGTGTCGACACCCAGACAAGCAGTGTCGACACTTGGAGTAATTGTGTCGACACCTGGGATGAAGAGTCGACACCAGACAGAAAGTGTCGACACTTGGAGCTGTGTCGACACTCAGTGAAGAAGTATGCAGAAAAGCAGTGTCGACACTTAGCAGAAGTGTCGACACCCTGAAGAACTGTGTCTACACCAGAAAGTGTCGACACTTGGAGTTGTGTCGACACTCAGCAAAAATCTGCAGAGTCTAAGTACAAGTGTCGACACTCAACACAATGTGTCGACACTCAAACAGCAGAGTCAACATATGAAGAATGTGTCGACACTCAACACAATGTGTCGACACACACACAAAGGAGTCAACACTTGAAGTATGTGTCGACACTCAGCACAATGTGTCGACACACAACCAGAAGAGTCAACACTTGAAGAAAGTGTCGACACCCAGCACAATGTGTCGACACTTAGTTGAAGACTCTACACTTGAAGAAAGTGTCGACACAAGGAGCTGTGTCGACACTTAGCAAAGAACAGAAAAGTTTACAAAATATTCTAAGTACAAGTGTCGACACTAAGGGAATGTGTCGACACTCAGCTGAAGAAACAAGATTGAAGACTTGTGTCGACACCAAGAAGCAGTGTCGACACTTGACAGTTTCAACACATGAAGATGTGTCGACACAAAGAACATGTGTCGACACTTAGAAAAATACAGTTAAAGAATGAAGAACAAGTACTTGTGTCGACACTCAATTTCAGTGTCGACACATGCAGAAGAATTTGTGTCGAGATATACAGGGAATTGTGTCGACACCTTGTAGACTTGTGTCGACACTTACACAACATGTGTTGACACTTGGTCTATAAGTGTCGACACTTAAGAACAAAAAGTCTCGACACTATCTGACAGTTAGAGAATTTCAAGAAGTGACTGGTTGACATGATAGCTGCCGATCCAGCCGGTCTACAGCAACTGTCAGAGAAATCAGAAGTCTGTTATGAACCGGACCAGCCGGTTACCATGAAGGAAGCCTATAAATAGGCACTCATAGTTTACAGAAATTGAGGATTGTTATTGTGAAACAAGAGTTACAACTTGTGAGAATATTTAAAGTGGTTGATCAGATTAAATCTGAAAAGTGATACACAGAGGATCAACACAAGAAGATCTGTCAGTTCAACTACAGATCTAAGAAGTTGGAGAGAGAGAGCTCCAATCAAGAATTCAGTCTTTGGAACTAAGGCTGAGAAGAAGGATTCAGAATCATCTGGATCTCAAGAAGCAGAGGTCAAGGATCAACTGCAGAAGATTCAGACTAATTCAGTTCTAACTCAAGAAGCTTTGAAGGAAGCTAAGTCAGTTTGGATCTAACTGAGTTCTTCCAAGAACTCTTCAAGAAACTCTCAACTTCTCTCTTATTTTCTGAGTTGTAGAGTTAGCTATTGTATTTCTATTTTAACTTGTAGAATCCATTGGATCTGAGAGAATTGTAAGCCTATATTATAAAGGCTGAGGGTAGGGCTTGGTTGCCTGAGTGTAGGAGTTGAAGAACTCTGAGTGTAGGCCTTAATTGGCTGAGTGTAAGCCTGGGTGGCTGAGTGTAGGCCTTGGTGGCTGAGTGTAAGGCTTTGGGCCTGAGGTGTAGGAACCTAGTTGGGTTCTGAGATAGTGGAGAAGATTGGCCGAATCTAGTACACTGCTAGATAGGCGAAGGGGGAAAGTGGATGTACCCAAAGATTGGGGAACCACTATAAATTAGTGTGTCTGCTGTGATGTGCTGTGCTGTGGATTAACTGGTTATATTCTGTGATTGTTGTTAACTGTAGAATTCTGTGAAATAACTGTTGTGTTGCCAACAAAGTTTTAAAAAAGGTTTAGGTCACCTATTCACCCCCCCCCTCTAGGTGTTTAGGTACCATATCTTTCAGGGTTGAATCTCCTATGAAGTTGATCTTCAATCAGCTTCTTTCTTGATATTCAGATCACAATCTGAATCCTTCTTAGCAGTCTGGTTCAGCAACTGCACTTGAGGAACTTGTTGATATAAGCCCCTTCCTTCTCTTCAATAGATGGAGCTCTCTCTCTCTCCACCTTCTTCCTTTTATTCTGTATCAGTGTTTTTACTTCTATCTGTATTCATTTTTTTCTGTTGATAGAGAATGCCTTTATATAGTCATCCTCCATGGTAACCGGCTGATCCGGTTTCTAACAAACTTCTGACAGCTCTGACAGTTGCAGTAGACCGGTTGGTAATGACAGCTGTCAAGTCATCCAGTCACTTCTTGAAACTCTGTCTCTATCAACAAAATGTCGAGACTGAACTTCTTCATGTGTCGACACAAGTAGACTAAGTGTCGACACAAGTGGACTAAGTGTCGACACAAGCCTTGGTGGTGTCGACACATCTCCTTTGTTGTTGATGCCGCTTCTCGACACAGCTTCTGTAGAAAGTGTCGACACAAATTCTGTGTGTAGACACAATCACTTCTTATTTTTAACTTAGTTGAAACTATACAGTGTGTCGACACAAGTCCTGTGTGTCGACACAGTTGATGTCGACAAAGCTTTTCGGTGTGTCGACACTGCCTCTTGGTGTCGACACAGTTGATGTCGACTAAGCTTCTCTGTGTGTCGACACTGCCTCTATGTGTCGACATAGTTGCTTCTGGTGTCGACACAGCCTTTCCAAGTATCGACACAATTAACTCCAAGTGTCGACACAGCTTTTCTCCAGTGTCGACACAAGCCTTCATAAGTGTCGACACATGGACTTAGAAATTTTTCTGCATTCCTGCATTTTCTTAACCTGCACATATAAACTCAAAATAACATCAAATACACCTTGATGCTGAAAGAACTAGTGCCTAAACACCTAGAGGTGGGGTGAATAGGTGCACTTAATCTTTTTAACTTTTAGGGCAGAATAACTTAATTATTAGACTTGTTTTTGCAATTCTTCTACAGAAATTCAACATATAAAACACAGCAAACACAGAATGAATCACACAGAGTACACACATCTTTTATAGTGGTTCCCCAAGGTCTGGGTACATCCACTTTCCCCCTTCGCCTATCTAGTAGTGTACTAGATTCGGCCTAACTTCTCCACTACTCCTCAGATCCTTAGATCTTACAACTCAGAACCCCAAACAGGTTCCTACAACTCAGAGTGATCCCACTCCTACAACTCAGGCTCAATAGCCCTACCACTCAGTCTTCAC
This sequence comes from Platanthera guangdongensis, assembly GCA_039583875.1. Taxonomy (NCBI): domain Eukaryota; kingdom Viridiplantae; phylum Streptophyta; class Magnoliopsida; order Asparagales; family Orchidaceae; genus Platanthera; species Platanthera guangdongensis. The sequence goes on along the minus strand of CM077153.1, from coordinate 182,799,529 downwards.
CAAGACCTACACTCAGCCTTCAACAAGGCCTACACTCAGCCTTCAACAAGGCCTACACTCAGAGAAATGTATCTCCTACACTCAGGCACACAAGCCCTACCACTCAGCCTTTATAGATATAGGCTTACAACTCAGATCCCTTAGGATCCTACAGAAAATAAAGAGTACAAAGAATTATAACCACAACTCTGATTAAGAAAGATGAGTTGACTGGCTTCTTGATGAGTTCTTGGAAGAACTTTACAGAGATCAACCTCCCTTGGCTTTCTTCAAAGCTTCTTGAATTAGAACACAGTAGGGTTGTATCTCTTAGGCAGATGATCTTCAATCAACTGCTGACTTGAGAATCAGATCTCAATCTGAAACTTTCTTAACAGCCTGGTTCAATAGCTGTCTTCTTAGAAGGAGCTTTCTCTCTTCAACTTCTTAGATCTTCACATGAAGGTCTTCTTCTTGTTTGTTGTTTCTCACTTTAATGATTGCTTCCTTCAATGATGATCGTCTCACTTTTTTCTGATGAAGGAATAAGCCTTTATATAAGCCTTCTTCATGGTGACCGCCTGATCTGGTTTCTAACGGTCTTCTGACAGCTCTGACAGTAGCAATTGACCGGCTGAAATGGCAGCCGTGAAGTCATCCAGTCACTTCTTGAAAACTCTGTCACTGTCTGAAAGTGTCGAGACAGATAGTCTTTATGTGTCGATACAAATAGACTAAGTGTCGACACAAGTAGACTAAGTGTCGACACTAGCCTTCATGGTGTCGACACAACTCCTTGTGTTGTAGAAACTGCTTCTCGACACTACTTCTTCAGAATGTGTCGACACTGATCCTGTGTGTCGACACAAGTCCTTCTTCTTCAATGTTTAGTTGATTTCTGCTAAGTGTCGACACAACTCCTTTGTGTCGACACATCTTCTTGTGTTGAAACTTGCTAAGTGTCGACACATCTTCTTTGTGTCGACACATGCCTTCTGTGTTGAAACTTTTGCTGAGTGTCTATACATCTCCTTTGTGTCGACACATTCTTCATGTGTTGAGACTTTGTTGAGTGTCGAAACATCTTCTTTGTCTCGACACTTGTACTTAGACTTTGTTGAAATTTTGCTGAGTGTCGACACAGCCTCCTAGTGTCGACACTTGTACTTGAACTTTGTTGAAGTTTTGCTGAGTGTCGACACAGCCTCCTAGTGTCGACACTTGTACTTGAACTTTGTTGAAGTTTTGCTGAGTGTCGACACAGCCTCCTAGTGTCGACACTTTTGCTGTCGACAAAGTTTCTCTGAGTGTCGACACTGCTTCTAAGTGTCGACACTGATTATGCAGACATTTCTTCATTGAGTGTCGACACAGCCTGTATGTGTCGACACTTTCCTTCTGGTGTCGACTCTGCATTCTTGGTGTCGACACAATTACTCCAAGTGTCGACACTACTTCTCTGGGTGTCGACACAAGCCTTCTTAAGTGTCGACACTTTTCTTCTAGGTGTCGACACATGGACTTAGAAACGTTTCCTGCAAATATGCATTTACTTAACCTGCACAAAGAAACTCAAAGCACATCAAATACATCTTGATGTATATCATTGAGTAGGATGAGGCTTCTTCAAATCATGTACATATATTCCAATGTACCCAACAGATGCATATCATTGAGTAAGGTGAGGCTTCTTCAAATCTGGTACACATTTTCCAATGTACCCAACAATCTCCCTCTATTTGGAGAAGTCATAACCCTTAGTCAATGATATACACCATTCATAACAAATACACATTATGATGTATAATAACATTGTATGACAGGGTAACTTCTAAAACAAAACATATATAACAAATCATCACAGAATAATAATGCAACCAGAATAAGCATTAATTATTATTTTGTTTCAACTTCCAATAGTTTCTTATCAAAAGTGTACATAGATTTCAATACTAAAGATTACAAAGTTGTAAAATCTTAGTAAATCTATCCTAAGGCTGCTCAGGCTCCTTGATGACTATTCCTTTGCCTGATTTGATCTTGGCTTGAACAGGAGCATCAATATCATCAGTTGACTTCTTTCCCTTTAGATCTTTCTTCTTAAGTTCTTCAGCCCTTATTCTTTGCCTTTCAAAGTAGTGAAAGGGCTTTGGGAAATATTTTCTACGCTCCTGAACATTAGGAGGTAGCTTCCCAGCTTTAGCCTTTCTTCTATATTGAACAATGGCTTCTTGCCTGGCTTCATGCTATAGCCATTCTTGCTCAGAGTACCATTTGCCCCTCTCATGAGTCTTATCCTTTACAGCTTTCCAAGCAGTCAGTATAATGTTCCTGGATGTTGGACTCCACTGCTCAAAATCAGGCTTCAACTTTGTCTGTTCTCTGAATCTTTTCTTAGACAAGAGAGCCTCTTGCTCTTTGTTCAAAACTGCCTCTGACACTGGCATGTCTACTTTCTCAAGGATAATATTTTGAGCACCTTCTGGAGGGCTGTACATTGACTGTACTTCTTGGTGAATCATTTCAAAATCAGCTGGAGGATAAATAACTTGAGCAACTTTAGGTTGGTCACCTCCAAAATAGGGAGGGTGTATACCTGACTCAGCCACAATATCATCATCACAGAGGGGTGGATATCCAAGTGTGGCTCTTGCCTGGCTTCATGCTTTTGTCATTCTTGCTCTGAGTACCATTTTCCCCCATCATGGGTCTGGTCCTTTACAGCTTTCCAAGCAGTTAGTATAATGTTCCTGGATGTTGGACTCCACTGCTCAAAATCAAGCTTCAACTCTGCTTGTTCTCTGAATCTTTTCTTAGACAATAGAGCTTCTTGCTCTTTGTTCAAAACTGCCTCTGGCACTGGCATTTCTACTTTCTCAAGGATAATATTTTGAGCACCTTCTGGAGGGTTGTACATTGACTGTACTTCTTGGTGAATCATTTCAAAATCAGCTGGAGGATAAATAACTTGAGCAACTTTAGGTTGGTCACCTCCAAAATAGGGAGGGTGTATACCTGACTCAGCCACAATATCATCATCACAGAAGGGTGGATATCCAAGTGTGGCTCTCATGCTATTAGATATCCATTTAGCATGATCAGAGCCAGCTTTGACTAACACTCTCTCCCCCTTTATGACTTCTCTTGCAACATGATCCCTGAGGTCATCTTTTTGAAATCTGATTTGTTCATCAAGAAAATTTACACCATCTTTATAAAAAGACTTTAACTTCAGTAGCTGTGCAGAAATAGTCTTTTGAGAATCCTGAATAGCTGTTTGGACAGCAGCTAGTCCTTCCTGTAATTGCTTGCCAAAATCTGCCTTGGCTGTAGCCCTTGCTTCAGTCTGAGCAGTAGCAATATTCTTCATTTCTGTAACAATCACATTATGTGATTCTGTCAGATTATCATTCATTCTAAGTTGATTCTCTAGAACATAGTCTTGCTTCACGGCTATATCATCAACTTGAGTCTTGATTTTTTCTTGATGTGTTGCTAGGAAAACCACAACATTGCCCCTTTGTGAAAGCAATCTGTCATCTCCTTCTTATTCTGATTCACTTCAAATCATATGGATTTTATATCCTGAGCCAAAGAGAATTGTAGGTCTTTATGGGCCTCATCCATGTATTTCTCCATGGCTATTCTTTGTTCATCCAACTTTATTTGTAGAGAGACTAATAAGGAGCTGTAATCAGTTACTGGGGCAGGTTGAGGAGCAATTTGTAAAGCCCTCTTATAGCTCTGGCTTCTTCTTTTGAATACCATTAGCTTTCTTTTCTTGGCTTGAATCTCTACTTCATCTTCTGAAGCTGAGGTACTGGCTATATCAACTCTTTCTTTAGGACTAGGAGGCAATTCCTGTGCAGTCCTAGGTAGCTCCCCTTGAGTCCCTTACTCCTCCCCCATAGTACTTACTTGCTCCTTCTCATTGTTAACTTGCTCCCCCTCAAAGTCTGCTTTCTCCCCATCAAATTCAGTTTTCCATAGAACAGGGAACAACTCTTTAAGGGTGAACTCTTGTTGAGTAGGGACTTGAGGCACCACAAATTCAGGAGCATTAGCAGCAGCAGATGTATCCTCCATGACAACATCTTGTGCTTGAATGTTTAGTTGAGTTGGCTGGTCAACATCAATCAAAGATACAGTTAGAGTTTCATCCTTATCATTAAGAATTGATTGATTAACCTCATGTATTACCTCAAGTATAGTTTGTGTAGCCATATCACTTTCCAAGTGTATTGGCTCTTCCTCAAGATGAGGCTCCCCCTGCACTTGAGCACCATCTGTAGGGACTTGTGCAGGAATATTTTGTGCTGTAGATTTTGTAGGAATCTATTGCCTCTCCTCATCAGGCATGTCCTTAGTTAGGACTCTATCGCATCTGGAAATAATCCTTATGTCCATTCTTCTCATATGGTTAATCTTTGAACCAGCAGTCTGTGTCATTACTTCTAGAATTTTTCCAGCCAAGTAGAGACTCATAATCCTTCCCAGATTTGGTTTCTTAATACTTTCCTTAATCTTTTCAAATATTACTGCTGACCAATATGTGTTTAGTCTGCAGATGATCCTGGTCATCAGGCTAAACATTGAGGCAAAAATCCTATCATGCCCCTGGCTTACTGATGAGTCCACATTTTACACTGATTTTTGGACTCATCTAGGCTAGTTTTATCTTCTTAGCACTACACTTGAGATCCTTTATTGCTTATTTGTGCTTATGTACCTATTTCACGATTACGTGCACTGTAGGCCCGCTTCTGTGTGCTTTCTGTGTTTCTATTTTGTTGTTATTCTTTAGCCCTATCTCGGGGATGTGGTGTGTACGTTCTGGTGGCCTATCTGCCCCTTCTGCTGGTACAGTGGTCGTGTGCGTGCTCCGGAACCGCTCGGGAGACATCGACATTGCAGGAATACTGCGCACGACCACTGGACTTATTGCGCACGACCACTGGTCGTGTGCCACCGATCGTGCGCATTACATTCCCTTTTTCCTAATCCTGTCTCGGTAATCGCACGAGCACTGGCCATAGTGCACACGACCACTGGTCGTGCGCCACTGCTCGTGCGCATATATGCTGATGCTTCTTGTCCAGGTTGCAGGTCTATTTGGAAAAGGCGCACGATCATCGACCTACAGTGCGCACGACCACTGGTCGTACGCCACTGATCGTGCGCACTGCTTCTGCTGCCTCTGTATTTAAGGCCCTGCTCCGCGATTTAGGTCAACGCCTGTCATTTGCTGCGATCAGAGAGTGCGCGGGAATCGCCATTTCACTTCTCCAGCTGCTCCATCACCTCCACCTTCGTCGGGAAGCCATTGCCAACTACTCCGAAGCTTTTTCAACTCTCCGGCGAAGCCCTCGGCCATTGATGACTTCAACTCCAAGCTTTCCTGCGGAGTTGGTGAAGTAGATAACCTAGAGAACGGACTTAAAGGCCTTCGAGGTGACAACTCGTTGGTACTGGAAGCCTCCTTGGACTGAGCCCGGAAGCGGATTGACAACTCGCTACTCCGGCCACGACCCGCGGTGGATCTTCACTCTCTTTTGGTTTACTCCTCTTCCCATTCCTCTGTAGTATGAATGTTTTGAGCAGTGTAATGAACATTTCCATCCATGAACATCAAGTTTTTTTTATAGCTAATGAAATGTTAGTATTTTCTTCTGCTTGTGAGTATTGTCTGTGAATGTGCCTCGCTCACCCCACATCGAATCCATTCCTGTGTCTTATCCGGTTGCACTCCACACAAGAACACTTCAATCCATTAGCTTCCCTTCCACTCGCCCAACTGAAGTTCGGCATCGCGGCCGATAAACCCACTCCAACTTGCGAAGCGGTGCCTTCGACCCGCATAGCTTTTACTAGTTCAGTAGATCAAACATCCACATTCTCTCAAGTCATCTATTTCCTTTTTGTTCTATTTATAACTCTCATAATGATATTCTCAGTACTGTTGTCGTTCTACGCTAATTGCATTTCTCAAGAGACCGACACTCAGGGATTTATTCCCAAAACTTTATTACTTGTGCGACCGGTGCGCTTGCCGATTTACACGCATCAAGTTTTTGGCGCCGTTGCCGGGGAATGCAACTGTAGAGCGACTTCGGATGACTTCAAATATTGTTATAAGAGTTAGTATTGTTTTGTTTTGACTGCTATTTCCTTCTAGTGCGTAGTGTTTGCCACAGTGAATGCAAGGCCGAGCTACAAGAGATTTTGTCGCGTACGACCCAGAGATCGAACGTACTCTCCTAGCGCGAAGACGCGCCACAGCCATCATTTTTTGCCCCAATGGGAGACCAGCTGAATATTGATGCAGGTAACCGAGTTGGAGGGATACCTCATGTCGACAGAAATGGCGACGAAAATGAGGTGAACCCTCCCCAGGTCCGCACCATGAGGGATTATACTACACCTACTGTCGGGAGCATATACCCCGGTTTCGGACCTGCTTTCACCAATCCATAGTTCGAGATTAAACCAGCTATTCTGAATATCATTCGGAACAACGCTCAGTTCTCCGGAATGGCCACTGAAGACGCCCATCTTCACCTTACAGAATTCTCCAAAATCTGCGCCACGTTCCGCTACGCTGGAATCCCAGACGAAACAGTCAAGCTCCGCCTCTTCCCTTTTTCATTAAGGGACAAAGCCAAGACATGGCTTCACTCCCTCCCACATGGAAAGCCACCACCTGGGAGGCTTTGACCACAAAATTCCTAGCTAAGTTCCATCTGGTGGATCGGATCGTGAGCATGAGGCGCGCAATAGCCAACTTCCGGCAAGCCGATCAAGAAAGTTTAGCCGAAGTTTGGGAGCGTTTTAACGAGCTGCTGAGGAAGTGCCCTAATCATGGATTCCAAACGTGGAATCTCGTCGAAAGTTTCTACTTTGCTATTGATCCCCACCACTGAGCCATGATCGATGCTGCCTCCGGAGGAACCATCATGAATCTTGCTCCAGATGATGCTCTGAAAGTCTTACAAGACACCGCCACCCATAGTGCTTACTGGACCGCTGGAAGAAACATCCCACGAAGCACCAGTGGAGTGTTTGCCTTGGATATCCCCAAGCCTGCTCCTGCTGCCCCAGTGATGGCAATCTCATGTCAAGGGTGCGGAAGCACCGATCATCACAGCTTCGAATGCTTAGGATTTGAGGTACAAGACGAATCTTTGTTTCTGAATGAGTCCGTTAATTTTGTTGCCAATCAAAACAGGGGAGTGCCTTACGAGAATACTTACAACCCGGGGGTGAGAAATCACCCCAACGTTTCTTGGAATCCTAACGCATCTGGCCAAAGATGGCAACCGGGGCAGCATCAAAACGATGCGTATGCTTCCGGCAGCCAACCACGGCCGCCTCAATCGAATTATTCCCAAGGGCCCCCCATCGTTAAGAAAAATTCTTTGGAAGAGATGTTCGAGAAGTTCGTTGAGATTTCCCAAACTAACATGACAAATCAGGCCGACTCGATGCGCAAACTAGAGGCACAATTGGGCCAATTGGCTCAAGTGGTTTCCGAGCGCACCCAAGGCACCTTACCGAGCAACACCGAAAAGAACCCCCATGAACAGGGAAAGCGCCTTGGGGAGGACACTTCGGCAAACCGCAATGAACTTGTCATTAATTGTAAAATCAATAACATCGACACTCCAGCATTATGCGATTCCGGGGCGTCCAGCAACGTACTCACTTTGCAAGATGTTGCGAAGATGCAGTTACAAGTTGACATTGAAAATCGGAAATCGCTTATCTTAGCTAATGGCAATTTGGTAGACACTGAGGGCGGTGTTCGGGACGTTGAAATCGAGGTTAACGGCACAAGTATCACCACTGACTTCCAGGTTTTGGAACCACAGGGCAATAACTCCATTCCTATATTAGGAGTCCCATTCCTAACAGCTAGTGGCGCATCCCTCGACTTTTCCAAAGGCCATGTCACTTGGCCAAACGAAGAGTCCACCCTCGATAACACATCCATACATTCTTCTCCCATCCAAAATAACAATTCTCTGAGTGTCACAGATATCAAGCTGGATTCAGGTCTCCCCGCATTGGAAGCACATCTAGAGGAGACACCCAAGAAAGGACTCCCTCAGGAAGTCGATGAGAAGCAAGAGCTACTGGTCCACAAAGGGATCAATTGTACCCAAGCCACGACTTCCTTTCTACTGCCAGCCAACTCTGTTGTTGAGCATGGAGAACCAAGTTTTATTCGGGAGAAATACCTGGACACTAATTTGTATAATTCTGTTAAACGATCTGTAGCTTGGGCAGATCCGGTTGCCTTCACGGTGCCGGATAGGCCGCCACAAACCACGACACCAAGAAACCCCATAGCCTACCTCCATTGGAAGTCTCCCACGGTGGAGAAACTGAAAGAGGCCAAGCGTTTACGCGGAGAGCGCTACGCTGCCTTCCGGCGTGAGAAAGAGTGCACACGCAGTAATGGGACAATGCCTACCCCGAATGCAAAAAGACACTCTGCTGTTCTCTCGCATATCACCGGAGAGACTTACCATAAATCTGCTTATAGCTGATTGCTCCACTCTCATTCCTCTTTCCATCCTCTTTCTCGCTACTTGTTGAATGATGGTTGCTCTACTTTTAATTTTGTTTCCTTTTGCTACTGCCAAGAACTCTCTATTTGAACTGCTAATACAGGTATTTGGTCCACCTTAAGGACGATAAACAAAAGGGCTTTCGAGAGACAACCCAAGTTGGACCGTTTGGTCCTATGCTGTGTTTTGATTTCTTTTTATATATTCATATATTCCTATTTCCATTTTTTGTTTGGCTGGCATCCTTCAATCGCAGGTGCAGGAATATTTGAGGCGCGGCAACTTGGCTGCATTTGGACATCTCATTGCACGACTGGTATGCTCAATTTTGAGCATAGGTACTTCCTACCCTAGCTGTTTATCAAATATGACTTGCTGATTTTTACTAGTTGTTGACTTTAAGTCTGGGGGGGGGAGCATGCCTGTGGTCACTACACCACACTTTCTGTTGCATTCCAGGCTCTTGTTTACTTATTTCTTGCTTTATGTTGCACACACTGAATCAGCCACACGAGTGCGCTCTTACCCACGCGCACAACCCGAGTCAAATTTATTGCTTTTGTGTAAACTTTAAAATAGTGGTACTGGCTTAGTATTTCGGGATTGAGTAGTTTGAAACTCATGCAGTGCTCCCAATCGAATACTCATGGTTTGTGTAGAGTTAGAATAGAATTAATTTTTCTTTATGCTCGTAGATTTTTTTTTTTTTTGCAAACGTAAATATTATTTGTATTGCTCAAAATCTGAATCTGGGATAATCGAACGATAGTGTAGGAATGTGTGTAGCCGCCACTAGACTCGTATTGCTCGAGTCGGGAGGAAGGATCATCTTTCTCGGTGGCTAAGAACTTGCCCTAAGCTACTCTCGAAGCATTGGTGCACGGTTAGTTAAGCGTGAGCATGACGTAGGCCTTCATTTTGGCTAGTTTGAGCCTTGTTTAGCCGTTCCTACCTGTTAACCGTTGCATGCCAAATTTGTGCCTACCCTTCCTTTGATCCAGCTCCACTCACTTTCACCAAGGCCTGAAGCTAAACCCACCATTGCAATCAAATGCTTGAGCTGATTTGTATTTACTGTTTTGCCGAGGTTGTGATACGTGGACATTGTTTTTGGGGTTGCTGAATTGATTCACGTTTTGATTGCTCCGTTTGGGGATTGCTAGAACAGAATAGAAAACAAAATTTACGAAAATAAAAAGCCGATTCGCGCAAAAGAGAGAAAAATATGAAAGAAATGCTTTGAGATTTTGATCCCCATCATCTTTATTGATTTTGGTCGGGTTCAGCCGTGTTCACACTCGGATTTCAAGATAAGTCTGGGGGCGTGTGCCCCATTCATTTCTAAGTGGCTGTTTTGGTTTGGGTTGTTTTCGCTCGCTTTGGTTGCATAAAGCCTTCATGTTTATCTTTGACTACCAAGCCGTCGCCTAAGCCCCATTTCCTCCTACAAGTCCTACTGATTCACGCTTGCGTCTAACCCGCGCCGTGGAGAGAGTGTGAACGTGCAAGCGTATGGTCCCCAACATTGGTGGATTCCTTTGGAGGTGATCCTGAGTCCCGAACTTTGGCAATGCTCACCTTAGTGGCCTGCCTACTTTCTTCCTCCACATGATCGCAAGATTCTCCAGAATTCTAATTTTGAGCAATTACAATATTTATTTACGTCTGTCGAATAGTTTAAACTACGTTGTATAATTAAAAAGTTTTTCTATTATATCTTCTATACCCATGATATATTTGATTTCTTGTCTTACTTATTTTTGAAATTTCTGAGCCAGTTAGCTATCTTCCAGTCCGCGGAGTAATGATTTGCTCGGGACGTGCAAATGGTTAAGTCTGGGGGTATGATGAGTCCACATTTTACACTGATTTTTGGACTCATCTGGGCTAGTTTTATCGTCTTAGCACTACACTTGAGAGCCTTTATTGCTTATTTGTGCTTATGTACCTATTTCACGATTAAGTGCACTGTAGGCCCGCTTCTGTGTGCTTTCTGTGTTTATATTTTGTTGTTATTCTTTAGCCCTATCTCGGGGATGTGGTGTGCACGTTCTGGTGGCCTATCTGCCCCTTCTGCTGGTACAGTGGTCGTGTGCGTGCTCCGGAACCGCTCGGGAGACACCGACGTTGCAGGAATACTGCGCACGACCACTGGACTTATTGAGCACGACCACTGGTCATGCGCCACCGATCGTGCGCATTACATTCCCTTTTTCCTAATCCTGTCTCGGTAATCGCACGAGCACTAGCCATAGTGCGCACGACCACTGGTCGTGCGCCACTGCTCGTGTGCATATATGCTGATGCTTCTTGTCCAGGTTGCAGGTCTATTTGGAAAAGGCGCACGATCATCGACCTACAGTGCGCACGACCATTGTTCATGCGCCACTGATTGTGCGCACTGCTTCTGCTGCCTTTGTATTTAAGGCCCTGCTCCGCGATTTAGGTCAATGCCTGTCATTTGGTGCGATCGGAGAGTGCGCGGGAATCGCCATTTCACTTCTCCAGCTGCTCCATCACCTCCACCTTCGTCGGGAAGCCATTGTCAACTACTCCGAAGCTTTTTCAACTCTCCGGCGAAGCCCTCGGCCATTGATGACTTCAACTCCAAGCTTTCCTGCGGAGTTGGTGAAGTAGATAACCTAGAGAACGGACTTAAAGGCCTTCGAGGTGACAGCTCGTTGGTACCAGAAGCCTCCTTGGACTGAGCCCGGAAGCAGATTGACAACTCGCTACTCCGGCCACGACCCGCGGTGGATCTTCACTCTCTTTTGGTTTACTCCTCTTCCCCTTCCTCTGTAGTATGAATGTTTTGAGCAGTGTAATGAACATTTCCATCCATGAACATCAAGTTTATTTTATAGCTAATGGAATGTTAGTATTTTCTTCTGCTTGTGAGTATTGTCTGTGAATGTGCCTCGCTCACCCCACATCCACTCCATTCCCGTGTCTTATCTGGTTGCACTCCACACAAGAACACTTCAATCCATTAGCTTCCCTTCCACTCGCCCAACTGAAGTTCGGCATCGCGACCGATAAACCCACTCCACCTTGCGAAGCGGTGCCTTCGACCCGCATAGCTTTTACTAGTTCAGTAGATCAAACATCCACATTCTCTCAAGTCCTCTATTTCCTTTTTGTTCTATTTATAACTCTCATAACGATATTCTCAGTACTGTTGTCGTTCTATGCTAATTGCATTCCTCAAGAGACCGACACTGGGGGATTTATTCCCAAAACTTTATTACTTGTGCGACCGGTGCGCTTGCCGATTTACACGCATCACTTACAGAGAATGACTTTGCCAACTACTTCTGAAAGGAATTTTCCATGCTGATTCATTCCTTTTCTGTTCATTGAGGATCCAATATTCATGGTGGGATCCAATCCACACCATTGAAGTGCTTCCCTTGTCTTGGATGAGGTAACTTCTACTTCTTCTTGAATTCTTGGTAGTTGAAGAGTTTTCCTCAAGCTCTTCAAAGTTAGTTTAACTTTAGCACCATAAACTATAGATTTGATCTTAAGTCCAGTTGAATCTATAGAAGCAGCGGCACAGAAATCCAGAATTTCTTTCTTCCAAATCTTTGTTGGTTCAGATACCAAAAATTCTAACCTATTCTCAGCAATTAGGGTTACTACGGCTTTTATTTCGGGTTCCGCATTATCAAAGGCATTGCGTACCGACTCATAGCCTTCATTGACATTGTCTTCTAGCTTTGGCGCCATTAGGGTTGAGAGAAAGCTTGGATTAAGAAGAGAGAATTTGTCGACACAAGGTTTTGGTCTCGAAACTATGGAGAGTGTGTCGACAGACTATGTTGTTGACCTATATATACCTTTCAAAATAAGGAAGGTCAAAAGGCTCGTCAAAATCCTCTTAATGTGTAGATGTTGGGTACATTGGAATGAATGTACCTGATTTGAAGAAGCCTCACCCTACTCAATGATATACATTAAAATGTATTTGATGTGTTTTGAGTTTAGCTGTGTAGGTTAAGTATTTGCAGGGAAAGCTGAAAAGTTTCTAAGTCCATGTGTCGACACCCAGAAGAAAAGTGTCGACACTTAAGAAGACTTGTGTCGACACCCAGAGAAGCAGTGTCGACACTTGGAGTAATTGTGTCGACACCCAGAGAAGCAGTGTCGACACTTGGAGTAATTATGTCGACACCAGGGATGCAGAGTCGACACCAGACAGAAAGTGTCGACACATACAGGTTGTGTCGACACTCAATGAAGAAATGTTCAGTGAAGCAGTGTCGACACTTAGCAGCAGTGTCGACACCTAGAGGAACTTTGTCTACATCAGAAAGTGTCGACACTTGGAGGCTGTGTCGACACTCAACAAATTTCAACAGAGTCTAAGTATAAGTGTCGACATAATGAAGAATGTGTCGACACACAGCAGAAGACTCAACACATGAAGAAAGTGTCGACATAATAAAGAATGTGTCGACACACAGCAGAATACTCAACACATGAAGAAAGTGTCGACACTAGGAGGCTTTGTCGACACTCAGCAAAGTTCAACAAATTCTAAGTACAAGTGTCGACACAAAGGAGATGTGTCGACACTCAGCCAAAGTCTCAACACAAGAAGAATGTGTCGACACAAGGAGAAGTGTCGACACTCAGAAAGTATCAACACAGAAGGCAGGTGTCGACACTAAGAATATGTGACGACACTCAGCAAGTTCAACACAAGAAGATGTGTCAACACAAAGGAGTTGTGTCGACACTTACAAGAATTCAACTTAGTACTGAAGAACAAGGAGTTGTGTCGACACACAATATCAGTGTCGACACATTCTAAAGAAGCAGTGTCGAGAAGTAAATTCTACAATACAAGGAGTTGTGTCGACACCTTGAAGGCTATTGTCGACACTTAGTCTACTTGTGTCGACACTTAGTCTATAAGTGTCGACACTTAAAGACAGACTGTCTCGACACTTTCAGACAGTTACAGATATTTCAAGAAGTGACTGGATGACATGACAGCTGCCATTCCAACCGGTCTACTGCAACTGTTAGAGTTGTCAGAAAGTCGTTAGGAACCGGATCAGCCGGTCACCATGAAGAAGGCCTGTATATAGGCTTATTCTGTCAACAGAAGAAGATGATTTGAAGACAGAAAAACACCAATCAATTGAAGTGATCAGAAGATCTAAGTAGTTGGAGAGAGAGAGCTCCTTCCAAGAAGACAGCTGTTGGAACCAAGCTATGAAGAAGGTTTCAGATTGAGATCTGAAACTTAAGTTCAGTGATTGAAGATCAGCTGCAGATATACTCAACCCTATTGTGTTCTACATTCAAGAAGCTTTGAAGAAAGCCAAGTGAGGTTGATCTCAGCAGAGTTCTTTCAAGAACTCATCAAGAACCTATCAACTCTTCTCTCTTATTCTGAGTTGTAGGTATATACATTGTATTCTTAATTTCTTGTAGGATCCTTAGGGATCTGAGTTATAAGCATGCAATTATAAAGGCTGAGTGGTAGGGCCTGTGTGCCTGATTGTAGGAGATTCATATCTCTGAGTGTAGGCCTTGTGGCTGAGTGTAGGCCTTGTTGAAGACTGAGTGTAGGTCTTTGTGAAGACTGAGTTGTAGGGCCTTGGGGCCTGAGCTGTAGGAACCTGTTTGGGGTTCTGAGTGTAAGATCTGAGGATCTGAGGAATAGTGGAGGAGTTTGGCCGAATCTAGTACACTACTAGATAGGCGAAGGGGGAGAGTGGATGTACCCAAACCTTGGGGAACCACTATAAAACTGTGTGTACTCTGTGTGTGTATGATTCTGTGATTGCTGATTGATTGCCGTGAAGAAGTAGTTATTATTCTGTGATATAATCTGCCTAAAAGTTTAAAAAGATAAAGTCACATATTCACCCCCCCTCTAGGTGATTAGGTATAATTTCTTTCAAGTGGTATCAGAGGGAGGTTTCTCAAAAAAGACATAACTGTCTGAGTAGATCCTGTTGGCAGATTCAGTATAATTAAAGTGCAGAATCAAGAAAATCAAGAAAATGGGTTCAACAGAGAATCATAAGGAACTTGGATCCATGAAGTTGCCAATTTGCAGAAAATAGATCTTTTACATCTGGAAAGAAAGGGTTAGACTGTTTATGGAAGCCTCAGACCCTAGAATCTATATCACAGTTAAAGAAGGGCCATATGTGCCTATGAAGGTATCTGTGTTAGATGCAAATCAGAGAACACCTAAAGACTTTTCTGAAATGAAATAAGATGAGATTATTCTGGCCACCATGGACAAAAGGGCTCAGAATATCATTGTAAGTGTCATAGATGATGCTACATTTCAGAACTTGATACACTGTAAGACATCAAAGGAAATGTGGGATACTCTGATAGTGTACATGGAGGGTTCAAAAGAAGTTAGACAGGACAGAAAGTCTTTGTTAAACCAAGAATATGAGAGCTTCAGACAAGGCAGGTCTGATAGCATAACAGAATCCTATAAGAAATTCTATAGGATAGTTAATGAGTTAATGTCCTATGGAAGAGATTTCAGCAATTATGAGCTGAATGATAAGTTCTTGAGGTCCCTAACAAAGGATTGGGACACCAAGATCTGTGGCATAAGGGAAATGACCAAGTTAGCAGATATTCCTCCTCCAACATTGTTTGGAAAGCTGTTATCCTATGAGATGCAGTTGATGGTAAGGAAGGAGGAGGAGAAGACTACAAGAAGTTAGCATAAAGAAAGAGCAGTGGCATTCAAGATAGAAGCCACCAAGAAATACAAGAGTAAGTCTCCATCTCCACCTCCAAAGGTTGCTGAGACTGAGTCAGATGAATCAGAAAGCAGGAATTCTGAGAGTAGTGAGAGTGATGAGGACTTTGCAGCTTTCACACGACGTTTTCAGAAGTTCCTAAAGAAGAAACAGTGGAGGACTAAGCCATCCACATCGCAGAGGTCATCAAAGAATGATAGGAGAAATCCCAAGTCAAATAGAACTTCATCTTCAAGAATAGTTTGTTATTGTTGTAACAAACAAGGACATGTTGTTGCTGACTGTCCAGAGAAGAGGAAAGAGTCTACTGATAAGAAGAAGACTCAAATCAATGACAAGAAGGAAATGTCTTTTGTTGCTAAGAAGGACAAAAGCCTGTCAGATATGTCTTCTTCAGGAACTGAGTCAGAAGCTGAAGCTTACATAGGACTGTTTGCTGAAGAAGAGGAAGAGGAGTTCATCCAGTTAATGAACTCTATATATGAGCAAGAGGACAATCAGTGCCAAGGACTGATGGCCTTAACAGAAGGTGACAAAATCTAGGATCAGCTTGGACCTAGTCAGGTACAAAATTGTTCTTTAAGTTCAATTTCTAGTGCTAGTTCAGATTCAGTTACATCAGCATCAAGTGATGCCAGTGGATCTGAATCTGAAGGGGATATTCATCAGTTGATTGATGAATATAGAGTTCTGTTGCAAGCTTTTAAGAAAAGCAAATCCTTGGCCAAGAGTCAGGCAAAGGAGATTGCCAGTCTCAAAGAGGCTGCAACTGATTTTGATAAGTTAGTTGATCAGAAATTAAATGAAATAGCCAGGCTGAAGAACATAACTGTTATTCAGATGGGGACTATAACATTTAAGAATGATCAAATCAGAAATCTGGAGATTAGTCTTCAGAAGGAGAGAGACATAGTTGCAAGGTTTTCTAAACCAAAGTTTGTTCTACCTTTGATAGATGAATTTGTTCATCAAAAGGGTAAAACTGGATTAGGGTTTACAAAACCTGCTAGGACTGTAAAGTCCAAGTCTAAGGGCAAAGCCCCAGTACTCAACAAGCATGCTGTAGACAAAACAACCAGGGTTGTACCTAAGTAAAGGTATAACAGATTTGAGTGCTGGTGCTGTGGCAAGGTAGGCCACTTTGCCATAGATTGTTGGCATAATTCTAGTGCCAAGATGAGTAGCAAACTGCCTGTTGGAAAATCTACAGGTAGCTTTGTTAAGAGGCCAACTAACCAGCACCAAGGACCCAAGAATCCTTTGGGTTCTAAGGTTAACTAATCTGTTTTGCAGGTGAGTCTAAGTGGCCATGCCCCAATATGGTACTTGGACAGTGGATGTTCCAGGCACATGACTGGAACTAGGGGATTGCTAAAGGACTTCACACCAATCAAGGATGGTCTTAAAGTCACCTTTGGTGGTTCTGAAAAAAGAATCATCAAAGATTTTGGTAACATTTCTAGCAACCTTATAACTATTACTCAAGTGGCTTATGTTAAAGGTTTGAAACATAACCTTATTAGTATAAGTCAACTGAGTGATTTAGGATATGACATCTCATTTGTCAAAGATGGTTGTCATATCAGGAGATCAAATGATCAAGAGATCATTTTGACTGGTTATAGAAAGAGAAATGTCTATTGCCTAGACATTATGTGTGAGAATAGTGTTTCTCCAGTGTATCTTGTAGCTGATGAGAAAGTCTCTTATTGTGTCAAATGGCACAAGAGGCTAGCCCATCTTAACTACAAGATAATTAGCCAACTCTATAATAAAGAGTTAGTGAGGAATGGTCCTCAAGTTAAGTGTATTAAAGATGAGATATGTTCAGCTTGTCAAAAGGGCAAGCAGACTAGATCCACCTTTAATAGCATTGAAAACAAAGATGTTGTGAGGTGTTTATATCTCTTGCATATGGATCTCTTTGGTCCTATGCCAGTTCACAGCCTTGGTAGGAAGGTCTACACATTTGTGGTTGTAGATGACTACTCAAGGTTTTCCTGGGTGTTCTTCCTTAGACAGAAATCTGAAACACATAGTATCTTCTATAGTTTTGTCAAACAAATTCAGAATGAGTTAGACAATACAGTGGTCAAAATAAGAAGTGACCATGGTACTGAATTCCAGTCTGATATCATGACAAAGCTATGTGAAGAGTTTGGGATATTTCAGGAATTTTCTTCACCAAGAACACCTCAACAAAATGGCATTGCTGAAAGGAAAAATAGAACCTTGATTGAGGCTGGTAGAACCCTATTAAGTGACACATCTCTCCCAGAATATTTCTGGGCTGAGGCAGTAAACACTGCATGCCATGTAATTAATAGGGCTACTATCACCAAAAGTCACAATAAGACCCCCTATGAGATTGTGAAAGGCAGAAAACCAAACCTATCCTATTTCAGGATCTTTGGTTGTAAATGCTATATACTTAACAATGGTAAGTCTTACTTGACTAAGTTTGCTGCCAAATCCCAAGAGGGGATCTTTGTTGGGTACAATAACAATAGTAAGGCTTATAGAGTCTACAACTTGACTACTCAAGTTGTAGTAGAGTCAGTATATGTAGTATTTGATGAAGCTAGACTTATTAACAATGAATTGTCTAGAAGTATTTGCAGCTCCACAGGTGTGACTAAGAAGATGGACAAGCTCACTATTGAAGAAGGATCTACTCCAAGTCAGCATGTAGATGATAGTGGCTGTTGTCTAGGGGGAGTACTAGATACACCTGATACAGAAGAAGACCAAGTAGTGCAGTAAGTTGAAGAAGCTGAAGGAGCACAACCTGAAGCCAGGCTGCCTCCAGCTAGTAGACATTTGAAAGATCATCTAGCAATTCAAATTATTGGTGATCTAAGTCAAGGGGTACAAACAAGGAGCAGAAATCTAAGCACAGTACTCTACTCTAGTTTTATATCCCAAGTAGAGCCAAAGAAATTTGAAGAAGCCATCCTAGACCCTCATTGGATTGAGGCAATGCAAGAGGAGCTGAATCAGTTCAAAAGATGCAAAGTCTGGGAGCTTGTTCCTAAACCAAAAGACCACAACATAATTGGAACCAAGTGGATCTTTAGGAACAAGATGGATGAACATGGAGTGATTATCAAGAACAAAGCAAGACTGGTTACTAAGGGATATAGGCAGGAGAAGGTATTGACTTTGATCAAACCTTTGCTCCAGTAGCCAGACTGGAAGTCATAAGGATGTTCCTGGCCTATGCAACCTATCAAGGATTTAAAGTATACCAAATGGATGTTAAGTCAGCTTTTCTTAATGGAAATCTGAAAGAAGAGGTCTATGTGGAACAGACATCAGGTTTTGTTGATTCAACTCAACCTAATTGTGTTTATAGACTTAGGAAGGCTTTGTATGGGTTAAAACAAGCCCCTAGGGCTTGGTATGAAACCCTGTCTAGTTTCCTCATTGAGAATAAATTCACAAGGGGGAAAATAGACAAGACTCTATTCGTTAGGGAATCTAGAGGCAATATCATTCTAGTCCAAATATATGTAGATGACATCATATTTGGGTCTACTGAAAATAGTCTTTGCAGAAAGTTTTCAAAGCTTATGCAAGGTCAATTTGAGATGAGCAGTATGGGGGAACTTATGTTCTTCTTGGGTCTCCAAATTAGACAGACTGAGAATGGTTTATCCATATACCAGTCTAAGTTCACCCTAGAATTAATAAGGAAGTATGGTATGGAATCTTCCAGTACCATGATAACTCATATGGGGTCAAGTATGCCTCTTAGCAAAGATGATGCATGGAAACCTGTAGATGAGATTTTGTATAGAGGGATAGTTGGATCCCTATTGTATTTGACTGCAAGTAGACCAGATATCATGTATGCTACATGTGTCTGTGCTAGGTACCAAGCATGCCCTAAAGAGTCTCATTTGACAGCAGTCAAAAGGATTCTGAGATATCTTAAGGGCACTCCTTATCTAGGCCTTTGGTACCCTAGGAATGGAGACTTTGAACTGACAGGTTATTCAGATGCAGATTTTGCAGGCTGCAAGGAAGATAGGAAAAGTACAACTGGAACCTGTCAATTCCTAGGTGGAAGACTGATATCATGGAGTAGCAAGAAGCAAACAAGTGTGGCTATCTCCACAGCAGAATCAGAATATGTGGCTGCAGGAAGTTGCTGTGCTCAACTTCTATGGATACAACATCAGCTTGAAGATTATGGTATTCAGGTAAGTAGAACACCTCTATTTTGTGATTCTACTAGTGCTATTTCTATTGCAAACAATCCTGTTTCTCATAGTAGGACTAAGCATATAGAAATAAAATACCATTTTCTAAGAGAACATGTAGAATAAGGAGATATATCCCTAGAGTATGTTAATACAGAAAATCAGCTAGCTGACATGTATACTAAGCCCTTAGAAGAAACCAAATTCAATAGGTTTAAAATTGAATTAGGTATGATAAACTTAGATTAAGTTTACAAAAATGGCTAAGTAAAATAGTGTCGACACACATAGTTGTCTGTGTCGAGACAGAGAATTGGTATCGACACTTCAGAGAAAAGGTGTCGACACATCTAGGAAGTTGGTGTCGATACTTCAGAGAATTAGTATCGACACAAGCAGTGTAGGTGTGGACACATCCAAGGTGGTGTCGACACTTAGGATTTACACAGAATTAGACGAGTAAAGTCTCGACTAAGTGTCGAGCTAAGTGGTGTCAACACAGAAACAAGTGTCGACACATATATTCTATCGACTATACTTGTGTTGACACATAGTTATCGAGACATTATACGTCTATGTCGACACTTTTCAACAGTGTCGACACAATTTAAGTTTGTTGACGCGCCCTTTCATCTTCAATTCTAGAAAGGTATAAATAGGATTTCGCCATTGTCTGTCGACACGCTCACTAAAGTTTCGAGACCAAACTTGTGTGTCGACACCTCTCTTCTCTCAATTCAAATTTCTTCAAACCCTAATGGCTCCCAAGCTCGAAGAGAATGTGAATGAAGGATATGAACTGGTGCGGCACGCATTTGATGAGGCGGAACCCGTGATCAAAGGTGTGGTAACCCTAGTTGCAGAATCTGGATTAGAATTCCTTATTTCAGAACCCATCAAGATCTGGAAGGAGGTCCTGGAATTTCTGCATGGCGCATCCCTAGATGAATCAGGACTAAAGATTAAGTCAAGGGTTCATGGGGCTAAGGTGAAAGTTTCTCCTAAAAGTCTGAGGAAGGTACTACAACTACCAAGAACCAAAGAGGAAGAAGATGTTTCTGCATCTAAGACAAGAGAAGCTTTGAGATGGTGTGGACTGGATTCCAACCTGAAGATAGGTTCTGTGTTCAACAGAAAAGGAATCAACAGCCAAGGCAAATTTTTGTCTGAAATTGTTGGCAAGGTTATCCTGTGCAAGTCTGGAGGACATGACAGGATTTCAGCTCATGTGTTCAGCCTCATGACAAGGATTATTTTCAAACTAGAAACTGATTGGTCTGTAGTAATATTTGAAAAGATCAAGGAGAGTATGAAGAAGACCAATTTGGTTAGGATTCTAAGTCTTTACTTGGCTGGTAGTATACCAGAAGTAATGAGCCAAGCTGCAGGTTCAAAGATCAATCACATGAGGAAGATGGACATGAGAATCTTCTCTAGATGGGATAGAGTCTTGACTAAGGAAATGCCAACTCCTGAGAAGGTAACACCCCAGAAAAGGAAGAAGAAATCAGCCCCTGTGGCTCATGAATCATCAAGCAGTTCTGAGGAACAAGTAGTGTTCACTCCTGATGAAGAAGACACAGGAAATGCTGAAAAGTCTCCAGCTAGACAAGATGATGCAGAGAGGCAGGAGGAGCTACCACAGGCTAGCCCACTTCACCAGGATTCCATCCAGGGGGAGCCTCTACTAGTAGTTGAGCCTACTCCCTTAGAAAGTGAAAGAGCTACTCAGACTATTCTTGAGGTTATCACTGAAATCAACCAATTAGATTTCCTTATTGAGAACGAAGTTATAACTGACAAATTATCTGATGTTAATCAGCAACCCCAGATTCATAGTCAACCCCCAGATGTTGTCATGGAGGACACATCTGTTGCAGATCAAGTAGTATCTGATCAAGTTGTTGATGAGACAAGAGAATCTCCACCCCATCCTCAACAGGAGTTTACTTTGGAAGAGCTGTTCCCAGACCTTCTTCAAACAGACTTTGAGAAAGAAAGTGCTGCTGCTGAGGGGGAGAAAGTCAATGTTGAGGGGGAGCAAGTGGAGAATATAGAGAAAACTGCAGACAAAGAGACTGAGAAGCAAAAGGAAGCTGAGCAACTACCAAGGACTGAGAAGGAGTTACCTTCAAGCCCTAAGGATAGAGTGACTATTGATAGAACATCTGCTTCTGAAGATGAAGAGGCTGCAAGAGCCAAACAGAGAAAATTTCAAGTATTTAAAAGAAGGAGCCAGAATTATAAGAAAGCTCTGCAAACAATTGCACCACAGCCTACACCACAGCCAGCCCCATCAACAGATTACAGTTCATTGATGATGGCTTTACAAATTAAGCTTGATGAGCACAGGCAAGCTCTGGAAAAGTATGTAGATGAAGGAAATAAATCTCTGCAGTTTGATCATGCACAAGACATTAAGTCCATTAGATTTGAAATGAATCTAAATAAGAAAGAGATGACTGACTGCTTTCATAAGGGAGGAAATGCAGTAGTCTATCTAGCAACTCATCAGGAAAAGATTAAGACTCAAGTAGATGATATTGCAGTGAAGCAAGGCTATGTTCTGGAGAACCAGCTAAGGATGAATGATAATTTAACTGCTTCACACAATGCAATAGTCACAAAAATGAAGAATATAGCTACTGGTCAGACTACAGCTCATGCTACAGCTAAGACAGAATTTGATAAAGCATTACAAGAGGGAATCACTGCTGTTAAAACTACTATACAAGACTCTCAAAAGGCTATAACTGACAAGCTCCAAAGGTTGAAACCTTTCTTTAAGGATGGAGTAAACTATTTGGATGCCCAAATAAGATTTCAGAAAGATGATCTGAGGGATTGATTGTCTCTTAGATATCTGCAAGGAGAAAATAACCAAACTAACAATTCAACAAGGCAAGTATACCTATCGAAATACAGCTAGGGGACACAAGTGTCGTATTGAAATCCGGGAACAGTTGAGTAAGCTTACTCACACGAAATCTATTATTTTATCGACGAAAAAAAAAGGTTTTTTTAGAAGAAAGCTAAATGTACTAAAGGAAGAGAACTACGCAATGAAAGATAAAGAGAGCTAAAAGAGCGATTAAACTTAAGCTTAGTAACGATGAGGGGAAAATGCACTCGATCAGAAATCACCTCGGCAAGAGTGGTTAGAAAAATACGATAAATAAACCTAAGCTAATTAGGGTAAAGGTCCTTGACCGTGGAGGTTCCATGAATATTGACACGCTTCTCTCGAAGGCCGTGCCTAACTGAGTTTAGGAAGTTCCGACCGACTCTCGCCTAAATCGGAGGCCTAAAACTCGCTTTACGCGGTGAACCCCACTATTGGATTTTACTCCAATCCGGGAGATTTGAACGTCTGCCTCTCTCGAGGGGTGCGAACAACTCCCTTTACTCTTGAGTGATCATTTCAAACTTTCGGCCTCTCGGCTAGCCCAGAATGAAAGCAAAGGTGGAGAGTATATATCGATGATATACCTCCAACCCGTGATAAATCAAGAGTAATTCAAAGCTAAACCCTAAAAAGAAAAGGTAAGATTCAAAGCATCATAACCTAATCACTCGAACCTCGGATCATTAAGATCGAGTACATGGAGGATTAGTTAATCATGGTGAGGTGGAAGAGGGGGGATGAGTAGAAGAAGAATAATTAAAACAGAGCAGAAACGTAAAAGAAAACAACACTTTTTATTACTGGAAACAGGGATCTTACAGCTTGAAAACCAGAGATTACAAGTGCATGGAAAGGTAAACTACACTATCATTAACATTATACTACAGAACGAAGCTATGAACTAATACAGGAAAAGCATAAAGCTAGGGCTACGAACTAAAAATGAAAAGACATGCTTAAAAAGTGCAAAAATACAAAGGACAGAACCTCCCCTCTCAAAGCAAAAGGTGTCCCTGAACCCTTAGAGTTGGGCTCTATTTATAGAATTTTTCGGGTCAGGTCATGCCCCCTGTCACGCCCTGGTCGGGCGTGACCCTGGGGCGTGACACATTCGGCGCAACTTTTTCGGGCTGGAATTGAATTCTGACGAAGTTGTTGCGGTACACGCCCACAAGTCATGCCCTGGTAGGGCGTGTACCGGGGGCGTGTTGTTTGCGGCGTGACTTTGTTGAGTGGAAATTGAATGCTAGAGGTGACGGGCGGAATTGCTGAAGTACACGCCCATATGTCACGCCCGAGTCAGGCGTGACCCTGGGGCGTGACACTTTCGGTGCGACGGTGGAGCGGGAAAAACGAGCACGTTGCGGCGATTCCTCGGAACCTGGGGACACGCCTCTAGTACACGCCCGTGTCGGGTGTGACACGGGCGTGACCGAGGGCGTGTACACTAAGTTTCCACGGAATGCAGTTTCGAACCAATTGCTTCATTCCTCTGGGTTACACGCCCTAGGTACACGCCCGGGTAGGGCGTGACCATGGGGCGTGTCACAGCAAAATTTGGCTGAAAGCCATGAAAACCTGCAAAGAGCCGAAAAAATGCATTAGCGACAAAAATATATACAAAGGGGAATCAAAACAAGTACTTTACAAGACATGATTTGCTTTAAAACCCCGAAAATAACCTAATAAAATTGACTGCAAACCGTATTATCAAATTACCCCAAACTTAAGTTTTGCTTGTCCCCAAGCAAAGATATAAAGACTAGCTAATCATAAAAAGTGACTAATTCAAAAGTTTTAATCATACTTACACAAGTACTATGCGAAATTCTAGGTAGGGAGAATGTAAAACATAAATCTAAAACAATTATTTTGGCATGGTTTAACTTTTATAAACTTTACTTAATAAAAATAAATCATCCAGAATTTTGACGAAATTCTTTAAATAGATTTGAGCAAGACAATGAAAATGAAAAGAACGTATTGAGTTATTACTAGATCCAAGCAACGCATTATAATTATATCAGTTAAATAACAAAAATCTAAGTTTAAATCCAAAACTAAAACTGATTTACTTTTCTTCTTTTCTTAGTTGTTAAATAAAATTAAAAAAAAGGCGTGAATCAAAAGGACTTAATAGGACCGAAACGTTTGGTTTAGGAATATGAATAGGAATGGAATTCAAATATAAACATGGAGGCTTAAAAATCACACTAAACCAAAACAACGAGTTTCAAAAAAATAAATTTATTTTAAACAAAATATGTATAAATAAATTTATTTTTTTTCTTTATGATTATTTATCTCTTTTTTATTATTATTACTTTCATTCATTTTTTCTCTTTTTTGTTTTTTTTTCAATACATTGCTTTTGAGTACACTTTTTTCAACAATTTCTCCAAAGATAACACAAAATTTCCTATCAAAAAATTAGCGTGATTAGATAGGTAGGAATTTGGGCTGTGGTGAAAATGAAATGCTGTGTGGAGTTATCAAATGAATTTGGAAAAAAGGCTCAAAAGCGGCTAACTAGTGGTAAAAGATTTTAGGTTGGCAGGAAAGCTCAAACGTAAACAAAAATTGCCTAAATCATTTTCACGTTTTTTGTTAAATTTATTTAAAACATAGAGTTGATAAATTTCAAAAAGCAAGTTCGAGATAATAAAAGAAGATTGATGAAATTATCTTGAAAATAAACATAATATGTGACTTGGATCGTTCATATCTACTACGTTATTCAAAATTTGTTCTTTCAAAAATTATCTAAAGACGAAAAGGAAAATAATGGATGATAAATTTTTAGAGAAAGTAAAGAAAATAAAGAACGGAAAACCATAATAGAAATGCACGTTTTGTAGAAATATTTTACCTTAACATGCTACCGTGAATTAGAAACACAGCATGGCCAACATTTTACTTGTGAAATATGATTAAAAAGAATGATTAGAAAAATTATAATTAACTACGTTGTTTATAAAGAAGTTTGAGAAAAACAAAACATAAACATGGGGTATTTATTGAAATACCAAAATGCAGCTATATATATATAATAATTTTTTTGAATTTTTTTTGGATTTATTTGGATTTATTTGGATATTTACAAAAAGCAAAAAGGAGGAACTCATATCCCCAAGCTTAAAATCTATATTGTCCTCAATGGAGAAGGAGGTCGGAGAATGAGAGAAAAGTAAAGTACAGAAATAAAAGACAGAATTGAAAAACAGGTACTTCCCCGGTTTTATTTTGCAGGGCAAGCTGAGTGATGCCGCTCCTCCATGCCTGTGCTGTGGATCTGCATGAAACGTCGTCCGGTGGACTTTGTCATGGAAGCAGAACCGTTGGAGCAGGCGATCGCAGAAGTTTCAGCTTGCCGGAGCCAGTCGGGGCAAAAAGTGTAAAATAAAGAAAACAGAAAAAAATAACTTGGGTTGCCTCCCAAGAGCGCCCTTTGTTTAAAGCGTCGTTTGAGCTCGACGCATCAAAATAAGATTGTCCCAAATATTGTTTAAAAATAAAGTTCGAATAAAGTCAAAGTTTTGAAGAAAAGTAAAGTTCAGATTAATCAAATGTCAAGACAGGAAAGATAGAGTTAACAGGGTTGAGACTGACATCATCACAGAAATACAGTTTAAGACGCTGACCATTCACTTTGAAAGTACCCTTATCAGGGTGGGAAATTAAAACAGTACCATAAGAAAAGACTTCTAAAATAGTAAAAGGCTCTGACCAACGTGATTTTAATTTACCCGGGAATAAACGTAAACGAGAATTATAAAGAAGAACTTGGTCGCCTGGCTTAAAGATTTTTGGGTGCCTAAGATGTCGATCGTGTAAACGCTTCGTCCGCTCTTTATAAAGTCTGTTATTTTCATATGCGTAAGAGCGCCACTCGTCGAGTTCGTTAAGTTGAAATTTTCTAAAATCGCCGACAGAGTGGGGATCGAAGTTTAAAAATCGTAAGGCCCAAAAGGCGCGGTGTTCTAACTCTACGGGTAAATGACAGGATTTTCCATAAACCAACCGATATGGCGTACATCCGAGGGCGGTTTTGTACGCTATTAGGTAGGCCCATAGAGCATTGTCTAATTTGGCTGACCAGTCTTTTCTAGATGTGGAAACAGTCTTTTCTAAAATTCTTTTTATTTCTCTATTCACTACTTCGACTTGTCCGTTAGTTTGGGGGTGGTAGGCTGTGGAAAGCTTATGAGTAACGCCATATTTAGTTAGGATTTTTGAAAATTGCGCGTTACAAAAATGGGAACCCCTATCACTAACGATAGAGCGCGGCATACCGAATCGAGAAAATAATTTTTTTAGGAAATTAACTACGACTCGGGCGTCATTTGTAGGAAGAGCTTGGGCTTCGGCCCAACGCGAAACATAATCAACGGCAACTAAAATGTACTTATTCTCGAAGCTAGAAGGAAAAGAGCCGATAAAATCAATCCCCCATAGGTCGAAAACTTCGCATTCTAGTAAATAATTTTGTGGCATTTCATTTTTATTCGAAATATTCCCCGACCGTTGGCAACTATCACACCTACTTACAAAGGCATGTGCGTCTTTAAACAGGGTAGGCTAGTAAAAACCCGCGCTTAACACTTTGTGAGCGGTGCGAGCAGCTTGATAGTGCCCACCTATCGGTCCTTCATGCAAATGTTTAATAATATCTAATCCTTCATCAAAAGAAACACACCTCCCGATCACTTGGTCGGCACAAATTCTGAAAAGATGCGGGTCCTCCCAAAAATAGTTTTTCAGCTCAGAAAAGAATTTCTTCTTTTGCTGAGATGAAAACTCTTTTGGGAGCACACGGGCCACTAGGTAGTTGGCGATGCGGGCAAACCAAGGAGAAGTAGATGTGTTAATTATGAACAGCTTCTCATCAGGGAAATAGTAATGAAAAGAATTTTCGTCTAATTGTTCTATAAACGGGTTGTCTAGGCGCGAAAGGTGGTCGGCGGCCAAGTTCTCGGCACCTCGCTTATCACGGATCTCTAAGTCAAACTCCTGGAGGAGTAAGACCCAGCGAATCAAGCGAGGCTTGGCATCCATTTTTGAGAGAAGATATTTGAGGGCCGAGTGGTCCGTAAAAACAATAATTTTCGAAAGAGTAATATAAGCGCGTAATTTGTCAAAAGCGAATACTACAGCTAATAGCTCCTTCTCGGTTGTGGTGTAATTTTCTTGTGCTGATGTGAGTGTTTTACTAGCATAATAAATGGGGTGGAAGTTTTTGGAAATACGTTGACCTAGTACGGCTCCCACCGCATAACTACTCGCATCACACATTATCTCAAATGGAAGATCCCACACCGGAGCTATCATGATTGGGGCATTAACTAATTTTCTTTTATTAAATTGAAGGCAGCTAGACAGAGGTCATCAAAGATGAATGGGGCGTCTTTTTCTAAGAGATGGGTAAGGGGCTTGGTGATTTTGGAAAAGTCCTTTATGAAGCGGCGGTAGAAACCCGCATGACCCAGGAAACTTCTTATAGCTTTTTATGTTCGTAGGTTGCGGCAGCTTCTCGATAACTTCTATTTTCGCAACGTCTACTTCAATACTCCTTTCAGAAATTTTATGTCCCAAAACTAACCCTTCCCTCACCATAAAATGACATTTTCCCTAATTTAAGGCGAGGTTAGTTTCTTCGCATCGCTCTAAGACTTTTTCAAGGTTCTCTAAGCAACTATCGAAGGAATTCCCGAACACGGAGAAATCATCCATGAAAACTTCCATAATGCTTTCTACGTACTTGTGAAAGATCGCGAGCATACATCGTTGGAATGTAGCTGGTGCATTGCACAATCCAAACGGCATTCTTCGGTAGGCGAAGGTGCCGAAGGGACAAGTAAACGTAGTTTTCTCCTGGTCCTCGGGGGAGATGGGGATTTGAAGATACCCCGAGAGGCCATCGAGAAAACAATAAAAGCTATGTCCAGAAAGTCGTTCTAAAATCTGATCAATGAACGGCAAGGGGAAGTGATCCTTGTGGGTGGCGTCATTCAACTTACGGTAATCTATACACATTTGCCATCTGGTCACCGTCCGAGTCGGGATTAATTCATTTTTTTCATTACTTACTACCGTTATCCCTCCCTTCTTTGGTACTACCTGCACTGGGCTAACCCACTTACTGTCGGATATAGGATAGATAATTCCTGCTTCTAACAATTTCATAACCTCGCCCTTAACTACGTCTTTCATGTTTGGGTTTATACGGCGCTAAGGTTGTATAGAGTTACGTGAATTATCTTCCATTAAGATTTTATGAGTGCAGAAAGATGGGCTTATGCCCTTGATATCAGATATCTGCCAAGCAATAACTTGGCGATACTTTTGTAAAATTGAAAGAAGTTTATCCTTTTGTGCATCCGTGAGGTAGGCCGAAATTATGACAGGCAGCTTGGAGTCCTTTTCTAAGAAAGCGTATCGAGGGTGCTCTGGTAGTTCTTTTAGTTCCAAGGTAGGGGGGTCATCATACGAGGTTTTGGAAATTTGTTCTTTTTCAAAAACTATGTCCTCGTACACTTTTTTATATGTAAAATTAAAAGGGGTGTTGCTAGCGGCCAGGGCGGCTTCGTGCAGCGATTCAGTTGGAAAAGTAGAAGAGGAACAGAAATCAAAAAATTCTTTTTCAAAATCAGAAAGACGGGTGGAGGATTCTTCACTTAGGTGTAGAGATTCAGTTGGAGGAGTAGAAGAGGAACAAAAATTGGAAAATTCTTCTTCAAAATCAGACGTGTGAGAGAAGGATTCTTCACTTACGGTATCCATGAAAAAACATGAGTCATCATTAGCTAGTATGTTCTTCATCGAGGGGGTGATAGAGAAAGTTACCTCATCGTCGCCCACTCGAAGGAAGAGCTTACCATTTCTTACGTCAATGATAGCTCGGGAGGTGGCAAGGAAGGGTCGGCCAAGGATCAGGGGAACCTCGACGTCTTCTTCGATGTCCAAAATGACAAAGTCCACCGGGAAGATGAACTTGTCAACTTTGACTAGGACGTCCTCCACTATTCCTAACGGGTATTTGACTGATCTGTCGGCGAGCTGGATACTCATGCGTGTGGGGTTGAGACTACCAATTCCTAACTTTTTAAACAACGATAGGGGCATAAGATTAATACTCGCACCTAAGTCGGCTAAAGCGTGTTTGAAAAAGAGATCACCAAAGACACACGGGATAGAGAAATTACCCGGGTCACTGATTTTCTTCGGTAATCCTTTTGTCAAAACCGCCGAGCACTCGGCATTTAACGTGACATGAGAAAGGTTCTCTAACTTCTTCTTGTTGGTTAGGAGGTCCTTAAGGTATTTTGCGTACTTAGGCATCTGGGATATGGCTTCGTGGAAAGGCAGATTTATGTGGATTTGTTTAAACATTTGTAAAAACGGGTGTATTGATCATCCTGTCGTTGTTTATTAAGTTTGGAAGGGTATGGCAGGGATGGATTATTTTTAAAGGTGGGTGGTGGAGTGAGTTGTTTTTCTAAAATAGGAGTGGTAATTTCTTCGGCAGAGGGTGGAATTTTTAAAACGGGAACGGAGCTTTGATTTTTTAAAGCGGAAGCGGAAATTGCCTCAGGCTCTTCACTTATCATACCGGGAATTTTCTTCCCACTCCGAAGAGTTATAGCTTTCGCTTGCTCTCTCGGGTTGGGCTCCGTATTGGAAGGAAGAGACCCTACGGGTCACTCAGAAATCATTTTAGCGAGCTGTCCTACCTGATTTTCTAAATTTTTAACACTTCTGGTTAAGGTTCTAATCGTAGCGTCATTAGCATTCATGTATTTTGAAAACATTTCCTCCAAATTTGGAGGTTTTGGAAAACTTTGAGGAGGTGGTGGTGGTGCAGAAAAATCACTTTGCGGTGGCGGGCGCACAGCATTCGATGGATTGCTCCACGAAAAATTCGGATGATTTCTTAACGCAGGATTATAACTATTCGGAAAATTAAAACCAGGAGGATGATAATTCGCAGCAGAAAAATTATTAAAAGCAGTTCTAGGCATATTATTTACATAATCCAAATGTTCGGCGGGAGGAGTTGCAGATTCCCATACCTGAGGGGCGGAGGTAGCAGTCATCTCCGTAATTTTTTTGCTTAATATTTCGACTTGCAGTGCGAGTTGGGAGACGTTGTCCACGTCAAAGAGACCTGCAGGTTTGTTTGGGCGGGACCTAGGCACATTCCACTGGTAAGTGTTCATGGCCATGTCTTCAAACAGCTCAAGAGCTGCTTCCGGGGTCTTATGGTTTAAAGTACCGCCAGAAGCTGCGTCTATCATTTGCTTCGTGCTTTGATTTAGCCCATTATAAAACGTCTGCACCTGCAACCATACAGGCAGAGCGTGATGTGGGCATCGTCTTAATAATTCTTTAAATCTTTCCCAGGTTTCGTAAAGGGTCTCAGAGTCTATTTGTCCAAAGGCAGAAATGTAATTCCTAAGTTTTGCAGTTTTATCAGGCGGAAAATACTTGGCCAAAAATTTTTCAGTTAATTGCGTCCAAGTAGTTATGCTATTTTTAGGAAGGGTGTTCAACCACTGCTTAGCCTTAATTCTGAGAGAGAAAGGAAATAATCTTAACCTAATAGCATCATTTGTGACACCATTTATCTTGAAGGTGTCACAAATCTCAAGAAAGCTGGCTAAGTGTGCGTTCGGATCTTCATCTTGAAGCCCGTCAAATTGCACATACTGCTGCACCATTTGAATTATGCTAGGCTTCAGTTCGAAATTATTATTTGCTATTGCAGGGCGAACTATACTAGATTCTGTACCCTCGAGATTCGGTCATGCATAATAGGACATAGGCCTTTGCACGACTTCCTCCACGTTGGGTTCTGCCATTCTTAAGGTAGAAAATGACTCGGAATCCTCAACCGGCACTTGGGTAGTAGGGCCTTGAAATCGCGATCTTCTCCGAAGAGTACGCTCAATTTCGTGGTCCAGGTCCAAAGTAACCGACGGACTTCCGCGGGTCATACACTAGAAGAAGAGAGGAGAAGAAAGACTAGAAAATAAAATAGCTAATGAAGTTCGAATTTTTTTTTAAATAGAGTTTTTTATGTTTTAACTCCCGAACTTCCCAAGGGCTACCCGGTGAAGGGTTCGCAAGGTACTAGACAAGATAGTGACATTTAGAGCCACTTTGCCCTTTTCGAGAGAGTTAGGTGGTGTAGAAAAATTTGTGATGTGGGTTTCTATTAAGTAGGCGGTAATTAAAATCCAGCCATTTAACTCTAAACGAGTAGGCGGAAAGTAAAAGCTACACTCACGCACTCGACAGAAAATTAAAACACACCCACTCTACAGAAAGTAAACACACTCTACTGAAATAAAACCTGCCAATTAACTCAAGTGAGTAGGCGGAAAAATAAAAATACGCACACTTGCTTGAAATAAATCCAG
Source organism: Platanthera guangdongensis (assembly GCA_039583875.1). Classification (NCBI taxonomy): domain Eukaryota; kingdom Viridiplantae; phylum Streptophyta; class Magnoliopsida; order Asparagales; family Orchidaceae; genus Platanthera; species Platanthera guangdongensis. The sequence continues at coordinate 182,767,702 of CM077153.1, read as the reverse complement.
CCAATTAACTCAAGTGAGTAGGCGGAAAAATTAAAAATACGCACACTTAACAAAATCCAGCCATTTAACTCAAGTTAGTAGGCAGAAAAATTTTAAGAAGGAGGGTGAGAAAGAGAAGTGATAAAATTAATATATTCGCGTTTTCAATTTATCAACGAGCGTTGCTTCCCCGACAACGGCGCCAAAAACTTGATTGTCTCTTAGATATCTGCAAGGAGAAAATAACCAAACTAACAATTCAACAAGGAAAGTATACCTATCGAAATGCAGCTAGGGGACACAAGTGTCGTATTGAAATCCGGGAACAGTTGAGTAAGCTTACTCACACGAAATCTATTATTTTATCGACGGAAAAAAAAGGTTTTTTTAGAAGAAAGCTAAATATACTAAAGGAAGAGAACTACGCAATGAAAGATAAAGAGAGCTAAAAGAGCGATTAAACTTAAGCTTAGTAACGATGAGGGGAAAATGCACTCGATCAGAAATCACCTCGGCAAGAGTGGTTAGAAAAATACGATAAATAAACCTAAGCTAATTAGGTTAAAGGTCCTTGACCGTGGAGGTTCCATGAATATTGACACGCTTCTCTCGAAGGCCGTGCCTAACTGAGTTTAGGAAGGTCCGACCGACTCTCGCCTAAATCGGAGGACTAAAACTCGCTTTATGCGGTGAACCCCACTATTGGATTTTACTCCAATCCGGGAGATTTGAACGTCTGCCTCTCTCGAGGGGTGCGAACAACTGCCTTTACTCTTGAGTGCTCATTTCAAACTTTCGGCCTCTCGGCTAGCCCAGAATGAAAGCAAAGGTGGAGAGTATATATCGATGATATACCTCCAACCCGTGATAAATCAAGAGTAATTCAAAGCTAAACCCTAAAAAGAAAAGGTAAGATTCAAAGCATCATAACCTAATCACTCGAACCTTGGATCATTAAGATCGAGTACATGGAGGATTAGTTAATCATGGTGAGGTGGAAGAGGGGGGATGAGTAGAAGAAGAATAATGAAAACAGAGCAGAAACGTAAAAGAAAACAACACTTTTTATTACTGGAAACAGGGATCTTACAGCTTGAAAACCAGAGATTACAAGTGCATGGAAAGGTAAACTACACTATCATTAACATTATACTACAGAACGAAGCTAGGAACTAATACAGGAAAAGCATAAAGCTAGGGCTACGAACTAAAAATGAAAAGACATGCTTAAAAAGTTCAAAAATACAAAGGACAGAACCTCCCCTCTCGAAGCAAAAGGTGTCCCTGAACCCTTAGAGTTGGGCTCTATTTATAGAATTTTTCGGGTCGAGTCACGCCCCCCTGTCACGCCCTGGTCGGGCGTGACCCTGGGGCATGACACATTCGGCCCGACCTTTTCGGGCTGGAATTGAATTCTGACGAAGTTGTTACGGTACACGCCCACAAGTCATGCCCTGGTAGGGCGTGTACCGGGGGCGTGTTGTTTGCGGCGTGACTTTGTTGAGCGGAAATTGAATGCTGGAGGTGATGGGCGGAATTGCTGAAGTACACGCCCATATGTCACGCCCGAGTCAAGCGTGACCCTGGGGCATGACACTTTCGGTGCGACGGTGGAGCGGGAAAAACGAGCACGTTGCGGCGATTCCTCGGTACCTGGGGACACGCCTCTAGTACAAGCCCGTGTCGGGTGTGACACGGGCGTGACCGAGGGCGTGTACACTAAGTTTCCACAGAATGCAGTTTCGGACCAATTGCTTCATTCCTCTGGGTTATACGCCCTAGGTACACGCCCGGGTAGGGCGTGACCATGGGGCGTGTCACAGCAAAATTCGGCTGAAAGCCGTGAAAACCTGCAAAGAGCAGAAAAAATGCATTAACGACAAAAATATATACAAAGGGGAATCAAAACAAGTACTTTACAAGACATGATTTGCTTTAAAACCCCGAAAATAACCTAATAAAATTGACTGCAAACCGTATTATCAGGGATCATATTGTTAGAAAAGTCATAAAGGGGGAGAGGGTGTTAGTCAAAGCCAGCTCTGATCATGCCAAATGGATTTCAAATTCCATCAGAGCCACCCTTGGATATCCTCCATTATGTGATGATGATAATGTTGCAGAGTCTAGGATTAATCCTGCATATCTTGGAGGGGAGCAAGCTGAAGTGGCTCAAGTAATATACCCTCCACCAGACTTTGATATGATACAAGCAGATATACAGTCAATGTATAGCCCACTTGAGCGAAATCAGAAGAACATCATAGAGAAAGTGGTTCAGCCAGTGCCAGAAGCTATACTGAAAGAACAAGAAGCTTTGCTCAAAGAATAAGAGACTCAATTGTTTAAGAAGAGATTCAGGGAGCAAGCTGAACTCAGGCCTGACTTTGAACAATGGAGCCCCACCTCCAGGAATATCATTCTGACTGCATGGAAGGCTGCCAAAGACAATATTATGGACAGAGGCAAATGGTATTCTGATGTGGAGTGGAGGAAGCATGAGAACAGGCAAGAAGCCATTGTGCAATACAGAAGAAAGGCTAAGATGGGAAAGCTACCGCTTACTACCCAGGAGCCTAGCAAGTACTTTCCCAAGCCTTATCATTACTTTGAAAGGCAGAAGATCAAAGCTGAAGAGTTAAAGAAGAAGGATCTTAAAGGCAAGAAGCCTGCTGCTGCTGAAGATGCTGAAGCCCCTGTTCAAGCAAAGATACAATCTGGAAAGGGCATAATTATCAAGGAGGCTGAGCAGAATTAGAATAGAATTATCTTAAGTTTACTATGTGTAATCACTTGTATTAAAACTTTCTGTAAACTTTTGGATAATGAGAATATTGAAGTTCTTAGAACTATGTGATGTGTGTTAATTCTATTACATTATTGTTCTGAGATATATGTGTATACATGTTTTGGTTAATACATGTTTATGTACTTACCCTGTCATTTAACATTGTTTTACATCATACTGTAATTTTGTTATGTATGGTGTATATCATTGACTAAGGGTTATGACTTCTCCAAATAGGGGGAGATTGTTGGGTAAATTGGAATGAATGTACCTGATTTGAAGAAGCCTCACCCTACTCAATGACATACATCAAAATGTATTTGATGTGTTTTGAGTTTAGCTGTGCAGGTTAAGTATTTGCAGGGAAAGCTGAAAAGTTTCTAAGTCCATGTGTTGACACCCAGAAGAAAAGTGTCGACACTTAAGAAGACTTGTGTCGACACCCAGAGAAGCAGTGTCGACACTTGGAGTAATTGTGTCGACACCCAGAGAAGCAGTGTCAACACTTGGAGTAATTGTGTCGACACCAGTGATGCAGAGTCGACACCAGACAGAAAGTGTCGACACATACAGGTTCTGTCGACACTCAATGAAGAAATGTTCAGTGAAGCAGTGTCGACACTTAGCAGCAGTGTCGACACCTAGAGGAACTTTGTCTACATCAGAAAGTGTCGACACTTGGATGCTGTGTCGACACTCAGTAAATTTCAACAGAGTCTGAGTATAAGTGTCGACATAATGAAGAATGTGTCGACACACAGCAGAAGACTCAACACATGAAGAAAGTGTCGACATAATAAAGAATGTGTCGACACACAACAGAAGACTTAACACATGAAGAAAGTGTCGACACTAGGAGGCTGTGTCGACACTCAGCAAAGCTCAACAAATTCTAAGTACAAGTGTCGACGCAAAGGAGATGTATCGACACTCAGCCAAAGTCTAAACACAAGAAGAATGTGTCGACACAAGGAGAAGTGTCGACACTTAGAAAGTATCAACACAGAAGGCAGGTGTCGACACTAAGAATATGTGTCGACACTCAGCAAGTTCAACACAAGAAGATGTGTCGACACAAAGGAGTTGTGTCGACACTTACAAGAATTCAACTAAGTACTGAAGAACAAGGAGTTGTGTCGACACACAATATCAGTGTCGACACATTCTAAAGAAGTAGTGTCGAGAAGTAAATTCTACAACACAAGGAGTTGTGCCGACACCTTGAAGGCTAGTGTCGACACTTAGTCTATAAGTGTCGACACTTAAAGACAGACTGTCTCGACACTTTCAGACAGTTATAGATATTTCAAGAAGTGACTGGATGACAGCTGCCATTCCAGCTGGTCTACTACAACTGTCAGAGTTGTCAGAAAGTCGTTAGGAACCGGATCAGCCGGTCACCATGAAGAAGGCCTATATATAGGCTTATTCTGTCAATAGAAGAAGATGATTTGAAGATAGAAAAACACCAATCAATTGAAGTGATCAGAAGATCTAAGTAGTTGGAGAGAGAGAGCTCCTTCCAAGAAGACAGATGTTGGAACCAGGCTGTGAAGAAGGTTTCAGATTGAGATCTGAAACTTAAGTTGCAGTGATTGAAGATCAGCTGTTGAGATACTCAACCCTATTGTGTTCTACATTCAATAATCTTTGAAGAAAGCCAAGTGAGGTTGATCTCAGCAGAGTTCTTTCAAGAACTCATCAAGAACCTATCAACTCTTCTCTCTTATTCTGAGTTGTAGGTATATACATTGTATTCTTAATTTCTTGTAGGATCCTTAGGGATCTGAGTTGTAAGCCTGCAATTATAAAGGCTGAGTGGTAGGGCCTGTGTGCCTGAGTGTAGGAGATTCAAATCTCTGAGTGTAGGCCTTGTGGCTGAGTGTAGGCCTTGTTGAAGGCTGAGTGTAGGTCTTTGTGAAGACTGAGTTGTAGGGCCTTGGGGCCTGAGCTGTAGGAACCTGTTTGGGGTTCTGAGTGTAAGATCTGAGGATCTGAGGAATAGTGGAGGAGTTTGGCCGAATCTAGTACACTACTAGATAGGCGAAGGGGGAATGTGGATGTACCCAAACCTTGGGGAACCACTATAAAACTGTGTGTACTCTGTGTGTGTATGATTCTGTGATTGCTGATTGATTGCTGTGAAGAAGTAGTTATAATTCTGTGATATAATCTGCCTAAAAGTTTAAAAAGATAAAGTCACCTATTCACCCCCTCTAGGTGATTAGGTACAATTTCTTTCAGTAGACACTATTGAAATGTGTCGACACAGACTTCTAATGTCTCGACATAAATGTTGACATCTATGTGTCGACACTTATTCCATTTACGCTCGACGAAATCTGTGTATTGATCCTAAGTGTCGACACCACTTCTGGATGTGTCGACACTACTTTTCTGAAGTGTCGATACCAATTTTCTAGATGTGTCAACACCACTTCTCTGGAATGTTCACACCAACTACTATGTGTCGACACAGACAACTTCTTGTGTCGACACAATTTTACTTAGCCAAATTTTGTAAACTAATGTATGTTCAACATACCTATTTCAATTTTGAAATTGTTGAATTTAGTTTCATCTAAAGGCTTAGTAAACATGTCAGCTAGTTGTAAATCAGTACTAACAAATTCTAAAGAGATATTTTCTTTCTATACATGGTCTCTAAGAAAATGGTATCTTATTTCTATATGCTTTGTTCTACTATGAGAAACAGGATTATGAGCAATAGAAATAACACTAGTAGAATCACATAATAATGGAGTTCTATTTACCTGAATACCATAATCTTCCAACTGATGATGTATCCACAATAGCTGTGCACAGCAGCTTCCAGCAGCAATATACTCAGACTCAGTTGTGGAGATTGCCACACTAGTCTGCTTCTTACAGCTCCATGACACCAGTCTTCCACCTAGAAATTGATAGGTGCCTATTGTGCCTTTCCTATCTACTTTGCAACCTGCAAAGTCTGCATCTGAATAACCCATTAGTAGAAAATCTCTATTCCTAGGATATCAAAGGCCTAGATTAGGTGTGCCCTTAAGATATCTCAAAATCCTTTTGACTGCAGTAAGATGAGATTCTTTAGGGCAGGATTGGTACCTAGCACAGACACATGTAGCATACATGATATCTGGTTTACTAGCAGTCAGATATAGGAGGGAGCCAACTATTCCTCTATATAAAGTTTCATCTACAGGTTTCCCTGCATCATCTTTGCTAAGAGATACACTTGTCCCCATTAGAGTTCTCATGGTAGTGGATGACTCCATACCATACTTTTTAATTAACTCCAGGGTGAACTTAGACTGAGATATGTACAAGCCATCATCAGTCTGTCTTACTTGGAGACCCAAGAAGAACTTAAGTTCTCCCATACTACTCATTTAAAATTTCCCTTGCATAAGTTTTGCAAACTTTCTACAAAGGTTACTTTCAGTAGACCCAAATATTATGTCATCAACATATATTTGGACTAGCATTGTCTTTCCTTTGGATTCCATAAGGAATAGAGTCTTATCTATTTTCCCCCTTGAGAATTTGTTCTCAATGAGGAAAGTAGATAGGGGTTCATACCAAGCCCTTGTAGCTTGTTTTAACCCATACAAAGCTTTCCTAAGTCTATAGACATAAGTAGGATTGAGTGGATCAACAAAACTTGAGGGCTGATCTACATAGACCTCCTCTTTTATGTCTCCATTTAAGAAGGCAGACTTCACATCCATCTGGAACACTTTGAAGCCTTGATATGATGCATAGGCTAGGAATAGTCTGATAGCGTCCAACCTTGCCACTGGAGCAAAAGTCTGATCAAAGTCTATGCCCTCTTCTTGTCTGTATCCTTTGGCAACTAACCTTGCCTGGTTCTTCACTATGATCCTACTCTCATCAAGCTTGTTTCTATATATCCACTTTGTCCCAATGACATTGTGGCCCTTTGGTTTTGGAACCAAATCCCAGACCTTGCACCTTCTGAATTGATTTAACTCTTCCTGCATGACATCAATCCAGTGAGGGTCTTGAATTGCTTCTTCAAATCTCTTAGGTTCCACATGAGATAAGAAGCTAGATCAAAGGACTGTGTTCAACTTTCTGCTCCTTGTTTGTACTCCTTGTCTAGGATCACCAATGATCTGGTGTGCAGGATGATCCTTCAACTATCTAACTGCTGGAGGTAATCTATCAGCAGTTTGATCTTCTCCAATCTCTTCTTCATGCTACACCTCATGGTCTTCATCAGCATCTTGAGTGTCTTATACTCCCCCTGGACAACAACTACCATTTTCCACATCCTGCTTTGCAGTTGGAACTCTCTGATAGTAAGCTGATCCATCTTCTGTTATATACTTGGAGAACTACAAGAACTACTTGGCAACTAACTGATAATAATTCTAGTTTCATCAAAGATGACATGAACTGACTCTTCTACAACTTGAGTAGCCAAGTTGTAGACCCTATATGACTTACTATTATTGCTGTTCCCAACAAATATCCCATCTTGGGATTTGGCAGCAAACTTAGATAGGTGAGATTTTCCATTGTTAAGTACATATCACTTGCAACCAAAGATCCTAAAATAGGATAAGTTTGGTTTTCTGCCTTTCACAACCTCATAGGGTATCTTTTTGTAGCTTTTGGTGATGGAAGCCCTATTGAGCACATGACATGCAGTGTTAATTGCCACAGCCCAGAAATATTCTGGGAGAGAAGTATCACTCAATAGTGGTCTTCCAACCTCAATCAATGTCCTATTCTTTCTCTCAGCAATGACATTTTGCTGAGATATTCTAGGTAAGGAGAATTCCTGATGAATCCCAAACTCTTCACACAACCTTGTCATACTTTCAGATTGGAATTCAGTTCCATGGTCACTTCTGATTTTGACCACTGAACTATCTAATTCATTCTGAATTTGTTTGACAAAATTATAGAAGACCTTTGGGGTTTCAAATTTCTGTCTCAGAAAGAATACCCATGAGAATCTAGAATAGTCATCTATAATCACAAAAGTGTAGACCTTCCTACCTAGGCTCTGAACTGGCATATGACCAAATAAATCCATATGCAAGAGGTACAAGCACCTCACCGAATCCTTGGTTTCAAGGCTATGAAAGGTGGATCTAGTCTGCTTGCCTCTTTGACAAGCTGAGCATATCCCATCCTTAACACACTTAACTTGAGGACCATTCCTCACTAACTCTTTGCTAAAGAGTTGGCCAATGGTCTTGTAGTTAAGATGAGCTAGCCTCTTGTGCCACTTGACACAATGAGAGACTTTCTCATCAGCCTCAAGACAGATAGGAAAATTTTTATTCTCACACACAAAGTCTAGGCAATATACATTTCTTTTTCTATAACCAGTTAATATGACCTCTTGATCACTTGACCTTTTGATATGACACCCATTCTTGACAAATGAAATGTCATAACCTAAATCACTCAGCTGACTTATGCTAATAAGATTATGTTTCAAACCCTTTATATAGGTCACTTGAGTGATTGTAACTAAGTTATTAGAAAGGTTACCAAAGCCTTTGATGACTCCCTTTTCAGAACCACCAAAGATTACTTTAGGCCCATTCAACATAGGTGAGTAGTCCTTCAACAATCCCGTTATTCCAGTCATATGCCTGGAACATCCACTATCCAAGGACCATATAGGGGCATGACAACTTGGACTCACCTGCAACACAGATTACTTAACCTTAAAACCCAAATAACTTTTGGATCCTTGGTGCAAGTTAGTTTGAAACTTAACAAATCTGCCTGCATCTCTTCTAACAGGCAGACTGCTACTCTCCTTGACACTAGTATTGTGCCAACAGTATAAGGCATAGTGGCCTATCTTGGCACAACACTAGCACTCAAACTTATTATACCTCTTTTTAGGTATAACCTTAGTAGTATTGTTTACAGCAGGTCTTTTGTTTTGTACTGGGGCTTTGCCTTTAGAATTGGACTTAGCAGTCCATGCAGTTCTCTTAAACCCTAATCCTGCCTTACCCTTTTGATACGCAAACTCATCAATCAAGGGTAATACAGATTTTGGCTTAGAAAAACTAGCCACTATCTCCTTCTCTTTCTGAAGTCTGTTTTCCAGACTTTTAATCTGATCATTCTTGAATGTGATTGTTCCCATTTGAATAAAAGTTATGTTTTTCAATCTGGCAATCTCATTCAACTTTTGATCCAGCATCTTCTCTGAATCAGATGCAACTAACTTAAGAGTTGCAATTTCCTTAGCCTGATTCTTGGCCAAATTTTTGCTTCTCTTAAGTACCTGCAATAAATCTCCATATTCATCTATCAGCTGATGAATATCTCCTTCAAATTCAGACCCATCTTCATCTCTTGATGGAGATGCATCTGATTCTGACCCAGTGAAGTAATCAGAATCTACAGATACACATTTTACCTTACTAGGGCCAGGCTGATCCTGGCACTTGTCTTCTTCAGACACAGCCATCAGTCCTTTGCACTGATGGTCTTCCTGCTCATAGATAGAGTCCAGTAATTACATGAACTCATCCTCTTCTTCTGCAAACAAACCAATATATGCCTCAGCCTCAGATTCTGACTCTGAAGTTGATTGATCTGTCAAGCTTTTCTCTTTCTTAGCAACCAAGGATTTCTCCTTCTTGCTCTTATACTGAGACTTCTTTCTAATAGCAGACTCCTTTCTCTTGTCTGAACAGTCAGCCATAACATGTCCAGCTTTGTTGCAGCAATAACATATAATCTTAGATGTAGTTGACCTGCTAGGCTTTGTCTCATTCCTGTCCTTCCTGGATGATTTCTTCTTCTGATAATAATCATCCTTGGACTGAGATGTGGAAGGCTTAGATTTCCACTGTTTCTTCTTCAAGAATCTCTGGAACTGCCTTGTAAATGCTGCAAAGTCTTCATCTGAATTATTGCTGTCTGAACTAGGATTATCTGAATTTTCTGAGATAATTTCTACATCTCTCTTAGGAAAATATGGAGACATTCTCCTATTCTTCCTGGTGGCTTCAACCTTGAAGGCCACTGACTTTTCTTTAGAGTCAACCTTTGTATGTTTCTCTTCCTCTTTTCTGGCCAACAGCTGCATCTCATATGACAACAATTTTCCAAACAGTGTTGGAGGAGAAATCTCAGCCAGTCTGGCCACTTCCCTTATGACACAGATTTTTGTATCCCAATCCTTAGTCAAAGACCTAAGGAATTTATCATTTAACTCATAAGTAATGAAAACTCTTCCATAAGACATAAGTTCATTGACAATCCTATAGAACTTCTTATAACATTAAGTAATACTTTCAGACTTGGCTTGTCTAAAACTCTCATATTCTTGATTAAGCATAGATTTTCTATCTTACCTAACCTCTTCAGAACCCTCCATGTAGAAAATCAATGTGTCCCACATCTCCTTGGAGGTTTTATAGTGAATTAGATTCTGGAATGTTGAATCATCAATGGAACTTACTATGATATTCTGGGCTATTTTATCCATTGTTGCCAAGATGATCTCATCTTTAGTCATCTCTGAAAAATCCTTTGGAATTCTTTGATTGGCATTAAGAACAAAAATCTTCATTGGAACATATAGCCCTTCCTTAACTGTTATATAGCTTCTAGGATCAGATGTCTCCATAAACAATCTGACCCTTTCCTTCCAGATTCCAAATATTTCCATCCTGCAGATGGGCAATTTCATTGAACCAAGTTCTTTATGGTTTTCTCCTGAACCCATCTTCTTGATCTTAATTCTGCCTTACAGATCTCACTCAGACTGTTAAGTCTAACTTTGAGGAACCTCGCTTTGATACCACTTGAAAGAATTAGTGCCTAACCGCCTAGAGGGGGGGGGGGGTGAATAGGTGTAATTCCTTTTTCTTCTAAGGCAGAATATCTATTCTGTTAATTATTCTGAAACAGTTAATTCTACAGCTAACACAGCATAGAATTCACAGAATCTCACAATCACAGATTGCACATAGATTTTATAGTGGTTCCCGAAGGTCTGGGTACATCCACTTTCCCCCTTCGCCTATCTAGCAATGTGCTAGATTCGGCCTAACTTCTTCTCTTCACCTCAGATCCTCAGATCTTACAGTAGCTCAGAACCCAAACTAGGCTCCTACAAGTCAGAGTGAGTCCATACTCCTACAACTCAGGCAATCTGCCCTACCTCAGCCTACACAAGGCCTACAACTCAGAGAAAACAATCTCCTATAACTCAGGCTCACATCCCTACCACTCAGAGATCTAAATCTCCTACAACTCAGCCTTTATAAATACAGGCTTACAACTCAGATCTTATAAAGATCGTACAGAAAATAGATTTAACAATGTATTTTACCACCACCCTGGTAGAGAGAGAATGGATGGATGGCTTCTTCATCAGTTCTTGGAAGAATCTGATGGCAGAGAACAACCACTCTTAGTTTTCTTCAAAGCTTCTTGAATCTGAACTCAGTAGCGTTGAATATCCTGTGAAGTTGATCTTCAATCAGCTTCTTTCTTGATATTCAGATGACAATCTGAATCCTTCTTAGCAGTCTGGTTCAGCAACTGCACTTGAGGAACTTGTTGATATAAGCCCCTTCCTTCTCTTCAATAGATGGAGCTCTCTCTCTCTCTCTCCACCTTCTTCTTTTTATTCTGTATCAGTGTTTTTACTTCTATCTATATTCGTTTTTTTTCTGTTTATGGAGAATGACTTTATATAGTCTTCCTCCATGGTAACCGACTAATCCGGTTTCTAACAAACTTCTGATAACTCTGACAGTTGCAGTAGACCGGTTGGTAATGGCAGCTGTCAAGTCATCCAGTCACCTCTTGAAACTCTGTCTCTGTCAGCACAATGTCGAGACTGAACTTCTTCATGTGTCGACACAAGTAGACTAAGTGTCGACACAAGTGGACTAAGTGTCGACACAAGCCTTGGTGGTGTCGACACATCTCCTTTGTTGTTGATACTGCTTCTCGACACAGCTTCTGTAGAAAGTGTCGACACAAATTCTATGTGTCGACACAATCACTTCTTCTTTTTAACTTAGTTGAAACTCTGCACTGTGTCGACACAAGTCCTGTGTGTCGACACAGTTGATGTCGACAAATCTTTTCAGTGTGTCGACACTGCCTCTTGGTGTCGACACAGTTAATGTCGACTAAGCTTCTCTGTATATCGACACAGCCTCTGTGTGCCGACACAATTGATTCTGGTGTCGACACAGCCTTTCTAAGTGTCGATACAATTAACTCCATGTGTCGACACAACTCTTCTCCAGTGTTGACACAAGCCTTCATAAGTGTCGACACAGCTTCTTCTGGTGTCGACACATGGACTTAGAGAAATTTTTCTGCATTCCTGCATTTTCTTAACCTGCACATATAAACTCAAAACAACATCAAATACACCTTGATGCATAACATTGAGTAAGGTGAGGCTTCTTCAAATCTGTTACACATTTTCCAATGTACCCAACAACTGCTTTATCGCCGTATCGGTACCCGTTACCGAAACGGATAATGGAACAGCTACCTGTGCAATTTTCTTTTCATAGGCCTATTAGCTAGAACCTTTTCCTTAGCCGAATAAGTCGTGCTGGGTGGACAATAACCCCAGTAGTTATCTTATATTTCCTGCAGTTTTATTTTTCATGTTTATCTTAGTTTTAGTATTTCTTTGTATATTGTATATTTTTCTTTTGTTTTTGTGGAGCTCACCCCTGCAGGTATTCATGGAAAATTCGTGTTGGCGGGGTTGTGATTCTTCGTATCGTGGAACTGCCTTTTTTTTCAAGCATCTTCTGATATACTCACTAGCTGAGCATTGGGTAACCTCTTCCCATGTCTCTATTTGATTTAAATTTCTATATCATATGCTGTGTAGCTTAGTTTAAGTCTGAGGGAGAGCCATTATTTGTTACCTTTTGCACGCGCACATTTCACGTGCATACTAGAAACTTTTATTGTTTTATTTTGATTAGTTCATTGCATCGCACACCACTGTACCCACATGAGCACGTGCTTAGCTATTAGGGTGCTGCGAGTTAAACTCGTTTCTTTTGCATGATTTCGGAAAATTATTGTGCTGACACAGGATTGTGAGATAGAGTAAAATGTTGACCCTGCTTTGCTCCTAGTCAAGTGCTCTCGTCTAGTGTAGAAATTAGAGTAAATTTAATTTTTCTGTATGCTTATAGTTTTATATTTTGATATTTGCGTAAATACTTTTTATTCTAATCAAAAATTGGTGAATCCAGTATGAATGTACCAACACAGTTGCTTTTGGTGTTGACACAGCCTTTCCAAGTGTCGACACAATTAACTTCAAGTGTCAACATAGCTTTTCTCCAGTGTCGACACAAGCCTTCATAAGTGTCGACACAGCTTCTTCTGGTGTCGACACATGGACTTAGAAGTTTTTCTGCATTCCTGCATTTTCTTAACCTGCACATATAAAATCAAAACAACATCAAATACACCTTGATGCATATCATTGAGTAAGGTGAGGCTTCTTCAAATCTGGTACACATTTTCCAATGTACCCAACAACTGCTTTATCGCCGTATTGGTACCCGTTACCGAAACATATAATGGAACAGTTACCTGTGCACTTTTCTTTTCATAGGCCTATTAGCTAGAACCTTTTCCTTAGCCGAATAAGTCGTGATGGGTGGACAATAACCCCAGTAGTTATCTTATATTTCCTGCAGTTTTATTTTTCATGTCTATCTTAGTTTTAGTATTTCTTTGTATATTGTATATTTTTCTTTTGTTTTTGTGGAGCTCACCCCTGCAGGTATTCATGGCAAATTCGTATTGGCGGGGTTGTGATTTTTCGTATGGCGGAACTGCCTCTTTTTTCAAGCATCTTCTGGTATACTCACTAGCTGAGCATTGGGTAACCTCTTCCCTTGTCTCTATTTGATTTAAATTTCTATATCATATGCTGTGTAGCTTAGTTTAAGTCTGAGGGAGAGCCATTATTTGTTACCTTTTGCACGCGCACATTTCACGTGCATACTAGAAACTTTTATTGTTTTATTTTGATTAGTTCATTGCATCGCACACCACTACACCCACATGAGCACGTGCTTAGATATTAGGGTGCTTCGAGTTAAACTCGTTCCTTTTGAATGATTTGGGAAAATTATTGTGCTGGCACAAGATTGTGAGATATAGTAAAATGTTGACCATGCTGTGCTCCTAGTCAAGTGCTCTCGTCTAGTGTAGAAATTGGAGTAAATTTAATTTTTCTGTATGCTTATAGTTTTATATTTTGATATTTGCGTAAATACTTTTTATTCTAATCAAAAATTGGTGAATCCAGTGTGAATGGAACGGTAGTGTAGGGATGTGTGTAGCCATCATTAGACTCATTTTACTCGAGTCGGGAGGAGGGATAATCTTACTTGGTGGCTAAGAACTTGCCCCAAGCTACTCTCGAAGCATAGGTGAATGGTTAGTCAAGCGTGAGCGTGATGTAGGCTATCATTTTGGCCCGATTGAGCTTTGTACCGTTCCTAACATCTTATCCTCGCTAGCCCCGTTGTGCCTACCCCTTCTTTTGATTTAGCTCCACCATTATTTCACCAAAGCCTCATAGCCTATCCTAGTCGCGGACCCAAGTCGAGCTTTAGAGTTTTACATTTTCATTTTGAGGTGTGATGTGGTGAAATTCATTGTGAATATGTGGATATGCTCCAAAGTTTATATTTGCTGAAATTGTTAAAATAAAGATGATTTAAAAAAAATGAATTGTGAAAACAAAAAGAGGTGAAAAAAGTATAATTGAAAATTCTATTTGAGATGAGATTGTATTTGGAGTAGGCGGTGCACACATCCATATTTTAAAAATGAAGACTGGGGGTGTGGTGTACCCGCATGTATTATGGTTAGCAGTATATTCTTTTTTTATGCTAGCTCATTTGGGTTAGGTGCGTAGCCTTCTTATTTATCCTTGTTTACGTCACCGAAACCCAAGCCCCATGATTCTCCTAAAGTACTACGGATTCATGATTGAGTCGAACTAGTACCGTGGAGAGAGTGTGAACGGGCAAGCGTATGGTCCCCGACATTGGTGGATTCCATTGGAGGTTATCCTGAGCCTCGGTCTTTGGCAAAGCTCACCTTAGTGGCCTGCCTACTTTCTTCCTACGCGTGACCGGAAGATTCACTATAATTCCATTTTTGAGTAGTAATAGAATTTTGATACGCATTGTGAAAAGTATAAATTATTTTGAATAT
This sequence comes from Platanthera guangdongensis, assembly GCA_039583875.1. Lineage (NCBI taxonomy): Eukaryota > Viridiplantae > Streptophyta > Magnoliopsida > Asparagales > Orchidaceae > Platanthera > Platanthera guangdongensis. The sequence goes on along the minus strand of CM077153.1, from coordinate 182,752,695 downwards.
TTAGAAATTTCCTCTATTATATTTTTTACGCCCGCGAGCATGCGACTTCACATGGTACTCCTGATGACTAGTAATTAATTCATCATCTAGGCCCTTTATCTTAATTAGATATTCTAAATATTGACATGTGTTCGTGATTTTTATAAAATATTTCGAAGAAAAATAATATTTTCAGGTCTAACACAAATATTTTCTATTTTTGTAGGATTATGGCAGGCCTGGGGGAAATTTATAGGCAATATCCCGCTATCACGACCAAGGTTACCATGCATTATATTTATATATATCTCTACTAATATAAAAGAAATATAAGACCCTTGAATTTTAAACTCATTGGTGTCATTTCAGCCATCAGATCTGACATGATTTTTCATCAGCCATTTGATCGAACCGAACCCTCTCTCTACACTTTTTCCTAGGTGTCCTAAACCTAGGACTAGGGTCCTAAATATGTGAAATAGCTTTAAAATCGAATTAGAACCATCCACAAGCTAAAAACGCAGGCTCAGCATGCCCGGTATAAGTCTGACAACATAAGCATGCAGCCCGCCAGCCGGCCAACCTGCCAACCCAGCGGATTTCAAACAAAACTTCCGGACAAAGCAATTTAAAACCAAAAATACATCATATACCTGCGATGTGGGACTAACGCTGAGTTGACAGCGCTTAGTTTCAATTTACATTAAATTACAATGCCACACGTTCAATTAATGTTAAACGATGTTCAATTAATGTGAAATTTTAAAGTAGGTAGTTCACCCGCGTGCATTTATTTAAAGTTTTGTTTTTTCTTGTATTTTAATTTTTATATCGTCTTTTTAATTGAACTGTCAGGTAATGTCGCGCGGGTACGTAGGGGGGCGGGCGGAGCCCGCCGTCGCTAGTCAAGTACTGTGGCGCGTGGCATCACGTTGTCTTGTACGAAATATATATCCATTAATAAGATATCCAGAATACATTTTTGAAATATTATTTGGCCCCCGAGACAACTCTTTTATGAAATCCAAAACATCATCATTCATGGCATGTGTTGCAAACCATTGAATGAAATCATCTCTTTGACTTTTACCTTTGCTCCACGTACTTCTTTTTTTGTAATTTTGAAGATAAACCTCATGTTCCCTATAAAATAAATAAGTCAAGATTATTTACCAATGTTAAATTAATTTTTTAAAATATTGTAATAAGTAAATGATGATAGTACCTGATGTAATCTTGAACTTCATCAGAATTGAACAAAATATAACCATGGGCTTTGTTTAGTAACTTATGATCAAGAGAACTAAGACTTCTCCCCCCAATATGATGTCCATTAATAAAAAATTCATTATTTCGTGCCACTCTATTGATGTGTGTATCAACATCACTGGATAAATACCGAGAACAAAATGTCAAAGACTCCTTCGCCAAATATGCTTCTGTAATAGAGCCTTCTGGGCGACTCTTATTACGAACAAATGATTTTAATTCACCCAAATATCTTTCCATATAATACATCCATCGAAATTGAACTGGCCTCCCTAATCTAACCTCATTTGCTAGGTGAATAGGTAAATGGATCATTATGTCAAAAAAACTAGGAGGAAAGATTCTCTCAAACTGGCAAAATATTTCACTCATCTCCATTTCTAAATGATCTAAACTTCTCAAATCAGTGACCTTTTGACATAAGCAACGAAAGAAGGAACAAAGCCTAATTAATGGAATTGCAACTTGATTAGGAGTTATACCTCTTATTGTTATTTGTAGCAAGTAATGCAATATAATATGAGCATCGTGACTCTTATACCCGGATATTTTTCCTTCATCAACATGAACACATCGAGAAATATTAGAGGCTATCCCATCAGGATATTTTACATTCTTTAGAACACCACAAAAGATAGATTTCTCATTTTTTGTTAGGGAGAAACAAGCTTTTGGGAGTTGAGTTTTCTTGCCATCACTTGTTGCCTTCAAATGAAGCTTCTTTCTTATCCCCATATCTTGTAGGTCCAAACGATCCTTTGTATGATCTTTTCTCTTTCCTTCAATCTCTAAAAGTGTCCCAATTATATTATCAAATATGTTTTTCTCAGTATGCATGACATCAAAATTATGGCGTAAAGTAATACTGTTCCAATATGGAAACTGCCAAAAGATAGATTTTTTCTTCCACGGACCAAATTTTTTCTTCTTATCATTCTCCTTGAATATGTCAGAAAAGTCTTGCAAATCTTCTAAAATTTTTTTTGAATCTAACAAGGAAGGTGCAGACCTATATTCTGTCATCCCATTAAAAGAAACTTTATCAGAACGCCACTTATGATTCACATCCAAAAATACTTGATGACCCATGTAGCACATCTTTCGACTATGTTTCAAATAACGAGAAGATGTTTCATAATGACAAGCAGGGCATGAGAACCTTCCTTTAGTGCTCCAACCAGATAACATAGCATATGCAGGGTAGTCACTAACTGTGCACAAAAGTACAGCACGCATCTGAAATGTTTGATTTTTGGAAACATCATATGTTTCTACTCTAGCATCCCACAATATCTTTAGGTCCTCAATTAATGGTTGTAGGAACACATCAATAGCATTTCCATGTGATCGCGGTCCAGGAATAAGCAAAGACATCATAAGATTCTCTGGCTTCAAGCATAAATTTGGAGGATAGTTATACACTATTAATACCACAGGCCATATGCTATGTGATAGACTCATATTTCCAAATGGATTAAACCCATCACTAGCCAATCCAAGTCTTACATTACGAGTTTCATTTGCAAAAGCTGGGTGATTCACATCAAAGTCTTTCCATGACTGTCCATCAGCAGGATGCCTTAACTTGCCGTCTTTTGAACATTCTTCTGCATGCCACCTCATTGAATCAACAGTTTTTGAACACATGTAAAGTCATTTTAGTCTTGGAATTAAAGGAAAATGTATCAATACTTTTGCAGAAATTTGGTGAGCTTTCTTGGATTTCTCAGACTCACAATTCACTTCAGGATGTAGAATCCAACGAGATTCGCCACAAGTATGACAATTGTCATCTTTCACATGTTCTTTCCAAAATAACATGCAATTATTAGGACATGCATCAATCTTTTTATAATCTAATCCGAGGTCTCTAATCATAGACTTTGTTTTATTAAAAGAGATAGGGATGTTCAAATCAGCTATAGCCTCTTTCAATAACTCTAAGAGAGATGTGAATGATGCATTGCTCCATCCATGCGGGCATTTCAGTAAATATATATGAATAGTAAAAGATAATGTAGAGAATTTTTTACAACCAGGATATAGTTCTATATTTGCTTCCTCAACAAGCTTATAAAACTTCTTTGCATCTTCATTTGGTCCTTCGTATAATCCATTTTCTTCAAACACATCTTTAAATGTGTCAAATAATAATCCATTGATATCATTAGATGAGACATCATCATTAGTTTCTTGATCAAGATCCATACGTTTAATATCCTCTCCCTGATAAATCCAATCATTGTATCTTTTTACAAATCCCTTACTTACCAAATGGTCAAACACCATATCTCTTTTCCTCCAAATACCATTGCAACAAACAACACATGGACATAAAATCTCTTCTCCTTTGAACAACCCTTTACTAAACGTAATATCCAAGCAATGTTTAACACCATTAATATAATCTTCACCATAACGCAGCAAATAAATCCAATCCTTTTTCATCATATTTTATCTTTTGAATAATGAAAAATGGTGGTACCTAAACAAAAAAAATTATATTGAGTTATATTATCAAAGCAAAATTTACAAAAGAAGAATTGCATGTTCTTTCTTAAAACATTACATGCATGTTGAGAGAGAATAGTTTGCATCTTCGCTGAAATTCAGCGAACAGGACGTGCAGTTCGCTGAAATTCAGCGAACTGCACGTGTTCTTCGCTTAAATTAAGCAAATTGCACGTCCAGTTCGCTGAAATTCAACGAACTGCATGTGCTATTCGCTGATATGTTGAAAAGAAAACCATTAGTATAAAACATTGCAAGATAATTTATGTCTGAAAAATTATTTGAGAGAGAGAAGCTATATCACACACACATACACCATACACCATACACCACAACAAACACACACACACACACACATACAACAACACACACACCTACAACACAACAACAACAACACACACACACACACATACAATACACACATTCCAAACACATATACAACACACACAAACACACACATACAACACATACAAACATACAACATAATAGCAACAAACACAAAAACACACCTACAAGGCTACAACACACATAAAACACAAACACACAAACACACAACACACACAACACACAACAATAACACACACATACAACACACACACACATACACACACACACACACATACATACACATACAATACACACAACAACACAGATACACACCTACAACACACACATACAAAAAACATATACAACACACACAAACACACACACATATATATATACAACACACACAAACACATACAACAAAACAAACACACACACACACACACACATACACACGCATACAACAACACACACACACACCTATAACACACATACAACACAACAACAACACACACACACATACAACACACACATTCCAAACACAAATACAACACACACATACTATACAACACACACACACACATACAACACAATAATAACAAACACAAAAACACACCTACAACACACATACAACACTAACACACCCACACAACACACACACAATACTAACAAACACATACAACATACACCACACCACACCACACACACACACACACACACACACACATACAACACACATATAACACAACAACAACACACATAAACACCTACAACACACACGTACAACATACAGGAAGAATGGAATCTCATCCCTCAATATTTTAGAATTTAAGCACAAGAAAAATGGAATCAAACGGGCTAGATACCGGACACAAGATATGTAGGAGAAGGGGTATACCTCAGCGATAGGGAGAACGGTAGCACAAGATATGCAGAGAAAGAATGTGCAGGAACCCTGCGCTAGGTATCCCACGGAGAAATTCCGATGGATTTCATCATCGGTTCGGTGCAATCGGACTATCGACGTCGATGGGGAAGAAGCTAGGTCGGTGCAATCGGACCGCGTCGTCGACGGGGAAGATGATTTTGCATGCCGGCGTTGACGGGGAAGAAGATGCACGTGGTGCAGCAGCCGCGCCCGGGGAAGAGGCCTGTCGTCGCCGGGGAAGAGAAGCTTGGAGTTAGGTATCGGGGGAAAAATGTTTCTGAAAAATGGAGTGCAGGTCGTGCGGCTGAAGTGATGAGTTGTGAAATATGATTGTGGGTAGGTTAATTAGGTTAATTAATTAATGTGGAGTCACTATTTTTGATTCAAATGAAAAACGGGCAGATATCCTCACACCCGGGAAACCAAAAATTGATTTTGTTTCGGGGGCATTGCCCGCGAGCCCCCACAGGGGACGCTGTCCCCTGGACCCCTGCCCGCTGTCCGGACAGCGGGACCTCCATCGGGGGCTACCGCCCCCAGACCCCCGCTGTCGTCGGCGCTGGATATGTCGGAGGGATTCACACTTCGATTCTTCTAAGCTCACGTGGGCAAAACCGGTGTGAGAAACAAGAGAACTGGAAGTGTTCCACAACTTGAACAAATTTAAATCCTGATATAAGCTAATTAAAATCCTGAGTAGGTATATAGAAAACTAATAACAATGACCCTTTTTAAAATGTCTCAATAAATGTGGAGTCATGATGTTTAACAAAATTTAAGAATCTAACAAGGTCGATATATAAAAAAGGTCGCTATATAGAAAACTAGCAACGATGATTTTTAACAAAACCTCAAAAATGTGGTCGTTGTTCATATTTTGGTTAATCATAAAGTATTCTTTAGGCAACACTTTTAGAATATTGCAAATTAATTTTTAAGAAGACAACATATCATAATTGTTGTCTAAAGTGAATCCTCAAGGGCAACATTTCAAAAATGTTTCATATAAGGGAATAGAGAACAGTTTTTTGAATGTTGCACAGAAAGTGTTGCATAAACATGTAAATCTATTGCGACACTTCTAAACTGTTTTCTAACAAAGTTTAGGCAATATTTTTATAAATGTTGCCAAGTCAGGTGTTGCTAAAGACCAAAAATGTTGTAGTGGGAGGTGGTAATTCGTGAACTTAAGAGAATTTTAGAAAAAATGGTGTTCGTTAATAAGAAGGATTGTTCACTTAAATTAGACGATGCTTTATGGGCTTATCGAATGACATACAATACCGCAATTGATTGTACACCCTACTAATTAGTTTACGGAAAAGCTTGTCATTTACCGGTGGAATTAGAGCACCGCGTATATTGAACGCTCAAGTTTTTAAATTTAGATCTAAACTTAGCCTCTGAACAAAGAAAATATCAATTAAATGAATTAGATAAATGATGTGCAAACGCCTATGAAAATAACAAATTATATAAGGAGAGAACTAAGTTTTATCACGATAAAAATATTAAAAATTCAAAATCTTTTTCACCGGGAGATCTAGTCCTTATTTTTAATTCTAGACTTAGGTTTTTTTCGGGAAAATTGAAGTCCCGCTGGTCCGACCCCTTTGTCATGAAAGAGGTTTGGCCATATGGGACCGTGCTAATTGAACACCCGGAAAACAGCTCATTCAAAGTTAATGGGCACCGATTAAAACTATATCACCCCGACGACCCCTCAACCGGAAAAATTGAATCACTAAATCTTCCAAACATTTAAAATCGCCACTTAGTCAAGCTATGCGACGGTAAACAAAGCGCTTGTCGGAGGCACCCCATAGTTATCCCTTTTTGTTTCTATTATTTTTTCTTTCTTGTTTTCCTTCCTAATAACTTTTGCAGGATTTGGGTTGATGTTATAAAGCGGCTGCCCCGACAAATAATCAGGGAAGTTTTCTTATAACATTTAATTTTGATTTATTTTCCTTTTCTTTTAAAATAGATTTGTAATCTTCATACTTAGTTTTAAATATTGGGGACAATGTTTATCTTTAAGTATGGAGGGGTAGCATAAATTAGTTCTAATTTTTAACTTAGGTTGTTTTAAAAATTAATCTAGTCTTATTTCTTGCACCTTTTTTTTAAAAAAAAGTTTAGTACTTAAAGAGAAAAAAAATTAGGAATAAATCTTTTCGCTTAGTCTATCAACACTTTCCTAGTTTACTCGATTGTAAAGTTCTAAAGTAGACTTAATTTTTCATGTGGACTAAGAATTTTTTGTGCTAGAATAATTTTCTGAAACTTATGAATACAATTGTTGACTCGTGTAGTGTTTCTAGTCAAATGCATGTGTTTGAGTAATATTGGTGTAGAATTAAATTCTTGGCATAAAACTAAACTTATGATTTGTTAATTTGTGTAGAAAGAATTTATTTTACTTCTAATTTGAATCTGGTTTAATCCAAAAGTAGTTTAAGAGAGTGTGTAGAAGATCGTTAGAAATCTATTACTCGACTCGAATAGAAGGGTGTCTTTTTTTGATGTCTAGAACTTACCCTTAGCTATCTTTGAAACGTTTGCATTTTATAATAATTAAACTCTTTGAAAATGATTTAGGCCTCTCGTTAGATAGTTTGAGCTTTTGCACCCAACCCCAAATTACTACCATTGTTCACACAAATTTGAGCCTTGTACCCTTATTTGACTCACCTCCACCATTTCGCCACCAAAACTAAAAAGCCCAACCAAATTATACACTCAAATTTTGAGCTAAAATATTGAAAACATGGGTGCTTTTAAAAGAGAAAAATGTTCGTAGTGATATGCGGCCTAGGTATGCATACACATACTTGGAATGATCCCAACTATGAAGAGAAAAATGATGTTTATTTTTTAAAAGCTAAAATTTCATAGTGACATGTGGCCTAGGTATGCATACGCATACTTGGAATGATCCCAACTATGAAAAACAAATTCTCATAATGATATGCGGCCTAAGTATGTGTATTCATGCTTGGAATGATCCAAATTATGAAGAAAATAAGAAAAAAAAATATTTAGCTCAAAACTCTTTGTTTAAGTGAAATACGCCTACATGTTCATCATTGTTCACTTTTCTCTTAAACTCAAGCCTTATGTACATCCTATTTAAGTCCTAAAGATCCATATAGTTGATTAAGTATAAGTGTAGTGGAGAAGATGCAAGCAGACAAGCCGATGGACTTCTATGAAGGCCACTCCGAGTGTCAACATATAGTAATTTAAATCTCAACGATCAGGCTATTTTCTCCCTTTACATAACTTTGTGATTAACCATCGACTCTTTTTAAAAGTAATAATAAATAATTAAAACACATTTTAATTATCTCACAAATTAGTGTTTATGCCAAGAACATCTCTCTACTAAAATATCTACGCATGCTGGCATAAAACTTTGTATTTTGCTCCCTAGTCTTCAAAATTTTATCTAACATTAAATCTTCCTACCCTTATGAAAAATTGTTTGCTCGTGATGAGCAACGAGTAAGTATGGAGGTGTTTGATGACTAGTAATTTAGTCATCATCTAGGGCATTTATCTTAATTAGATATTCTAAATATTGATATGTGTTCGTGATTTTTATAAAACATTTCGTAGAAAAATAATATTTTGAGGTCTAACACTAATATTTTCTATTTTAGTAGGATTATGGCAGGCCTGGGGGAAATTTATAGGCAATATCACGCTGTCGCGACCAAGGTTACCATGCATTATATATATATATATAAATTAATCAAAGCAGCAGCTCTTCCGGCCAAGCTCCGCCATCCAGCTGGGTCACCACCATGCTCGGCCTCCTCCATCTCACCCATGCAACTCCTCCTCCACCACGAGGAAGCTTCATGCAAAGCTTGGCCGGCCACCACAACAACAATGCTCCCGGCCACCTCCAGCACTCCTAGCATGTAGCTACAGCTCCACCACATACAACTTCGGCCAACCCCGAGCCCCAACTTCAACTCCTCCTCCACTCGGCCACCAGTAGCGCCACCACCGCACACCTCCGACATGCACCGCCACCTTCCACAAACAGCTCGGCCATCAACATCTCGACCACAACAACGCCACCTTCATGCAGCCCGAGCCCCCCCACCACCAAGCTCGGCCAGCTCCACATCATTGATCCAGCCCAGCATGCCACGTCAGCAATCCGCCCAAGCTCCATCTCCACGCTCGCAGACTAAGCTCCATCCTGAGATCCCACCTCCGCCATCACTGTTGTCGTTATATCCTAGTAACTCCAGCGCCAGCTCCGCTCTTCCATTAACACCGGCTTATAATTCAGAACCTATAAATAGCTCCTCGGGAATGAGAAAAGGGATAATTTTGGAGAGATAAAAAAGTCCACTGTCAATCAAATTTTGGGGAGATAACTTTTAGTCTAAAAAATTGTTTTTAGTTGCGCATTCCGGGAGACGAAATTATTGGAAGTCAAGCTTGAATTTCGTGAGCATAAAGGTGTTATTTTTTCTGTCTTTATTTTTGTCGGTCTCTTGTAAACTTGCACTTCTCTACTTCATTGTCGTTAACTTGTAACAACACACTTTTATTTCTTGTAATCATTTTCCTACTAGCAATAAAATTCATTTCTTTTAATATTATTTTCACCTCATAGCTTGTCGCTTCTGCTTTTTTTTATAATGTTGTATTTGTATGCGAATGATCCCTCCATCTCCATGAGTAACTAATTTTTTATAGTGCTTGATCGCGATGATCCGAGGATGAGATAATTTTCGCTATGATTTTAGATTTGTTTTTTTCTCTAATTGATTGAATGCTTACGATTTACCTTTGATTAAAAGTTATTATGAGGCTATATCTTCGATATATAGCTCTCACAATGTTTTTTGTTCATTAGTTGGCCGAGAGGCTCGTAAGGCGAATCGATCACTCATTGGTAAAAAGAGTAGAACGTAACTTTGAGAGAGGACGACGTAACTCTTCCGGATTGGAGTAAAATCCAATAGCGAGGTTCATAACCTAAAGCAAGTCTTAGGCGATGCAATTTGAGAATGTAAGTTCGGTCGATACACCTAAGCTTAGTTGAACCTAATCTTCAAAAGAAGGGTGTTCATGCTTCAGGAACCTCCACGGTCAAGGCCTCTTCAAAAAGAGTATTGAATTTCTATTTTCATTCCGTTATTTTCAATTTCCGACGTGATTCAAGATCAGGCACTAGTTTTAATACATTGTTTTAATTCGGTTAACATTTCTAGTTTTTTACTTTTCGCAACCTCCAACCCAAATTCTTATTGATAAAATAATAACGATTTTCAAAGTAGAGTTACTCAACCACCCTGAGTCTAATACGACCTTGGTTTTTTATAAACGTATACTACTTTCGATACGGTACACTTGCCGTTATCGTTTGCGGACATAGTTTTGCACAACCAACTACGTATCTCAATTTCTTTGATAGCTAGTTTATTTTCCCTATCTGCATAGATTTTGTTTGCTCGGGACGCGCAAACAGGTAAGTCTGGGGGTGTGACGAGTCTTATTTATATAGTGATTTTCGGACTCATCTGGGCTAGTTTTCACGCACTTGCACTTCAATTTTAGTATGTTATCGTTGATATTTAATTTATACAGCTTTTCACGCTAAGTGCTTTGTTTTGGCCCATAGGTGTGCAATTGCGCATTCTGTTGTTGGGGATAAGCACATGGTGCTCCCTATGGGCTATTTTCAGTTGCTTTTGTTGCATTTCTGCTTTGTTGGAGGGTCCTAATTGCTTTTATTTGTTTGTATGTAGGTAGTGCGTTTTCCCCAAGGCTGGAATGCAGTTTTGAGGAAAACGCACGGTCGTGCGTTTTCTTAGCACACGGTTCTTTGCGATCGTGCATTTTCTGTGTGCAGGAGAAACGTCGAGTGGAGCTCGACAAATTTCATCAAGCTGAGCCCGACGATCTAAATGCATGGTTGACGCACGGTTTCTTCAAAACCGTGCGCAAAGGAAACACACGGTTTTCTTGTAGCTTTCTTATTGTATGTTTGTTGTTCCATTCTGTGGTTAATCGTGCAATTTGTTCACGCACGGGCGGAAGCGCCCGTGCGCGAGTAAAACACACGGTTCTACTGTATTTTCTTGATTTCCTACACTCTGTGTTTACCCGTACGATGTAGTTCAAGCACGGGCGGAATCGCCCGTGCGCGAGTAAAACACACGGGTCAACGCATCTTCATCCGCAAGCTTGGTTTGGAAGTTAATAATGCACGGTTAGCGCACGGTCGTGCGCCAAACCGTGCATGCCTGTTTTTCTGACCTGCTTCTATTTAAAGCGCAGATTTTCCTCCATGAAAAAAAGAGATTGTCTCCCCCGCCGTTTTCCACCTCCAAGGAAGGGTTCCGCCATTTCACTTCATCTTCCACCTTAGGGAGGTGCTCTGGGCAAGCTTTCAACGCCATATTCAAGCCCGAGCTTCCTCTCGGCCTCCTCTTTCATCCTTGAGCTTCAAGAAGAGTTTGATCTAGCTTTCTCCATCAAGCTAGGAGAAGTTTGTGTCATCCTTCACCGGATCATGACACGAAGAAGACGAGTCCATTAGGAGTTAGTGGCAGTCTCCTCTACCTCGGACGCAGTTGAGGACCGAGCTAGGATGCGGATTGATAACCCAGTAATTCCTTCCGTGAATCCTCCGCAAGACTTCGGATCCGGTCGATATCACACACTTTTCTTCTCTTATTGTTGATAGTTTAGTTGATCTCGTGTATATGATGAAGTTATTCTTATTTTGTAAAACATATGCATACAATCATGTCTATGTGATTTTATATTTATGTTATTTGTTTGAGGTGCGCCTTTATTTTCCATCCTCCACCACACCGTGCCACAGTAGCAATTGCTAGTGGCATGCTTCGCGAAGAGGTGCTCTTCACCCTCATTCCACCGTTCTCACCACCTCATCCTGAAGCCTACTCGTCCATCCGCCCAGCGATTCGGTACATAACGGCCCGTGTAGTCTTCCATCTTGTCTGACGATGCATCGCATAACGGCAATGCATAGGAGTAGTTTATTAGCATTTTATTCTTTTTCTGCAACTATCAAAACCCCTCTTAGTTAACTCGGACTTAAGGAATTAAATCTCAAGTCCTCCTCGAAATTAACTCCACCTTACTGTGTTCCTTGAAGAGATCGATACTTGGGGAAATTCACCCACTTTATATTACTTGTGCGACCGGTACACTTGTCGTCCAACACATCACATATCTTCTATAACCCTGTTCGGGTTCTGGGGCTGTGCAAGATCCAGAGCATACATCTGCTCCTTGTTCGGCTTGTGGTCACCGCCCTGAAATCCACGTCTGCACCACGTCCTCGGCGTCCTAGCTGCTGAGCTGGTGGCCATCTCGAGCTGCTAGTGGGGGCCCACCACTTATGGGGAGTTGGCCCGAATGTTCCCTAGCTGGTGATAATAGTAGCACACCTGTGGGGGAGGTGGTCCCTCCCCTAGCCTCGGCACCTCCCACATCTATAGTGGCTGCAGGGCCAGCACTGCTTGCTCCCTCTGCTCCTGCGCTTCTTCTTGACGGGGTCGATCCCTGTTCCTTCTCTCTCCCATGACCCACCCTCTCTGCTGGTCCCGTATTCCTCTAAGGACCACATCATCCCCGGGCCTCTTCTTGCCTCGAACAACGAGCTAGTCTGCCTCCAACTTCTTCACCATCTCCAAGATTCGGCTCATAGTCCATTAGATACAAATAGCAGGGCATGCCTCAGGTCGTCACAGAGGCCCTTAAAAAACCTCTTAGCATAGCCCGACTCATCTAGCTGATATGAGTTTGCAAACCGGGCCAAATGTGTGAACTCCCGGTGGTATTCCAGCACCGTCCTGTTGCCCAGCTTCAACTGCTGGAACCGATCCTCCAGCTCATCTCTTGCAGACTGCGGCATAAAGTGCTCCAGCAACGCTGCCCAGAACTCCTCCCAAGTAATGTCTGCGGCCTCAAATCCCGCATAAGTGGTGTCCATCACTGACTTCCACCATCTCTTCGCGTGTGACTCCAAACAGGAGATGACCAGAGATACGACTATATCTGTCGGGCACTGTATCCCCACCAGCATCTCGTACATGATGTCCAACCATAACTCTCTGCATACTGCCGTCTCCATCCCGAGGTATGATGGGGGATCAAGGCCTCAGAATACACTCAGCCAGTTTGCTCCAGGGTTTGGCTGAGGAGCCGGAGCCTGCTGTGTCCTGAATGCCTACATGTTAACCCAGAAATCGGCGATCCTTCCCAATGTGGCCAGCTGGCTAGTCGTAACCCTTAGGTTCTCCCTTTCGATCGCGACAAGGCCCAGCGTAGGCGGACAGTTTCCCCTGTCCGCCTAGGTTTCCAAGCAACCGCGTGCCCTGCGGGACGGCGAGCTATTCCCATGGCTCACCCTCGCGGGACATGCGGTTAGGTCCGCTAATCATGCATTGCTTTTCCTTGCAGGAGTCGACGAACAGCGCCACCGGGAGCGACCTCCTAGTCAGCCCAAGGGGCGGCGGTCTCCTGTCGCCGTCCGCCGAGGCCGCCCACCAGGGGCGGCCTCCCTGCTGCCCGAGAGGCGGCGGCCTCCTGCCGCCGTCCGACGAGGCCGCCCACCCAGGGCGGCCTCTGCCCGCCAGCCAGGCGGACTCCTCCCGGAGTCCGCCCAGGCCGCCCGCTAGGGGGCTGCCCCGGCTTCCGCCGGGCGGACTCCACCCGGGGTTCGCCCAGGCCGCCCGCTAGGGTGCGGCCCCGGCACCCGCCGGGCGGACTCCACCTGGAGTCCGCCCAGGCTGCCCGCTAGGGGGCGGCCCCGGCACCCGCCGGGCGGACTCCACCCGGAGTCCGCCCAGGCCGCCCGCTAGGAGGCGGCCCCGGCACCCGCCGGGCGGACTCCACCCGGAGTCCGCCCAGGCCGCCCGCTAGGGGGCGGCCCCGGCATCCGCCAGGCGGACTCCTCCCGGAGTCCGCCCAGGCCGCCCTCTTGGGGGCGGCCCCGGCTTCCGCCGGGCGGACTCCACCCGGAGTCCGCCCAGGCCGCCCGCTAAGGGGCTGCCCCGGCATCTGCCGGGCGGACTCCTCCCGGAGTCCGCCTAGGCCACCCGCTAGGGGGCGGCCTTCGGCCCGCCGGGCGGACTCCACCCGGAGTCCGCCCAGGCCGCCCGCTAGGGGGCGGCCTCCGGCCTGCCGGGCGGACTCCACCCGGAGTCCGCCCAGGCCTCCCGCTAGGGGGCGGCCTACGGCCTGCCGGGCGGACTCCTCCCGGAGTCCGCCCATGCCGCCCGCAAGGGGGCGGCCTCCAGTTCTCTCCAGGGCCTCCTGCAGCTTGCTTCGCTCAACAATGGCGGGCGCAAATTCCCAGTCCGCGGAGTCCGCGCGGATCGTCATGCTGATGTCACTGGGCCCCGCTTCTTCAAGAACTTCCCTGGGCCTATAAATACCCCCTGAATCCTCTCATTCAGGGATCCTGGAGGTGGAGACAAGTCTTGCCAACAGCCCCTGCGGACTCCGTTTTCCAGTCCGCGCAGTCCGTCATCAGCCTTCCAGCAAGCCCTGCGGACTCAGATTTCCTGTCCGCGCAGTCCTCCACAGCTCTCCAGCAGCTTGCCAGCAGACTCTGCAGACTCAGTTTCCCAGTCCTCCAGCAGCTGGCAGACTCTTTTACTTAGTTTCTGGCAGCTTCTCTTCTCTGCTTTCTAGCAATTTCTTCTCTCTCAGTCCCCAACTTCTCCTTGTACCCCTTTAGTGATTTGTTGTAAAGGTGTACTTGTAAGCTTGTAATCTCTAGCTTTTAATCAAAGGAAAGCCCGTCGCAGGAGTGGCATTTAGGCCGCGACGGGCGAAGTGTGTTGTTGCCGCTGCTAGCGGCCCCCTCTTCTCTTCTCTGCTCAGTAAGCCTTGCTCCTCTGCTCAGCAAGCCTTGCTCCTCTGCTCAGCAAGCCTTGCTCCTCTGCTCAGCAAGCCTTGCTCTTCTGCTCAGCAAGCCTTGCTCCTCTGCTCAGCAAGCCTTGCTCCTCTGCTTAGCAAGCCTTGCTCCTCTGCTCAGCAAGCCTTGCCCTCAGCTCAGCTCAGCTCTCCTCGGCTTCCAACCTGCAAGTGCAACCGTTGCGATTACTGTCTGCTCGACCGCTCCTGGTCTCCCTCCTCTTCCTCTCTTGATCAACCCTCTCTGTTGATCAAGGCTCGCCTCTTCTCTCAAGCCTCTCCCTTCCTCCCGCAACCTTTTCCTTCCTCCTCACCTAGTCTGTGAGCCAAAGCACCCCCTCGGTGATAGCTGTGCCCCCGGTGCCGTTTCCGCGCATCAACATTTTGGTGCGGTGAGCGTGGACCCGAACAGCTCACGCGCAAACCTTCAGATCTGAACAGGCAGTGAAAGCAATAGTTAACCATGTCAGACCACCAATCAGCCGAGAACCATGCTCCAAGTCCCAGTGAAGATCCTCTCTGGGAAGCCTGTGAGCAGTCGCGTCGAGAGAATGCTCAATAATTCCAGGCTATCAACAAAGTTCTTGCTGCAATCACGCAGCGATTAGACGCTCATCCAGCAGCTGCTCCAGCTGCTCCAATCAACCCAACACCAACAGCAGAGCATCAGCAGGCTTATTCTCAAGCTTGCCCACCGTTCTTTCCTCCTAACACCACAACCTTTCCGCAAGGACCTGCAGCTCCTTTGCGAACTCAAGATGAAGAGTTTGCTGCTCGCCATAACTTCTTCCGGGAAGCAGCCCGGGGAAGTCCTGCTAGAGTTCTTAATTTTCAGGGAAGTCATCCCTACCCTTCAGCTCCTACCCCTGCTCCTCCTGCAGTAACTTTTCCTTGTTATCCTCATGCTCCATTCGCAGCTGCAACTTATGCTCCTTTCTTTCCCTATGCTGTAGGAGAGCAAGAAGAGCCTTCACCATTCGCGGAGAGTGTCTGCCATGAGCCAACTCTAGCAAACTTCAGAGAGCCTCGACTACCAATCTACACTGGAGAGACTGATCCAGTAAAGCACCTCCAAGCTTTTGAGTCAGCCGTTGCTCTCAAAACCCTTTCAGATGCAACTAAGTGCAAGCTCCTTGTCACCTCTTTTGATGGGCAAGTGACGGACGGGTTCTATAGCCTCCGTCCTCACTCCATCGCTTCCTTCCTTGATCTTTGAAGGGAGTTTCTTCTCAGATTCTCTACATCAACCAAGAGAAAGGGCTGTCCTGAAGCCCTCTTTGAGATCAAGCAGCGCGGAAATGAGACTTGGTCTCAGTTTGTGGATCGATTTCAAAGAGAGATTTTGGACATCGAAGTTTCTGATCAAGAAATGTACAAAGTGGCTCTTATCCACGGTCTTCGTGAAGGGCCTCTCAAATTTGAAGCCAATGTCCATGCTCCAAGGACATATCAAGAGTTGATTGCTCTAGCCAACTCATATATCCGAGGTGAAAAGAGAAATCCAGGCTTCGTCTCCAAGCTTTTGTCCGAGGAGGATCCCTCTCACAAGCATCCTCCAAGGTCTCCTCACAATCACTTCCCAACTCACTCAAAGAAGGAGAGAAGGATTCATCGCCATCGATACTCCTTCCCGAGCCGTGACCATGCTGAAGATCCATTGTTGCCACTAGCTCCGTCTTTGCAAACAGCAACTGTTCAACAACAGCAGGACGATGACTAGCATGAGTCTGATCTCAACGACGTCGTGCAAGAAGTAATCCAGATCATGAAAGATAGGGCAGGCTTCAAGAAGCCCTATCGGCCAGCCGATCAGAGGTCTAGAAACTCAGAGCCCTACTGCGAATTTCACAAAGAACCAGGTCACCTAACTGAAGACTGCCGAGCATTCCGCCAGCTTGTGCAAAGGATGCTCCGGCAGGGCAAGATGCATGACCTGCTTCCTAAAGAAGAACGCCCTAATCAAGCAACGTCAAGGGGTAAAGAACTTGCAGACGCTCCTCGCTCCTCAAGAGGGGTGAGCCAAGTCGAAGAACTTCCTCTCCTCGTTGTTAACAAAGAAGTCGAATGCTTCGATGCCAACGACGAGGGTGTGATGGGAAGGCTATTCTAAGCTAGCAGGGGCTCACAGTCCTCCAAAGCGATGGACTTCACAGTCCTCCAGAGCTCCTTGCAACCTTCAAGGGTTATCTCAACCCCTACTCTCTCTCCTTTTCAAACATTTTCATTACAACACTTCTCAGTGTTCTTTGCTTTCTTTCCAGCAAAGCTTTTATTCAGGGATCCCGTACTAACACAGTTCCCTTCTTGTGTTGCTCCTTCCTCTCTTCTCCCTCTCTAAGGATCGTTACGCCAATGAGATTTCGCCGATCCTGAAACGTTCCCTCCGTAGTTTGTTCTCGCACAACCGCTACGACCACACATGGCGGGAGTATACCCATGTGTGCAGTGGGAGCAGTTCAATCGCGGGAATGGGCTTCAGACTTAGGATCCTAGCCAGCATCTGACACAGAGTGTGTGCTAGGGGAGCCCCATGTGTTAGCTCTGCTGTGCGTCTTATAGGATACATTACGGTTAGGATGATCTTCACTGGACAAGCAATGGCGATCAAGCGTAGCCTTGTCTCTTTGCTCATCCTTCAACTGTGGTGGCCGAAGCACTCTCCGGTATCCTCGATCCGTGCCTTCTCGGGTTCGCAACTTCACTGATCAATATACAGACAAGATAGGCCTCTTGGCGCAACCCGTCTCGTTGATCAGTGATGCTTGTACCCAAGGCGAGAGAGCGTTCCTTCTAGCGGTCCTTCTCAGGATCTTTCCCTTGCTATTCTCTTTTGTGCCCTCGTTGAGGATGCGCGGCCAGCCCGCTTTGAGCAGGACCATACTTGGAATGATTTTCTTAGGCCAGTGATGCATAAGGCCCACGGGGAACACCTGTGGCAGCATTCAACCCTCTTTAGTCATTCCGAATATGGACCTCTTTTTCCTTTTTCCCCTCCTTGAGGATGCGCGGCCAGCCCGCTTTGAGTAGTACTATACTCGGGATGATTGTTCGGGCAAGTGATGCATAAGGCCCACGGGGAACACCTGTGGCAGCATTCAACCCACCTTAATCATTCAGGGTGTAGACCTCCTTTTCTCTCTTTGCTCCTTTCACAGGTGAACATGTTAATCCAACCTACCAAA
This sequence comes from Platanthera guangdongensis, assembly GCA_039583875.1. Lineage (NCBI taxonomy): Eukaryota > Viridiplantae > Streptophyta > Magnoliopsida > Asparagales > Orchidaceae > Platanthera > Platanthera guangdongensis. The sequence continues at coordinate 182,734,575 of CM077153.1, read as the reverse complement.
AGGATTTTGGCATTCGTTTTGATCATGTCCACCAAGCCATGTCAACAGCTAGCTCTCGATTCATTAATCTGGACTTCGTGATAATGATCATCGGGCATTTCTCTTGGTACTTGGTCATATCGACCCTATCTCATCAACCTTCATGGGTTATCTCAAAAAGATTTTTCAGCAATCATTTTGCTTATGCTCATCTCATATACTTTGTCTGCTCAAGCTCTATCATATGGAGATTCACAGTGCTACTCATTATTCTTGTCAAAGTCTAATGGCGTCAAGCATAAATCGAATCGTATCAACAGTTTTTGGTATAATTCTGGTGCGGTTATCCTCGCGTCTTGTTTGCTTCTAATCTCTCTCCTCACAGAGGTTAGCAAACCCTTGCAAGCCCTCTCTACAGGTTTGCAAGCTCTTTTCATATGAATATTGCCTGCTTCTAACTTTTCTCTTTGTAGAGAGCAACAGACACCTGCAAACCTCATTCAGGTACTTGCAGTTTAAATCATTATTTTACCTTTGCTGCTCACTCTTCATTTTGCAGTGATTAGCAGACGTTTGCAAGTCTTGTTCAGGTACTTGCAGCTTATCTTTATATACAATATCTACCTCTAACTCACTTCTTGCAGAGGTCACCGACACTTGCAAGCTCCATTCAGGTACTTGCAAGTTACTTTCATGCACTATGCATACTCTTAACTCTTCTCTTGCAGAGACCACCAAATATTAGCAAGTTCCTTTCAGGTACTTGTAATTCATTTTTCTGTGCTTGTATACTCTTTTCCCTTCTCTTTTTGCAGAGAATAACAGGTGCTTGCAAGCCTCTATCAGGTACTTGCAAGATATTATGCCCTTCTGTTTTTCTCAGTCTTGTTTTGCAGAACTTAACGGAAGACACGCCTTCTTCATTTTGCAAAAGCAAACTCAGGTACACATTCGATGTACCACCCATACATGCTTACCCTAATTTTCCTCTTGCAGGAAGATAGACAGGAAACACCAAGCTTGTAAGGAGAGACCTCAGGTTCTATCTCTCCTTGCCTCCCCTTCCCTTTCCTTTGGGGTGGATCACGATTTTCGGGGGTCTCCAACTTTTTCGAAGTTCCCTTCGGAACTTAAAAAAATGCGGGGATTATGTTAACCCAGAAATCGGCGATCCTTCCCAATGTGGCCAGCTGGCTAGTCGCGACCCTTAGGTTCTCCCTTTCGATCGCGATAGGTCCCAGCGTAGGCGAACAGTTTCCCCTGTCCGCCTAGGTTTCCAAGCAACCGCGTGCCCTGCGGGACGGCGGGCTATTCCCATGGCTCACCCTCGCGGGACATGCGGTTAGGTCCTCTAATCGTGCAGTGCTTTTCCTTGCAGGAGTCGACCAACAGCGCCACCGGGAGCGACCTCCTAGTCAGCCCAAGGGGCGGTGGTCTCCTGCCGCCGTCCGCCGAGGCCGCCCACCAGGGGCGGCCGCCTTGCTGCCCGAGAGGCGGCGGCCTCCTGCTGCCGTCCGCCGAGGCCGCCCACCCAGGGCAGCCTCTGCCCGCCAGCCGGGCGGACTCCTCCCGGAGTCCGCCCAGGCCGCCAGCTAGGGGGCGGCCCCGGCTTCCGCCGTGCGGACTCCACCCGGGGTTCGCCCAGGCCGCCCGCTAGGGGGTGGCCCCGGCACCCACCGGGCGGACTCCACCCGGAGTCCTCCCAGGCCGCCCGCTAGGGGGCGGCCCCGGCACCCGCCGGGCGGACTCCACCCGGAGTCCGCCCAGGCCGCCTGCTAGGGGGCGGCCCCGGCATCTGCCGGGCGGACTCCTCCCGGAGTCCGCCCAGGCCGCCCGCTAGGGGGCGGCCCCGGCTTCGGCCGGGCGGACTCCACCCGGAGTCCGCCCAGGCCGCCCGCTAGGGGGCGGCCCCGGCATCCGCCGGGCGGACTCCTCCCGGAGTTTGCCCAGGCCGCCCGCTAGGGGGCGGCCTCCGGCCCGCCGGGAGGACTCCACCCGGAGTCCGCCCAGGCCGCCCGCTAGGGGGCGGCCTCCGGCCTGCCGGGCAGACTCCACCATGAGTCCGCCCAGGCCGCCCACTAGGGGGCGGCCTCCGGCCTGCCGGGCGGACTCCTCCCGGAGTCCGCCCATGCCGCCCGCAAGGGGGCGGCCTCCAGTTCTCTCCAGGGCCTCCTGCATCTTGCTTCGCTCAACAATGGCGGGCGCAAATTCCCAGTCCGCGGAGTCCGCGCGGATCGTCATGCTGATGTCACTGGGCCCCGCTTCTTCAAGAACTTCCCTGGGCCTATAAATACCCCCTGAAGCCTCTCATTCAAGGATCCTGGAGGTGGAGACAAGTCTTGCCAACAGCCCCTGCGGACTCCATTTTCCAGTCCGCACAGTCCGTCATCAGCCTTCCAGCAAGCCCTGCGGACTCAGATTTCCTGTCCGCGCAGTCCTCCACAGCTCTCCAGCAGCTTGCCAGCAGACTCTGCAGACTCAGTTTCCCAGTCCTCCAGCAGCTGGCAGACTCTTTTACTTAGTCTCTGGCAGCTTCTCTTCTCTGCTTTCTGGCAATTTCTTCTCTCTCAGCCGCCAGCTTCTCCTTGTACCCCTTTAGTGATTTGTTGTAAAGGTGTACTTGTAAGATTGTAATCTCTAGCTTTTAATCAAAGGAAAGCCAGTCGCAGGAGTGGCATTTAGGCCGCGACGGGCGAAGTGTGTTGTTGCCGCTGCTAGCGGCCCCCTCTTCTCTTCTCTGCTCAGCAAGCCTTGCTCCTCTGCTCAGCAAGCCTTGCTCCTCTGCTCAGCAAACCTTGCTCCTCTGCTCAGCAAGCCTTGCTCCTCTGCTCAACAAGCCTTGCTCCTCTGCTCAGCAAGCCTTGCTCCTCTGCTCAGCAAGCCTTGCTCGTCTGCTCAGCAAGCCTTGCCCTCAGCTCAGCTCAGCTCTCCTCGACTTCCAACTTGTAAGTGCAACGGTTGCGATTACTGTTTGCTCGACCGCTCCTGGTCTCCCTCCTCTTCCTCTCTTGATCAACCCTCTCTGTTGATCAAGGCTCGCCTCTTCTCTCAAGCCTCTCCCTTCCTCCCGCAACCTTCTCCTTCCTCCTCACCTAGTATGTGAGCCAAAACACCCCCTCAGTGATAGCTGTGCCCCCGGTGCCGTTTCCGCGCATCAACGCTACAGTATGGCAGTCAAGGTCTGCCCCACCTCCGTTTGCTGAAACGGAGTCGGAGCTGGTGGGGGTGGAGCCACATTCGGGGCTGGAGGTGTCCTCTGCTACGGGGTAGGGTTCGTCGCATGCTACAAAAGACGAGCTTCTTTTAGTAAGGTGACCTATAAAACTTTATTATGAGTGAACATTAGCATGTGATTCCTCCCATGGGCATAACATTACTTCCGCTACTAGTTTGTCCTCAAACTAAGCCCGCGCGGGGTGACCCAGGGGTTGTGGACTACTTACTATCGGACCGAGGTCCCCTCTGATACTAGTTGTAAGACCATATTTTTTTCTTTTAAACCACCAGGGGTCTTAGGCCCAGAACTGCATTTTGCGGTGACTCCATCCCCTAGGGAGGTCGACACCACGAAATGTCGATTCTGCTGGCCATCTCGATCACCAACGACATGAAGTATATAACAATGAAGTAAACATCCAAGTCCACAATGTAATACATAAAGAGGAAAACACAGTCACATGTCCACATCATAATGGTCTAAAAGAGAAAACAACGAAACAAAGTAAAACGGGCTTATGCCCGGTACATCATATCCTCACTACAAGTCACTCGCGGAAGCAAATCTAAGACCAAGCGTCACCACTTACGGATCCAGAAGCCGGTGCACCCGAGCTAGACTAGCCCACCTCCATCTGCACCGTACTCCGCTGGTGCTGCATCTCCTGGGGCTGTCCCTGTCTCCCATCCAGTGAACTTAAAATATTGCGGTCCACCGACCGTCAGTAAAACTAGACTCTATCACAATCTTTCACCCCTATCCCAGTGGCTCCTAGGCACCGAGTGGAGAGGAATGAAGAGGAGGACAACAAGGCAGAGTGTATAACAAATAGTTAGCTCCTAAACTAACAGAAGTATGATATTAAAACATAACAAGAGTATAACAGTAAACTAAAGTGCTGAGCAGTAAGGTAAATATAAAAGAATTAAACAAAAAGTAAGAACAATAACAAAAAGTAACCATTGATTTATAAGGATCATCCATATAGACCAAGGGGTCATTTTACAGGGCCTATCGTATAAACTGCCCCATACCAATTTATATGATATGTGTCAGGATTAAATACAATGATTTATGCTATGCTATGTTATGCCATGAATCATACAAATGCAACACACGCACCCAACTCTATGTGCACAGACCTTTAGTTCCCCTATTTTGGAGTTAGCTAAACTCTCAGGAGCCTCCCATCATGGCAAATGGAGACAGTGGGCTGGTCCGCCACACTCCTAGACTGGCATTCACACTACCTAGCCTAGCCCTTACGTATGCCTCAATACTAAGAACACACAGTGGAGCCCCTGCGTACTAATACTGGCAAATCCACCAGTCTTTCTTTGGCCAAGTGACATCCACACCCGCCGAGTCAACGTATTGACGTCGGTACGAACGCCCATCCAATACCGAACACCCACCACTTTTATGCACATGCAACATGACAATTTATAATTCCGAGCCTCCAGCTCACCAGACTACCAAGTCCACCAAGTTCTGAGCATACAGTACCCCGGACTATCAAGTCCTCTTATCTCTATAACTATCCATTCATTTCCAATTTAGCTAAAATAAGTGAACGGGTGTGTGTAGGATGGTGTTATTATTAGGAGTTGCTCTTGTTCACATTATCCTTTCAATTTAAGGTTAACCTTGGACTGCCCAGGGCCTACCCGGTGAAGGGTTTTTGAGGGCACTAGGAATTACGATGGGCTGAAGCCCAAAGCTCCCTTTCTCAAGGCACTTACTATTATTGTTTTCTACCCGTGACCAACCCTTTATTAATATTTCAGTTGAGCAAACCCTAGGTATATTTGACTCTCCATGCTAGCCTAGACTACCTCTTCTTACTATTCACAAACCATGGGCTACATGACATGTACAAGGGAGACACCCCAAATACTCTTCCAAATGACATAAGATTATTATGGGGTAACTATTATGTCAAATATGCAACAAATACAGAAACTTATAGTTTTTCTAATTTAACTGATATCTTATTTATTTTCCTAAAAATCCAAATGCCCTAGTTTTGAATATGAAGTACCTTTTTCATTCATGAAAAATGCTTCACAAAATTATGATAAATACAAGGAAGCTATTTTACTGTAAATTCAAAGTCTCCTAATTTTCTAGCAAGGTTTAGGCCTCTGATCAAATTTTTGAATATAAACCCATAAATATCAATTAAAGAAACAAGTGCTGTGAAGAAACTTCCAGAAATTATGAGAAAATTCAAGCATGATTATAATGACCTATAAACACTTTAGGCCAAGTTTCCTAATTTTCCATTGAATAATGAACTCTAATTTTAATTTTGAACAACATTCCACTTTTATAATTTAATGAAATAAGTACAGAAATTTTACATCTAAAAATTGTGATAAAATTTTCACATGAGTATATTGACCTAAGAACACCACTGATTAAGTTTTACAATTTTTCAATAACTATTGAGCTCTGAATCTATTATTAAACATGTTTCCATACTTATAAGCTTGTGAAGTAAGTACTGGAAATATGCATCTGAAAACTATAACAAAATTCAGGTATGAGCATAATGGTCTAAAACTTCTTCTACCCAAATTACATATTTTTCCAGTGAACAGTGAGACCATAATAAACAAATGATTATCAAGGGCTAACACATGTATTGCAAAGGAGGTACTAAAATTATTATTCCAAAATTTCCAATAAAATTACCAGAGACTCATACTAACTCTATAACTACACTAGCCAAGTTTTACAACTTTTCACAGAGTTTTAATAGCCTAACATACAATTTTAAGATTTGTGCCCTAAGCTAGGGTTAGAGTTTTGAGGTGTTTAACAACCTCTAAATCCAATAAAGTTTAACCAGAGGACCTTAACTACACTAGAGTCCTCTCCACCAAATTTCAAGTCATTTCAAGGTCATATGACCACATGACCTTCAAACACTAGGTTAGCACACATAAAGCCTACCTTAGAGTTCCAGGGCTGCACCCTTCAAATTCCACCCAAAATCAGTGGTGGGGGTGTTTCATGTGCTAGGAAGGCAGAGTGCCAATATCCACCACCTTTGGGTGAGGTTGGCTAACTTTAGAACACTTAGAGCACTTTTGCCCTAATTTGACCTAAAAGGGCCAACCTTTGCCTACACAATTACCCTATCAAAACAAATCCAAATGGGGTGTAACTTTTTACCAGAGCCTTATAATATCATTCAAGATTACCCACCAAAGGCGTGGGAGTTTTTGAGGTGTTTAAGGTACCTAATTAAATTATATATGGTTTATTAAATTTTCCCAAAAACTATTGAACGTTTTTTTCCAAAAATTCTGATTTTTGTACAGTCTAAGGGGAATGTTATAAGGAGCATATATTCCAAATTTCAAAGCATTTGGATGAGTGGTTTGGTGTGGGAACTAATTCGAATGTCTGGCATGCCTATGTATAGGTTGCGCCAAAACGAGTGCTGGGGTCACACAAAGTTTCCAAATTTGTTCAAAAAAATTTTAAATTAAACTACACTTCAAGCACTACAATTTGTATGTTGGCCACATTTACAGTAGAGGCCTCTAAGTATTTTTAATATTTAAAAACATCTACTGCTAATAATCTCCAAAAAATCAAATAACATTAATATCTTTTAAAATACTTTGACCAAAATGGATGACATTCGCTCATCCTCAACCTCCAGCCAAGGGCCGAGATTGGCACGACCTGGAGCCTCTTCCAGTCCACTTTCCGACCACCCCGACCACCTACCTGGCCGACCACCACCACCACCACCACCTCCGTTGAGGTGGTGGCTAGCATTTGGTGGCGACGATGCTGCCGGAGGTGGAGGTTTCCGGCAAACTCAACACCACAATTTTCCATGAAAAATTTGAAAATACAAGCTCCCAATCAGGCTCAATTGAGCCCGATTTCTCTACCTAAACCGATCTAGATCTAGTACTAGGAGAGGGGAAAAGGATCAGACCTTAGTGGGGGTGGTTAGCCGCGCCGATCGTCGGTCCCCCATTCTCGGCCGTGAAGCTTTGGGCGCCATGGTGATCCTTGAACAGAGGGCTCAAAATCTTCAGGAAAGAGGGGGGGAGGGGGGGGGGGGTTTATTCCTCTCCACTCCCTAAAGATGTTTAAAGAACCAATTTGGAAGAGGAGGGGTCAAGGCATGAATTTCCATTATGACCATTAATGGTGATTTTCGGCCTTAGTGGAAATCCCTTGAAATTCACCTCCCCTTAGCCCCAATTCGTTTGGAAACTCCTCAAAACTGATACGGGAGATGAATTCTAATTAATTGGTGTTGGGTATTGTATCCACAATCACCTGGATTTGAGGAAGCCACCTGTCAAGATAAGATGAATTCACAATGTATTTGATGGAACTTCTTAAGTTGTGCTTGCAGTTCTTCCACGCTAAGTGCACACCAATGTCAGGGTGCAGTAGGTCAATATACACGGGTCTGCACAACGTAATCCCTCGTTGAGCAGATCAGTGTGTTGGCCTACGTGTACTCTCTCTATTGTAGTGCACTTACTTTCAAGTACATGGCCGTGTTTATGTAAGAGAAGACAAGGAGCAAGGATGGATCAAGGAGCAGCTCTTGGGTGGAAAGACGAAAATTGGTCTAAGTAAAATTCGACGAGAATCACCAAGTGATTCTCGCCGAATCGGCGAGAATCACTAGTGATTCTCGCCGAATCGTCGAGAATCACTAGTGATTCTCGCCGACTCTTTCAGGCTACCTCAAAACGGTGCCAAGTAAGATTCGGCGAGAATCACTAGTGATTCTCGCCGAACCAGTCGTTAAGCAGATCTTGAATACAAGTTATATTCGTTGAGAATCAACAAGTGATTCGGCGAGAATCACAAGTGATTCTCGACGAATCGTCGAGAATCACTAACTGATTCTCGCCGATTCGTCGAGAATCACCTGCTATTCTCGACGAATTTTACTTGGCGTCTTCTCGGGATGCTGCTGGACCGGACTCTGCCGCTGGACTAGTTTGAACCGGATTTCGGGGTTCTACGTGTGGGACCCACAACGGTCATATTGTATGGGTCTACAGTGTATAAATACATGGGTATTTTTGAACAGTGAAATGAGTGAACAAGATAAGAAATACGCGAGCACGGACAAACCCAAAATCGTCGCTTCCGCTCCGCCGTCGCCGCCGCCGCCGCTCGCGACAAGTTGGTCGCCGCTGTTGATCGCGTTTCTTCCCGATCTCCGGCGACAGAAGCCTAGCTAAGCTTAGCATCTCACGTGTCTATCCGGAGATCTCTTGTCTCTCGATTTGTAGATCGAGAAAATCTTCCCCATACGAATCGATCGAGACGATTGATCCTAGTGTGACCGTTGGTAGACCTAGCTTGCTTCGCTACGAAGTTTGGATCAACAAAGAAGTGCAGCCTCACATCGTTGTTGCCGCCGATCCCGTGAACCTAGCCGCCACTCATCTTGCCGCCGCCGGTTCCGGGGAGATCCTCTCCAAGAGAGATCTAAGGTCGTGGACTCCTTGTGGACGTCAAAGAACACGTCGTCAACAAAGAGGGACATCTTAGTCTCCTAACGAAGTTTGTATCTCGTGTACATTCTAGTTTTACTTTTGTTGTAAAGGAACGTTTGTTCCGTATTGTAAGGGTTGGGTGTAACCCGGTTTGTGGGAGTGGTGACTCCTACGTGTGGAAGGGTTCCTTCCGATAGTGCAGGGATTGGATTTCAATCCTGTTGGAGAAGAGACCGAGTCGTCCCTTGTTGGGAGATAGGTCGAAGGGGGAAAGTGGATGTACCCAAGTCGGGGAACCACTATAAATTGCCTGTGTATTCTGTGTGCTGTGCTGTTTATTTTCATTGTGCAGGTACATTCGTAAATTCCACAAAAGCGTTGCACGTCACCTATTCCCCCCCCATAGGTGAACATAGTTGACACTAGGTGGACTTTCAAGTGGTATCAAAGCCAGGTTGCTCATCAAAAAGGTTAACACCTTGAGTAGAATCCTGCCACCAGTGTCAAAAGCATGGAGCTGGATTATGAGATATCGCCACTCAAACTCCCTGCATGCACAAAGGATTATTATCCCATCTGGAGGATGAGAGTGTCATTTCACTTGGATGCTATCGATCCGCGAGCATCCTTCATCCTGGAAGAGGGTCCGTTTATTCCCATGAAGACCTCCGACTCTGGGATCCAAGTGCCCATGTGCATTGCTGAGATGTCAGAGACAGAACTGTCATTATTTAACTTGGACGAGAGGATTCGTCAAATTATCTTGGATATCTGGTCTGGAGCTTCTCGCTCTAGATTAGAGAAATGTAGGACGGCTAAATCCATGTGGGTGATGATCTCAGAGTTGATGGGGGAGTCAGAGAAAGCTGAAATATGCTGTCAACCAGAGGATGAAGCCTATGTGGGGGTCCTCACCTTTGAAGATGAAGGCAAGCATCTCTCGGACAGCATCAGAGCTCCAGTGTCCGTGTCTGAGACTGAAGAGACCAGTGAGGAAAGCAACTCTGATGAGGATGACGCAATGTTCACTGGCTCGAATGACAATAACACTGAAGAGCAGGTAACTTCCTCATCCTGCCCCATCTCTTTTGAACTTTCTGAAGACAGGAACTGCTTTCCTCCAGAAGATTCTGATTCTCTGAAGAGAGCCCTTCAGTCAAGAAACCTACTTGCTGAGGAGCAAGCTCAAGAGATTGCTCGACTGAAGATCTTATTGGTTCTCCAATTGGCGTCCAACAAGGTCAAGGACTCTAAGATCTCATCTCTAGAGTGTAGTCTAGAGAATGAGAAACGAATAGTATCAAACTTTTCCAAAGTTGATGCTATAAAGAGAAAGCAAGAAAACGGGTGGATCTCCCGGATTATCAATTCGTGGAGAAATGGGGAAACGGTGTTCCGACCCCCCACTCCAAGCAGGAAGGCAACTCATCATGCCTTCAGGTATGAACACAGGAATAGTCGTGGTCACTGCAAGGGTGATCTGTCCCCATGTGGAGACACCCATAGTGCAAGGGCCGTCGTGGCAACCCATGAGAGAATACTTAAGGCTCATTCTGAGCCCTTTATATTCACTGCCACTGCCTCAACTCGGTGTGAATCTACATGTCCCAGCTCATAGAAGACTTCTCACCACCCGAGAACACAGAATAGGGAGGATAGAAGTCATGGTGTAAGTTTTCATGGGGCCTCAGGAAGGGGGATGCCTGAAAGAAAGGCACCACCTTCCCGGTCTCATGACGCTCACAACATGCATTCCTTCCACCCTTCCACGTGTCACGATGGAAGAGGAAATTTTGTGAGGCGATCATGCTCTATCCCGTTTAGACCTAGGACCGTGACTACCTCAGTCACTAGATCAGGTCAGAAACGGCGATACAACATTCACCCATGTTGGTGCTGTGGCAAAGTGGGGCACTTTGCCATCGACTGTTGGCACAACCCCTCTGTGCCAACGGCAAGGGCTTATCCACATTCACGGGACAGAGGTAGTCTTCCTGACAGGTTTTCTGAAGGAAGGCAGTTGCGTGCTTATGCTAACAGGAACCTAGGACCCAATATGATTTGGGTTCCTAAGGTAAAGTAATTCTTTCTTGCAGGATAGTCTAGGTTCCCGTGAATATGATGGGAACCATACAGTAGGTGGCTCAAGACTAAATTGGAACAAGCGTCTGCTATAACAGATGTGATATCGACTTGAGCATACTCACATTGAGCTCCTAATATGTTCTACCTGTGGGACTAAACGATGACTCTCAAAATCCCAGGTACTCATGATCAGTTCCAAGACTTGAGTCGTTTTCCATTGACAGTTACATATATATATATATATCTTTATATACAGATATATCTTTGTATATACATGTATGTATGCACATCCAAGGATAGGGTAGCACGATGAATATAAACCTTAGATACATCATTATAGAGTTATCGGAACTTCCACTGGTAGATTCGAGAACTAACATCTGCAGGCGTAAATTAATTCACTGAAAACTAACAAAGATACGTCGTTGGAAGACTTTCAAATTAACTTACGTCGTTAAATTAATTCCACTGTCTCAATGTGTGTATGGAAAAGTCGGCTCAAACCCTAATAGCTTGACTTTCAGGAGTATCTACATAGTTAGAAGACTTTCAAATTAACTTAGACAAACGGAAACCGTAAGAATCCCATTTAACTCGTCGAGCTTGGCATTTAAGGAGAATCCCATTCTCGCCGAAGGATCAAGAAGAATCACATTTGAGGAAAAATTCCCGCCGACCCTTCACCTTCCATAAGAATCCCGCCGAAGGAGCACACTATACGAATCCTGCCGACCTTCGCAGGAGACACTATACGAATCCCGCCGAACTTCGCAGGAGACACTAGGTTTCTACCGCCGACTCTTCTCATTCCCACCGACTCGCGGAAGCACGCCGAATCCCGCCGACTCTCTCCGCAGGGAACTCTCTCCTTCTCCGCCGGAAACTCGCCGAGGGGCAACTCACCGACTCCCGCAAAACTCATCGCCGCAAGGGAAACTTACCGGAAGGGCAACTCGCCGACTCCTGCAGGAAAGCTCCCGAATCGGTCTCCATCGAAGGTCTCCCGCAAGAATCCCGCCGAAGCTCTCACCGACGATCTCTCCCAGTTTCGATTCTTCTCCGCTCGAACTAACTCACCGTCTACACCGCTAGGTATCCCCTCACCCTCACTTGGACTTGATCACTAGTATCACTTCCTTTTTGATTTTTGATTAAGCGTAGAATAGGGCTTCTCTCCCTAGATCTGCAATGGCTCCAAGGACAACTGCTGGGTTGGTCTCTAGTTGCGAGCTTGTTCGAACTGGGTTCTCTCACGCCTCGGACGAATTCCGCAACATCATTCTGATGCTGGAAGAGGCTGGGCTAACATTCGTCCTGGAGCACCCTTGCAAAATCTTGGACAAAGAGGTGCTGGAGTTCTTCGCTACCGCAAGACTCGGAAATGGCGACTCACTAATCAAAAGCAAGGTGGCTGGGGCAAAGGTCAAGATGTCTGCCAGCAAGCTGACCCGCTTCCTGCAGTTTTCTAGCTCGGAGCATGAGGACTATCTGGAGGACGATGACAAAACCAGAACTCTCTTATTTTGCGGTCTCCCACGAGGAACTCGGTCAATAAAGAGAAAGGATATGAATGAAGAAGGGAAGCTCCTGTCTGACATAATTGGAAAGGTGCTCATCTGCAAGCCGGGCTCTCATGACCATATCTCAGCGGATATGTTCAAGATCCTGATAGCTGTTGTCTGTCGTAAAAGGTTCAACTGGGGGGAGTTGCTGTTCGAGAAGATAAAGGACACCTTGGGCTCTCCGAGTTTTGGCCGCATCATAAGTCTATATCTAAATCAGCTAAATGGAGACAAGTTTGACATGAGTAAAGGTGTTCCTCTCCACTACTTGAAGAAGATGGACTCAAGTGTGTTTGACCGATGGGAGAGTCGTATTGGGCAGACTGCAGTGGAAGAACAACAGGGAGTATCTCCGGCAGTCACCCCCAGTGAAATTCCTGATACCTTGACTGCAGGAATCGAGGGGGAGGCTCTACCCCCCCCCCCATACTGATGTAGTATCTGACATCTCCCAGCTGGCCAGAGATGCTGTGGCAGATCTACACGAAGAAAGTGAACCTGAGCTGGAGCATGGGGAGGCCCCGCACCGAAACGATCAAGGAGCCGAAGCTACTATACTGGAGACTGCTGACAAAGAGTTGGAAGAGGCTGCTGATGCAGATGATTTCATGGATGATGACGGAGAGGAAGACGGGAATGAGGGACATGAAGCATTGGAGGCTCCGGATCTCTTTGAACCTCCATCTGACAAGCATGCACCAGTGGAGGGGGAGTCAGACAAATCTACAGAGGCCGCCAACATTCCACCATTAGATACTGTGCTTGTATCCAGCTCTACAGATGCGTCTGCTGATGAGCAAGGCCAAGAAGTGCCTCCGGCTCTTCCATTACGAGATGAGCTAGCCACTCACACGGTAAATGTCATTCAGGGCATAGTAAATGAACTTAAGGCCTCTTTTGATAAAGCTCAGAATATACTGCTGAAAAGGATTAAGACATCTGAAAATCTCATGCTCAAGAATATGGTGGAGATCAATCATAAACTTGACGTGATGGACAAGAAATTTGAAGAAAAGTATACCGCGGCCGGCGAAGCTATCACACTTCTTATGGCCGGATTGAAAAAGAACACCGATACTCTTGCTGTTGTAAATCAGAATGCTCATGTTGTCGCGAACAACATTCAAAAGTTTGACGGTAATATGGTCACTCTCAACGCCAATCAGCAGGCCTTGGTCAATGAATTCACCAGAACTACCAAGCATATTGATGATTCACTGCATTCTTATGCAAACTGCATCGCGGTCGAAGCCAAAAAGGGGGAGAAAGAGCATATAGCTAAGATGGCCGAGCTTCAAGAAATCATGATCACAAACTTTGAACAGTCAAACAAATACGTTTATGACAGCTGCTGGTGTATGCTCCACCAGGCGTTAGGCGTCGCCTTGCCTGAAAAGCCTGCGGATATTCATGCTCCTGAGACTTCTACGGCCGCTGAGGGAGTAAGTGCTGCTGAGGGAATAAGTGCAAGTACTGCAGATGTTCCCATAAGTGAAGCTGATGCTAGGGCTCTCTCCAAAGCTAAACTGAGGAGCATGTTTGACCAAGAGGACATAGCAAAAGCCAGGGCCAAGAGAAAAGCTCAGGAAGGGACCTCCAAGGAGACACTAGCTGAAAAGAGAATCAGAATGAGTGAGGAGGAATTACGAAATGAAAAGTGGAGTCCAGTCTCAAAGAACATCATCTTGGACACCTTCTGGCTACAAGAAAAAGGAGAACTCAATCGAAACGAAGTATACAGCCAGTATGAGTGGGACATGCACAAGACGTATGAAGCGAAATGAAACATCTTCTTCAGAAACAACACAGATGCAGATAAAGTTCCTCCTCCCAGATATTATCTGAAGCCTAAAGAATATATGGAGAGGCAAAGGAAGAAGTACTTGGCACAAAAATTCAAGGATGACTTAGCTAAGGAAAAATAGTCAACAATTTATAGCTTGTCATTTTCTCTTAAGAACATTTAATGCTTATTGTTATTATATGAACAATTCTGAGATTATATGTGTATATATATATTGGTATATATATTTGAATTTGTGAATGACTCAAGTCCTGATCTGGTTGCTTATATTCTCTTGTGCTGCATGTTTAACTTCTGAATGCTGTTTTTATTATTTGATTGGTGTTATTCATCTTAGCTAGTAGGGTTTTGGCTTCGTCAAATAGGGGGAGATTGTTGGGTATTGTATCCACAATCACCTGGATTTGAGGAAGCCACCTATCAAGCTAAGATGAATTCACAATGTATTTGATGGAACTTCTTAAGTTGTGCTTGCAGTTCTTCCACGCTAAGTGCACACCAATGTCAGGGTGCAGTAGGTCAATATACACGGGTCTGCACGACGTAATCCCTCGTTGAGCAGATCAGTGTGTTGGCCTATGTGTACTCTCTCTATTGGAGTGCACTTACTTTCAAGTACAGGGCCGTGTTTATGCAAGAGAAGACAAGGAGCATGGATGGATCAAGGAGCAGCTCTTGGGTGGAAAGACGAAAATTGGTCTAAGTAAAATTCGACGAGAATCACCAAGTGATTCTCGCCGAATCGTCGAGAATCATTAGTGATTCTCGCCGACTCTTTCAGGCTACCTCAAAATGGTGCCAAGTAAGATTCGGCGAGAATCACTAGTGATTCTCGCCGAACCAGTCGTTAAGCAGATCTTGAATACAAGTTATATTCGTTGAGAATCAACAAGTGATTCGGCGAGAATCACAAGTGATTCTCGACGAATCGTCGAGAATCACTAACTGATTCTCGCCGATTCGTCGAGAATCACCTGCGATTCTCGACAAATTTTACTTGGCGTCTTCTCGGGATGCTGCTGGACCGGACTCTGCCGCTGGACTAGTTTGAACCGGATTTCGGGGTTCTACGTGTGGGACCCACAACGGTCATATTGTATGGGTCTACAGTGTATAAATACATGGGTATTTTTGAACAGTGAAATGAGTGAACAAGATAAGAAATACGTGAGCACGGACAAACCCAAAATCGTCGCTTCCGCTCCGCCGCCGCCGCTCGCGACAAGTTGGTCACCGCTGTTGATCGCGTTTCTTCCCGATCTCCGGCGACAGAAGCCTAGCTAAGCTTAGCGTCTCACGTGTCTATCCGGAGATCTCTTGTCTCTCGATTTGTAGATCGGGAAAATCTTCCCCATCCGAATCGATCGAGACGATTGATCCTAGTGTGACCGTTGGTAGACCTAGCTTGCTTCGCTACGAAGTTTGGATCAACAAAGAAGTGTAGCCTCACATCGTTGTTGCCGCCGATCCCGTGAACCTAGCCGTCGCTCATCTTGCCGCCGCCGGTTCCGGGGAGATCCTCTCCAAGAGAGATCTAAGGTCGTGGACTCCTTGTGGACGTCAAAGAACACGTCGTCAACAAAGAGGGACATCTTAGTCTCCTAACGAAGTTTGTATCTCGTGTACATTCTAGTTTTACTTTTGTTGTAAAGGAACGTTTGTTCCGTATTGTAAGGGTTGGGTGCAACCCGGTTTATGGGAGTGGTGACTCCTACGTGTGGAAGGGTTCCTTCCGATAGTGCAGGGATTGGATTTCAATCCTGTTGGAGAAGAGACCGAGTCGTCCCTTGTTGGGAGATAGGTCGAAGGGGGAAAGTGAATGTACCCAAGTCGGGGAACCACTATAAATTGCCTGTGTATTCTGTGTGCTGTGCTGTTTATTTTCATTGTGCAGGTACATTCGTAAATTCCGCAAAAGCGTTGCACGTCACCTATTCTCCCCCCCCCATAGGTGAACATAGTTGACACTAGGTGGACTTTCAATTGGTGAAGAATGGAGGGGTGATTCACCTTCCCCACCATGAATGGTCCTCTTTCTCACTTTCTCTCTCCTCCATTTTTGGGGAAAATTGAGCTCTCTCTCTCCTAGTCACCTTACACGAAATTAGTTGACATAAATGATAATTACAGCTCCCTTGGACTAATGAGCCAACCTAAATTGAGGCTATCCCAAGTGGATTGGGGTTGGTTGGGTCAATTTAAGTGATTTGACCTAATTAGAGCAAATTGGACTTTTGGGCAAATTGACCAAATGGGTGACCCCATGATGGGACTTTTTGCGCCATTGGGTTCCTTGTGACATTATGACATTAGGGGTGGGGTCAGTTTCAAGTTATGGTGGTCGATTGAGGTAGTTAGTGAAGGATTGCCCTTTTTTACCTAAGAGGGCATTTTGGTCAATTGGACAAATTGGAGGCCCTTGATGGGGCGTTTTGGTCCCCTAGGTCTCTCATGATGCATTTAACCTAAATGTGGGGTCAATTCCATGTTGTGATGGGCAATTTGGTCAATAGGTGAAGAATTGACCATTTTGACCTAATTAGGGCTTAAGGTTGACTTTGGTCAACTTGACCTCTTTGGTTGGCGCCAATGAGTCTTAGTGAAAGTGGTGGTATGCACTGATACCACCAGTGGGTTAGACTGTTTAACTATAGAGGAGGGGGGTGAATAGAGTATTTTAAAATCCTTTAGATTTTTATTTCAGAGTTAAAGATAGTGATACTAATAAGTGTAATCAGAAAGGTGCAGAAATAAAACTAAGCTAATCAGCATATAGAAAGAAATAAAGTAGCATCACAGACGACACAAGAATATTATAGTGGTTCCCCTAAAACTTGGGTACATCCACTCTTCTACCACCCTGGTAGGAATCCACTCAGGTTTTTGATCAGGTGCCCTGCCACCAATCAGGTTTTTGCTCAGGTGCCTGTCACCATAAGATATACTTTAGGTAGATCAGGAAACCCTTCAAGATTTTGATCAGGTGCCTAAAAACCAAATCAAGTCTTTTGATTAGGAGACTTGCAACCAAGTGGTTAACTTTTGAAGGGAGCTAGAACCCTTTGTACAGTGGCGTAAAATAAATAAAACAAGATATTGTCTTCTCTTTTCACAAAGCAACTGAGAAGACTTGTGGATTCTTGATGGTGTCAAAGCTCCCCCCGAGATGAAGATCTGTTCAGGAAGAATGAGAGCTTTGTAGGGTGAGTAGGTCTTCTAAAGATTTTCCAGAAAGTTGTTGACTGATAAAAGTTGGTTGTCTCTTGAAAGCTTGCTGGAAGATGAACACTTGATGAAGATAGTCAGAGCCTTTTCTTGAATATTTTTGGTGCCTGTCTTGTTCTCTGTGTGTTCTGCTATTCCTGTTATCTGTTCTCGACTGAAAGAGAAAAATATCTTTTATATGTCTCTATCTAAATTCTCCTTTGAATTTGAATTGTCTGCATTGAATGCTGACTGCCTGGAGAAAGAAAATTCGGCTGGAGAGAATATTGCATTAATGGATTTCCCCAACTGTCCTATTAAAAACAGTAAGTAATATTCCTGATGAACACCATAATCAATGCTGCCACTAACAGCTATATTCAGAGAATATAAGCATTGATTATTCAGGAATTACTGTAAGGGAATAAGGATAAATTGAGGGAGAAATCCAAGTCTGGAACTGAACAGCAATCGTCGAACAGAGAACAAATTTCGTCGACCTAAGTCCAAACTGCGTGGACCAGAGAAATCGTGTTCGTCGACCTGGGAAGTCTTGTTCGTCGACATGAGAACCAAGTTCGTCGACCTGAGTTCAGCTAACTGCTTTCTGTGAAGAACTTCCCATTTCTGTGCACTAAGTTCGTCGAGCTGATAACATAACTTCGTCGACCTGAGTTCAGAGAAAGTATTCTGGATTTAATGTGTTGAAGTTGATCTCCCAGAATTCGTCGACCTGAGCTCGAATATCATCGAGCACAACTCAGAGAATTTACTCTGAGTTCATCGAGCGGAGCACGACTTTCGTCGAGCTGAGTTTGACGAACGTCGAACTCACTTTCCTGAACTTGATTTTCTTTTAAGTCTGAGTCTTCTGCTGTCTTCTGTTGGCTGGTCCATTTGTGGTTAATTCTAAGGACTTAGCCTAAACTCTAGGACACAAACATGATCCTGGATATACATGTTGGGTCAATAATCCTAGTTAGTGAACCTAGCCCAAATCAAACTAGGGATCCAACAATCTCCCCCTATTTGGGTGAGGTCACTAATACAAATTTAAACAAAAACATTCACAAAGCAAAGGAAATATATATGGCAGAATGATTAAAACATGCAGCAGATATTTACAATGTAGCTTTGGGTTAGTAAATAAATAAAGAGTTTAAGACACACTGAAACTAAACAACATATTCTCATTTCTTTTTATTCATTTTCCCTTTTTGCTTATCCTCCTTTTCTTTGTCAGCTGGCTGTGTAAACTTGATCTCTCTATTATGATTTGATGCTTCCTTTTTGGACATGGTCATGTCAGCAGCTCCAATGATATTTAGAGATGTGGCTCTAGGTACAACAGCCTCTGGGTGTAGATTCATATAAGCATCTATATTAAAGAATTTGTTAGCTTTTGCATACCTACTCAAATTTTATTTCCTGTATTTTGACATTGTTGAATACTGAGAGGGATCCTTTTCTTCAGCTTTAGCCTTGTTGATCGTGGATAATCCCACCAATTCCTGGAACCTTGCCATTATAGTAGTAGTAGCTGTTTCAAGATCCTCAAATGGAATGGGAGGAGACTCTGGCTTCTTAGGACTGTCAACTTTAACTGGTTCAGGGACTTGTTGTTGCAGTTGCTAAGGATATTGTTGTTGTTGTTGATGCCTGCTGGAAGGATACCTCTGCTGGTTACTTCCTTGAGAGGATGAGGATCTACCATGTTGTCTTTGGTATGTTTGAGAATATGAGGTAGACATCTGAGATGAGCTGCCTGGAGCACCAGCAGCAGGTGGAGGAGGAGGAGGAGGTCCTTTCCTGTGTATCTGAGGAGGAGGAGAATATCTTCTGCTTTTCTTTCTATCCTTCTGCTGATTCTTGGATAGCCACATCCAGGCTAGCATTCTAGGATAGGGAGTAATTGTTTGGAGAATGTAGTAAGGAATATCATGATTTGGATTAGGCTTGGGAGCAACAATTGGAGGGGATTTTCTTTTCTTTGAAATTTTCTTCTTTGTAGAAGGGCTATCATCAGAATTATCATTGTCTTCATCATCATCTTTTTCAGAGGAGGATCCCTGAGTATTATCATATAAATCATCCAAAGCTTTTAGAAGATTTTTCTCAACTGACTTGTCAGCCTGAGGCTGAGCTTGAGGTACTGGAGATGGAGCTGGAGCTGGAGCTACTGCTTGAGGTTCTGGAGCCTGAGGCTGTTCAACAACTATTATATTTTCAGTAATTAACAAATTCTCTTCTTCTATATCTGCCATTAGGATTTCATCCAAATTTGGAAGAGGACTGTCATCCAACTTATAGATAGGAGCAGAGACAACCTCTGAGGAAAGAGTATCTTGGGGAGCAGATATTGTATGAGTCTCTATAGCTGCAAAATTTCCCTTGAGTTGCTTAGAAACTGAGGGACTAATAGGTGTTGTATAAGGTTCAATAGCCAAGGATGGCTTTAAGCAGACAAAAGGAAGTGAACTCAAGTAAACTGTATCAAAAGAATTCAATAGATGGAATAAATCCACTATGGGATTGACAAAGAAATCAGCAATAGTTATTATATTTGTATCATCTATAACTGTATCTGTAACTAGAACCATATAAATATCTGTATCTGAATCTGTTGTATCTGCTGCTGCTGCTACTGGAACTGGAAGAGCTTCTTCATTGAGCATCTCCACCTGCCTTATTTCAGCACTAGCTGGAAACAGGCCCCTAGTTAAAGAAGGAGGGATAAAGGAAGCAACAAGGAGAGCAGCAAAGGAGGAAATAGAATTGGAAAGAGGTATAATGGCCTCTGCTATAAGAGTACTAATCACTGGAGTGAGGTGCTCCAGGATGGTAGATAGAGAAGGGGAAACTGTATCCATAAACTCAAGTGGAGTTTGGGTGGTTACAGAGAGAGAAGCAGGAGTGATATCAGGGAGGATGTCATCCTGAGGAGATGATGGTACATGGGATGGTGTTGGACTGGGAATGTGATGAACAGGTGAGGAGGGTGTAGATGGTGGTGAGGTGAGCAGATTGAATGTGGGGGATGACAAGAATGATTTAGTGTTGATGTCTTGGAGATGGGATGGAAGAGGAGATTGAGGAGGTGTGATATGTTGTGGAGAGTGAGGAGGTGTTGGCTGATGTGTTAGTGAAGGGATTGAGAGGGTTGTTTGATGTAGAGGAGGAATTGAGGTTGGTTGGGGAGATGGAGGAGTTATTGTTGGAATGGATATGGTGGAGGAAGAAGGTGGACGAGGAGATTATTAAGAACTAGGGTGGGGAGTGGCTGTATCATCCCTTGTACCCTCAGAAGGCCTGGAGGAGGAGGAAGCCTTGGTTGGCTTTGTGATCCTTCTCTCCCATCTACCAAACATGGTAGAGGTTAGCCTCTTTGAGGCATTTATGAACACTGGTGTGGAAACCAGATGTTCAGAAGCCTTCTCCTGCAAAAATATCCCCAGTACCCGGCCAAAAAAGACTTTTTTCTTGTTATTCCTCTTCTTAATCAGATCAAATAATAACTTTCCCCAGTTAATTCCTTTTTTATTAACCAAGGCAGCCATCACTAAGAACTGGTGCCTTGTGATATAGTCATGTGTTGTATGCTTGCCTAACAGCACCTTCCCGATGACATAAGCTAAGAACTTGTATTCAGCAGCCAAGTTATTTTTCAGTAGCTTATTAGGCTTTTCTCCAGAATGACCCATTCTAATCAACATATTATTATACCCCTCAGAGTCCATCTCTATGTCATCAGCACCATTTAATAGACCGAAGATTTCGGTTAGTATATTCGGGGAGAGGGAAACTTGGTTACCAGAAATGGTTCCTGTCAAATTATCTTCTGTTGTGGAGGAAGAGAAGACCAATTCTTTGATCTTAGTCATAGCAATCTTGATTCTTTGAGTCATAAATTTCTTCAGATTCTGATCGTCAAACAACTTCAGTATTTCCACAAATATTGCGTCAGAGTGTTGGAAAGAATCGAAATCTATATCAAAACCCATATCGAATTTCATGGTGGAGAGAGCGCTTGCTGGAATCGCCATGAATGCACCTACAAGAGAGAAACAAAGATCAAGTGCAAAGGAACTGAAAGCGCGGGACGGAGGTCGAAGAAAACCTAGATATAAGGTTTTCAAAATATGAACCGCCAATCTCCGTTCGACGAAAAAGGAAAAGATCTTCGATCTTAGTTCGACGAAGTATTTTAATAGAAAATGAGTTCATCGATCTCAGTCTGAAGAAGACAAATAAATCGTCGATCTCAGTTCGTCGATAAATTCACTGAAGCAGAGATCGTCAATCTCCGTTCGACGAAAACTGTTTCACTAAGAAGTGATCGTCAAACTCCATTCGACGAACTCTTCACAAGAAGTTCACAGATCGTCGATCTCCGTTCGACGAACTATCAAAAAATCATCGACCACAGATAAAATTTAAATTAACTCATCTCCATTGATCATTCCTAACTGATTTAAGAAAAACAGATGTTTCTTCTCATCCAATGTCTTGTTGAAGATGTCTGCCCTTTGTAAATTAGTGGAAATGAAGACAAGATTAATTTTCTTTTTGTCTACACAATCTCTAATGAAATGATGCCTTATTTCTATATGCTTGGTCCTATTATAATGCACTGGATTTTGTGCTATGGATATAGTACTGGTACTATCACAATATATAGTTGAATTATTTAAGTTGTATCCATAATCCAGTAGTTTGTTTTGTATTCACAAAACTTATGAGCAACAGCTGCCAGCAACAATATATTCTGCTTCTGCAGTTGATGTGGATACAGAGGTTTGCTTTTTACAGAACCAGGACACTAGTCTATCACCAAGGAACTGGCATGTTCCTGTGATGCTCTTTCTGTCCACTCTACATCCAGCATAGTCAGCATCTAAAAATCCAGTTAAGTCAAATTCTAATTCTGATGGATATAGAAGTCCTAGATTTGGACAATCTTTTATATATCTCAAAATTCGTTTTAGCAAAATATAGAAAGATTCTTTAGTGTTCACTTGAAACCTAGCACAAATGCATGAAGCAAACATTATGTCTGGCCTACTTACTGTGAGATATAATAGGGACCCAACAGTGACCCTATACAACTTCCGATCAACAGGTTTTCCATGCTCATCAGAATCTATCACATCATTTGCAGCAATGGGTGTCTTCATTGCTGAGGCATCACACATCCCAAATCTTTTGATAAGCTCCTTAGCATATTTAGATTGGGAGATGAAGATACCATTAGATGATTGTTTCACTTGGAGACCAAGGAAATATGAAAGTTCACCCATGCTAACTCATCTCAAACTTTGAATGCATAAGGTTAGAGAACCTTATGCATAGTTTGGGATCAGTTGAGCTAAAGATAATATCATCTACATAAATTTGTACTAATAAGATTTTATCTTTATGATGCTTAATAAAAAGAGTCCTATCTACAATACCTCTAGAAAAATTATGCTCTAATAAGAAGCTAGCTAAGGTCTCATACCAAGCTCTTAGAGCTTGCTTTAAACCATAAAGAGCTTTATGAAATCTAAAGACATGGGAGGGATGAGTTGGAGAGATAAAATCTGGTGGTTGCTCCACATATACTTCTTCTTTGAGATCTCCATTCAGAAAAGCACTTTTAACATCCATCTGATAGACTTTGAACTTCTTGAATATAGCATATGCAAGGAAAATTCTTATAGCCTCAAGTCTTGCAATAGGGTCAAATGTTTGATCATAACCAATGCCTTCCTCTTACCTATAGCCTTGAGCTACTAGCCTTGCCTTGTTCCTTATAATGTTGCCTTCTGCATCCAATTTGTTTCTAAATACCCATTTGGTTCCAATGACTGGATAGTCTTTGGGTATAGGAACCAATTCCGAAACTCTACATCTCTTAGATTGATTGAGCTCCTCTTGCATTACAATGATCCAGTAGGAATCTTGTTCTGCATCTTTAATGGATTGGGGCTCAAGTTGAGAGAGGAAACAAGAAAACATCAAGTCAGGGTTGAGTTGATGCCTTGTTTGCACACCAAATGAAATATCTCCAATCACATGAGATCTAGGGTGATCTATAAGTGTGACAAAATCAATGGAAGGAGCTGTTTAGGCAACAGCTTGGGGAGTAAATTTCACTTGTGGATTTTCATTAGCTGTTGAAGAGGGTTCAGTCACCTCTATGCTTTCTTCTTCACTTTCATCTTCAACTTATGGAGAAGGATGTATTGGAACCTCTTGGGTGAGGCTTAGATCATCCAATCTCTCACACAAGTAAGGTACCTGCAAAGTGCTATTGGTATAAATTTCTTTCTCCTTATAAAACATGTTAGCTTCATCAATAGTCACATGTATAGATTGCTCAATTTTTAAAGTAGATTTATTAAACACCCTATAAGCTTTGCTGACTTGGGAATATCATAGAAAAATTCCTTCTGCAGCCTTAGCTTCAAACTTTCTAATGTATTTCTTGTCATTATTATGAATATAGCATATACAACCAAATAATTTAAAATAGGTGACTTTAGGTTTCTTCCCTTTAAGCAATTCATAGAGAGTCTTATTTTTGAGTTTATGTATTAAACTTCTGTTCAGTACATAGTTTGCTGTGCTCACAGCCTCTGCTCAAAAGGATAGGGGCATGTAAGTATCTGCAAGTAATATGCCTGCAGCTTCAATTAAGGTTCTATTCTTTCTTTCAGCTACCCCATTTTGTTGAGTAGTTCTAGGAGCTGAGAAGCAATGTCTGATACCTTCCTTCTTACAGAACTCATGCATAAGAAGAGACTCAAACTCAGTACCATGATCACTTCTGATCAATGCAACTTGAGTAGAGTACTCAATCTGTATGGTCTTATGAAAATCTATAAGAACCTTGAATGTATCTGACTTAGATCTCAGAAAGAACACCTAAGTGAATCTTGAGAAGTCATCTACAATAACTAGAGTATAAGATTTCCCTCCTAGGTTATGTACAATAATAGGGCCAAAAAGGTCCATGTGTAGCAAGTACAGGATCCTAGGTGAATCACTCTTATTAACTGATTTAAAACTAAATTTAGTTTGTTTGCCTAATTGACAAGCCCTGCAGAGGCCTTCCTTCTTATAGGGACCAGAGGACAATCCTCTAACAAGGTTGTCTTTAGATAACCTAGCAATATTTTTCATATTAACATATCCTAATCTTTTATGTCATAAATCATTTTGATTGCTAACAAGATTAAGTAAACATATATCTAAAGTTGCATAATGAAAATCAACTATATATATATATTGTCTTGTCTATTTCCAAATAAAACAGTTTGGTTTTCTTTAGTAGAAATAATACAAGAGCTTGAGTTAAAATATACCTGATAACCTTCATCACATAGTTGATTTATGGAGATGAGGTTATGCTTTAGTCCAATTAAATATGCCACCTTTTTGAAAGTGACTGCTCCAATCTTTACTTCTCTAAAGCCTTCAGACTGATCATAATTTGAATCACCAAAGATCACCATTGGTCCCAGCTTGGACTTATTGTTATTCAGGTTGTCCTTGCTGCCAGTCATATGCTTGGAGCATCCACTGTCCAGATACCATTATTGATTTAAAGCTGGACAAATCTTTACCTATAAAGAAAACAATTAGTTGTTCTTGACCCAGATTACCTTAGGTCCTTTATTTTTCTGATAAGAAAAACTTGATATAACTGAAAATTCTGGTTGGGATTTATATCCTAAGGGATGGTATCTCCTAGGTGGAATTTCCCAATTAGTATAAGGATTAAAAGGTTTACTGGATTGATTAAAGTTTCTGTTAAAATTATGATTTTTGTTATGTCTGACTGGGTTTGACAAAAGTTTGTAAGATCGTCGACCGGAGCTCGACGAAGTGGGATGAGATTGTCGATCTCTGCTCATAGAATGAATATATTCATTTTCTATGCCCCAAGTTTGTTGATCTCTGCTCGATGAACCATACATAGTTCGTCAATCGCAGTAAGATGAATTATTGTTGCTATTATTTGCGTTCATAGATCGTCGATCGGAGTTCGACGAACTAGCGATATTTCGTCGATCTGAGTTCGACAAAATCTGTTGAACTTTGTTTTTACTTAGAATTTTTTTGTTTCTTATTCTGTTGGTTTTTAGATTTAGGTAATTCTTCTGTGGGTTGCTTATTGTTTATTACCTCTTTACCCTTAGCTAAAACAAATTTTATAGGGGTTGCTAATATATTTTTCTTAAGTATGGGGGGTAAGCTTGATGAGGCACCTAAGCCCAGTTTGCCATTCAGTCTGGCATTGACTGTACTTATGATGTCCATCAGCTTAAGGATTCTCCCATTGAGAGATTCCTCAAGTTGCTTAGCCTCACATAACTTTGTTTTTAAAGAAATAATTTGTTCATTAGCTTACACTAGATCATCCTAAAGCTTAATGTTTTCAGCAAATAAATTATCAAATTCAGATTGCCTATCTCTTAGCATTTTAGTTTCTTTTTCAGATTTAATTATGTCATTACATGGAGCATTGAATTTATTTTTAAATTCAACAGAATTAAAATCAAAAGATGAGATTACCTGATCCTCATCTGTCTCAGATTCCTATTCTGATTCTTCAGAATGATCTTCTACTTGCTCTTCAGCATTAGGCCTGCTACATGAGGAATTGATTGTCATGAGGCAAACTTCTCTTGCCTTGGATTCTTCTTCATCTTCACTAGAGCTGGAAGATGAGGTCTCTTCATCAGTATCACTCCAGGTTTCAGCAATGAAACCTTTTTCCTTTTTTGCTGGAGGAGTGTTTGCTTGAATGCCTACTGGAGTTCTTCTTGTTCTCTTTCTCTTTTCTCCTGTCTCTTTTCTGAGCTTCGGGGCATTCAGGAAGGATATGCCCATGCTTTCTGCATCCAAAGCAGACAATCTCCTTGGTAGGAGTTCTGTCATACTTAGGTTTGTCAACATTTTTGGATGACCTTCTCCTGAAATCTTTCTTGTCCAGCTTGTAGAATCTTTTGGCCAGCAAGCTCATCAACTCTTCATTGGTTGGAAGGGTTTTAGGTTCTTCTGTTGCTTTGAAGGCAATATTTTGTTCCTTCCTTGAAGAGGTTGAGGCCTTCATTTTAGCAGCCTCTCTAGTCTTGATCAATTGCTCATAGGATTTGAGCTTTCCCAAGAGAGACTCAGTGGATATATCATTCATACTTCTGGCTTCTTTGATTGGCCAGATCCTGGAATCCCAAGTGCTGGGGAAGCACATCAGGATCTTGTCATTGATCTTAGTCAAGGAGATATCTTTGTCCAGGGTTTTTAGTTCATTGATGATAACATTTAGCCAGTTATACATCTCAGCCACTGTTTCAGATTCCTCCTTCTTGAAGTTCTCATATTGAGATATTAGGAGGGATCTTCTATCCTTTCTTTCATCTGCTGAGCCTGCCACCATTTGGTTTAGAGAGTCCCAGATTTCTTTTGTAGAGGTACACTCAACCACCTTTTGAAAGACATCATCTGACATGGTCTGTGCCAATATGTCCATGGCTTTAACATTAACAACTCTGGCTTTATTCTGAGCATCAATTCACTCAGGTGGTGGAACTGTATGAGTGCTAGAAATTACTGTATATGTGGATGCTGATGGTTGAGGAGGACCTGTAAAAATAGAGTTGAAAATATCCTCATCAATAGAGTTCATGTATAGCTTGATTCTTGCCTTCCAGATTGCAAATTTATTTAAGTCGTAGACTGGAGGTCTGGTGCTAGCATAATCTTTATTTTGTGCCATTGCTGTAATAATAGAAAAATTATAGAAGAGAGAAACAATCTAACAAGGATCTTGGTTTATATGTGAAACTATGAAACCAAAGATAAACCTGCTCTGATACCAATTGAAAGTGGTGGTATGCACTGATACCACAAGTGGGTTAGACTGTTTAACTCTAGAGGGGGGGGGGTGAATAGAGTATTTTAAAATCCTTTAGATTTTTATTTCAGAGTTAAAGATAGTGATACTAATAAGTGTAATAAGAAAAGTATAGAAATAAAACTAAGTTAATTAGCAATCAGCACACAAAAAGAAATAAAGTAACATCATAGATGACACAAGAACAATATAGTGGTTCCCCTAAAACTTGGGTACATCCACTCTTCTACCACCCTGGTAGGAATCCACTCAGGTTTTTCATCAGGTGCCCTGCCACCAATCAGGTTTTTTCTCAGGTGCCTATCACCACAAGATCTGCTCCAGGTAGATCAGGAAACCCTTCAGGCTTTTGATCAGGTGCCTAGAAACCAAATCAAGTCTTTTGATTAGGAGACTTACAACTAAGTGGTTAACTTTTGAAGGGAGTTAGAACCCTGTGTACAGTGGGGTAAAACAAATAAAATAAGATGTTGTCTTCTCTTTTCACAAAGCAACTGAGAAGACTTGTGGATTCTTGATGGTGTCAAAGCTCCCCCTGAGATGAAGATCTGTTTAGGAAGAATGAGAGATTTGTAGGGTGAGTAGGTCTTCTAAAGATTTTCCAGAAAGCTGTAGACTGATAAAAGTTAGTTGTCTCTTGAAAGCTTGCTGGAAGATGAACACTTGATGAAGACAGTCAGAGCCTTTTCTTGAATATTTTTTGGTCTCTATCTTGATCTCTCTGTGTTCTGCTATTCCTGTTATATGTTCTCGACTGAAAGTGAAAAATATCTTTTATATGTCTCTGTCTTATTTCTCCTTTGAATTTGAATTGTCTGTATTGAATGCTGACTTCCTGGAGAAAGAAAATCCGGCTGTAGAGAATATTGCATTAATGGATTTCCCCAACTGTCCTATTAAAAACGACAAGTAATATTCCTGATGAAGACCATAATCAATGCTGCTACTAACGGCTATATTCAGAGAATATAAGCATTGATTATTCAGGAATTACTGCAAGGGAATAAGGACAAAATGGGGGAGAAATCCATGTCTGGAACTGCTCAGCAATCGTTGAACAGAGAAAAGATTTCGTCAACCTGAGTCCAAAGTTCGTCGACCAGAGAAATCGTGTTCGTCGACTTGGGAAGTCTTGTTTGTCGACCTAAGAACCAATTTCTTCGACCTGAGTTCAGCTAACTGCTTTCAGTGAAGAACTTACCATTTCTGCGCACTAAGTTCGTCGAGCTGATAACATAACTTCGTCGACCTGAGTTCAGGGAAAGTATTCTGGACTTAATGTGTTGAAGTTGATCTCCCAGAATTCGTCGACCTAAGCTCGAATATCGTCGAGCTCAACTCAGAGAATTTACTCTGAGTTCGTTGAGCGGAGCACGACTTTTGTCGAGCTGAGTTCTACGAACATCGAACTCACTTTCCTGAACTTGATTTTCTTCTAAGTCTGAGTCTTCTGCTATCTTCTGTTGGCTGGTCCATGTATGGTGGATTCTAAGGACTTAACCTAAACTCTAGGACACAAACATGACCCTGGCTATACATGTTGGGTCAATAATCCTAGTTAGTGAACCTAGCCCAAATCAAACTAGGGATCAAACACTTAGTTGTCACTCTGCACTCCTTGATGTCCTAGGGGTGTTGGGGTGGGGTTAAGGAGTCAGGTTGGAGCCCTAAAGTCAAGCCCTAAGTTGGGTATTTAACGTTTACTATTTGCAGACCAAGGTGCTTTATCACCTTTTTGCCAAGGTCTACAAGGGTCTCTAAGCTCCCTGGATTTTGTCATGACTTAGTCATGACAAAATCACTCTGGGGGGTCTGGTTATTTGGGCGATGTTACACTGTCTCCGTTGGCAATGATGGAGGATCCTGGGAGTGAAGCTATCTTCCAAAATGGGGGAACTAAAGGTCTGTGCGCATGGAGTTTTGTGCGTGTGTTGCACTTGCATGAATCATGGTATAACATTTCACTTCACTCATACTTGCATACAACCTGACCCCCCATCATATAAATTGGTATGTGACTTTTTATATGATGGGAGCCTTGCAAAAGACCCCTTAACTTAGAAGTTTATATGGGCATTTATATAAGTTAAAGTTACCTATTTCTTAGTTTACTTTTCACACACTTAATGTTATACTCTACTTATTTACATTACTGTTTCCTTTTTATAGAACTGCTAAATTTCCTTTCCTTTTATAGTTCTATAGATGTTACAATATACTTGCTGGAGAGTCCCACCGTCACCTGCTTTGTTTACTCTCCACCCTCAAAAGCTTCCCTATCTCTCCTCCCGCACGGTGCCTCGGAGTTGCGGGGGAGAGGGGGGGATGATAGTTGACTTAGTATTTATGAATAACGGTCAGTGGACTAAACATTTCAAGGGCTCCAGATGGGAGACAGGGAGCCGCAGCAGGAGATGCAACACCAACGGAGCATGGTGCACATGGAGGTGGGCCAGTCTAGTATGGGAGCACCAGTCTCTGGATCTGTGAGGGATTAGATTTTGCATAGCTTCCGTGAGAGAGATGTAGTGAGGAGTTGATGTACCAGACATAAGCCCATTTATATTTCTATTCTGCTGATCTGTTTCAGTACTTTCATTATCATGTGGACAATGATGTGACTTCTATTTCATATGTTACATGTGATTTTGTGGACTAGACATACATGTCTGATTTGTTGTACTTCTACTTCTTGATGATCTTCATTACCGACAGAATCGACATTTTGTAGTGGCGACCTTCTCATGTGTCGGTGT
Source organism: Platanthera guangdongensis (assembly GCA_039583875.1). NCBI lineage: Eukaryota > Viridiplantae > Streptophyta > Magnoliopsida > Asparagales > Orchidaceae > Platanthera > Platanthera guangdongensis. Next base: position 182,704,572 of record CM077153.1, on the reverse strand, counting down.
TACCGCAAAGTGGTGGTTCTAGGCGTAAGACCTGGTAGCATAGCAAAAAAAGGGTCTTACACCTCCCGCGACCACTGGGTGCGACCGACCACGCCCCTCCCCTCGGTGGGGTGTGCTCAGTCATGATGGATCTAGTGGCCAACATTAAGGGGGGGGGGTGAATAAGATTTAACGCGCTGATTAAAATTTCGAAATATTTTGTCCAGAAAAAACTAGTTTTGGAAGCTACCGCGTGGCGCTAACTAGCTAGCGTGTGGCGGTAGGTTACAAACCTCATTTTCCTGGGCAAATTTCCCCTTGGAGAAATACATCCCCTTCTGAGATCTACCAGCAAACACTCACAACGTCACACACAGTATGAAAAGTAATAAATTATTTTTATTCAAACATAAATAAAAGTGGTTTACAATTACAAGTACTAAATCTCCAGGACGTCGGAGATTGGAAGCGGTGAAAGTCAAGAATCTTTTCGTTTTCTATACCGACCCACTACCCGGACCGGTTGGCTCTCTCCCTTTCCCTCCAAGAAAGGTTTTCGAGCTGGCTCTTCCCCTTCACACAAGGAAGTATCTTAGAGCCTCACTAGATCCCCCAATCTAGACAACCCTTTCCCGTGACAATTTCTCACGGAATCCTCCTCGAATTCCGACGACCTTCACCTGTCGATTTTTCTCACCACAAGAATAAAGAAAAGAGAAAAACAGTACAAGTGTAAAAGATTAAATTTTGAGTCTCCCTCAAGATGATTTCTCCGTTGAGCGATCCGTGACCGGTGCTTGAGATCTTCGTGTAGATGCAACCGATCAACTCCTCATAGTCGTTGTTGTCTTTGGCTCGCCGGAGATCTTTATGCGTGAACAGGAGAGAGGCAATTTTTTTTTCCTTCGACGGAGATGATGTTTCGCTGCTCCAAAGGTGGCACAGAAACATTAGGATTGAGAATAGGTGTCTCCTTGTATCTGGAATGAAAAGAGCCCTTTATACATTTTTCGAAAATATGCTACCGCCGGCGGTAGAACTAGCGCCCGGCGGTAAGTCGACCCGCTTGATGCTGACAACTGTCCTGCAAATTTGGAAAAATATTCAAAAAGAATATTTTTCTCTTTTTGTGCTAGCGCGGAGCGGTAGTAAGATAACGTCTGTCATTAGCTCAGTCGTCTCGATGCACTAGACGAGCGTTAAGTGAGATAGTGCAGTGCGGTAACAAGCTATCACTCGGTGGTAGCTCAGTCTCGATGCTCGTGACTCGACGAGCGTTGAGTGGGCTAGCACGACGCGGTAGCAAGTTAACGCTTGGAGATTCTCCTATAGTCTCGAAATTGCTGCCTCGACGAGCGTTGAGTGTGCTAGTGTGGCGTAGTTGGAGGCTAACACTGCGCGGTAGCAAGCTATTGCTCGGTGGTAGCTCGGTCTCGACGTCTCAGTCTTGGAGAGCGTTGAGTGAGCTAGCATGCCGCGATAAGAAGTTAATTCCTGGAGCTGTAGCTTCCCAAGTGTCTGGCTGAAATAAATCCTCAAACTAGCTCGGGCGATAGAGATAACGCGGCGTGGTAGAATCCCGAGCATCATGTCAATTAATTCAGGCTACCGCACAACGGTAACTTCTATCGCTCGACGGTAGGTGCCATAAGAGAGTTTTCTTTCTTCGCTTGAACCTGTAAAGCTGCACACTCTATCAAACACAAGATGTGATCAAATATAACCTGAGATTTGATATTGTCAAACTGAGATATGTGAACTGACGGCTCTAACAAACTCTCCTTTTTGATAATATCAAATCTCATTCATGTGATATTGTAAACGAGATGCATGATACAACATATATATAAGAGATAATCTTTAAAGATCAGCTTTCAGGTTACATATAACTTCCCTACACACGCACTCCCCCTATATATGTGTTCTTAGCGCTCCCCATATCTACATGTTCTATACGCTCACCCTACACATGATCTTCCCTAACCCATGACTTATGAACATTTTATTCTCCCCCTTTAATATTATCGAAAGAGGTGGCTTAGACCAAGAGACATCATATGAATGTATGGAAAATGCAGTATATTATGAGCGTGATAAAGATAACAAACAGTGCACGTTATAAAAAGTGAATCGAGAGGCAAACTACAATATGGGTGACCAAACATAAATCAGAAAATATAAAGCATACAGGTCAAACAGATGAGTGGAGTACACCAAAATAGTTTAAATAAGTTTTCAAAGTAAAAACAATTGGATAGCACATGTTAAACACATCACACAACGATTTAGAGTACAATGCTAAGAGAGTTATAGAGTTAAACACACTGTAATATCGTACGAGTAAATAGTAGAAATCGTGTGCTAGTACTTACGTACTGTAGACATACAGTGCAGTTTCAGTCCAATTCTTATGTATGAAAGCGTTAGATAGAGCAATGACGTGTGAAAGTGTAGCATCAAAAGAGAGAACATCAAGTAGAAATAACTTTTATTACATGTTTTATCTCAATAATTCATTATGCTATCACAAGAGAAATAAAGTGAAAAATCACGTCACGTTATTTACATCATACCAAGACTAGAACTAAGGACACTAAGCTTAAGGTTTAGTCTTTGCACAAGATCGAGATGATTATCTTGACCAAGATGCTCATCCTCACAATGCTCATAAAGTCTTATCAAGAGGAATGAGTAGTGCTTATGGGGTATCCTTGACATATTAGTTGCTAGCATGTTTTCTTATTCATTTTTTTTCATTTATGAGTTTTGTACTATCAATTTTATAGTTTTGCACCTATATATTTGACACATCATGACAAAACGAGACAATGTTCACAGAGATTAACGATCCTAAATCAAACATTGTACGTAATCATTGTGCACTAGATTCGAGCTATGTGTGTCCTAGGAGTGAACGATCCACATTTTTTTAAATTTTGGGTTTTATAAATTTTTTTGATTTTTTGATTTAACAAAAAATAAACAATGCGAACAATAAAACAAACAAAGAATAAGACATGTTTTGGATTTTTGTGGGATATTTTAAATTTTTTTTGATTATATATATATTTTATTTAAAGACAACAAATGAAAGAACATAAATAAACAGAAGCAAAAACAAGCAAACAAAAATTGTATCGCCGATGCTAAGGCTATCGCGCGACGGTAATTCACAAAACTCATGAAAAATGAAAATAAGCCCCAATGATGGTAATGCAGCATGACTAGGTAGAGAGATCCAAAATGCCCAGTTCAAGTCGAAGTAACAAAAAGCGAGCCTCGAGGAGGGGTTTTGTGAAGATATCAACTAGTTGATCATCAGTTCCAATGAAGCTTACTCCCACGTTCTCTTTCTTAATGTGATCTAGGATGAAATGATGATGAACGTCAATATGTTTGGAACGTGAGTGATGTACTTGATTATTTGTCAAATCTATGAAACTCTTGTTGTTGCACCTAAGGTTAACGTTCCTAAAGACTATGACGAAGTCCTCTAATGTTTGTGACATCCAAAGGGCTTGTGCATAATAGATTTCTAAGGCAATATACTCGGTTTCCACGGTAGAGAGGGCAATAGAATTTTGATTTCTACTTGACCATGAGACTAGTGTCGAACCTATATGACAGGTACCACTTGTGCTCTTGCGATCAAGTGAGCATCCAACATAATTAGAGTCGGAGTACCCGTGGAGTGTGAAGTCAGTGGTGTGGGGGTACCACATACCAAGTTTTTAGGTGCCTATAAGATACCTAAAGATATGTTTGACTGCTTTGAAGTGAGATTCTTTAGGATCAACTTGATACCTAGCACAAAGAAACACCACGAATGTAATATCTGGCCGAGATGCACTTAAGTTTAGTAGTGATATGATCATTCCTCTAAATACAGTTTGGTCCACCGAAATGCCAATTTCATCTTCTCCCAATTTTAGAGAAACACTCATTGGAGTTTTGACTTGTTTCAGATTTTCAAAGCCGAATCACACAAGCATATCTTTTATGTATTTTGATTGACTTATAAAAATTCCATCATTACGTTGAGAAATCTGAAATCCAAGGAAATATGTTAGCTATCCAACTAGGCTCATTTGAAATTCGGATTGCATTAAAGTGACAATTTCTTTGCATAATTTTTCATTTGTGGCCCAAAAAATGATATCATTCACATAAATTTGTAAAAGAATTAGATCGGAATTCTCATGCTTCACAAACAAAGTGGTGTCTGCACTACCCAGCCTAAAGCCATGTTCTAGGAGAAAAGTTGTGAGCCTATCATACCAAGCACGGGGTGCCTACTTCAGTCCGTACAAGGCTTTCACTAACTTGTATACGTGATTTGGGTAGTCAGCGTTCTTGAACCCGGGCGGTTGTTCGACATACACCTCTTCCTTTATATATCCATTTAAGAATGAACACTTAACATCCATTTGATATAATTTAATTTGTTTATAACTCGCAAACGCCAAAAACATACGAATGGATTCAAGACGTGCAATATGTGCAAATGATTCCTCAAAATCCACACTGTCTATTTGTGAGTAACCTTATGCCACCAATCTAGCCTTATTTCTAGTTATCCTAAATCACCACCGAGTTTATTTTTGTATATCCATTTCAAACTGATACCTGGATGGCTATCAGGACGCTCCACTAATACCCAGACCTTACTTCTTTTGAATTGATTTAATTCTTCATTCATAGCCATGAACCATGATTCATCCTTTAAAGCTTCTGAGATGCTCTCGGGTTCAATTTTAGATAAGAAACATATGTTCGAGAAGGACTCATACAGGGCCGACTAAGTTTTAACTCCTTGTGAGGGCTTTCCTATAACTAGTTCTCGTTGATGTTGTTTCAAAAAGTTCAGAGTGCTTGGAGGACTATATTCTTTTATGAGAGTTGGAACATCAACCGCCACTTCTCTCTCCTCACCCTTATCTCCTAACTGCACATCATCATCAACTTCCTCTTCATTAAGCCTAGATTCTTCAGTTGGTGTATTTTTGTTAGTGCATGTGAGCCGATTCTTCAACAATTAAGTTTCTCTTATTATAGACATTATAGGCACAACTCGAACTCGAGTATCCTAAGAAGATGTCGAGGTCTGATTTTTCGTCAAATTTTCATAAGCGATCCTTAGTGTTTAGAATGTAACACTACCAACCAAAGAATCTAAAATATGACACGGAGGGTTTCTTATCAAAATATAGCTCCCACGAAGTTCGCTTAATAATGGGGAGAAGCATGACCCAGTTCATTACATAGCTTGTTGGTTTAATCGCTTTTGCCCAAAAATGTCGAGGCAAGCCGAACTCGACAAGCATTGTGCATGCTAGTTATTGAAGTGTATGATTCTTTCTTTCATCTAACCCGTTCTGTTGTGGAGTGTGTGGGGTGGAGAACTCATGCTTTATTCCTAGATTATTACAAAAGTTTGTGAAGTCTTCATTCTAAAACTCTTCCCCATGATCTGACCTTATGCATTTTATTTTTAGTTTCTTCTCATTATGAAGTCTAGATCATAGATTTGTGAATTCAATAAATGTGTCAGATTTATTTGCAAGAAAGATCGTATAACAATAACGGGAGTAATTGTGTATGAGAACACACGTGTTTCATTTTCCACCGAGACTACATGTACAAAGAAGACCAAACAGATCCATGTGAATGAGTTCAAGTGGTCTAGACGTGAAAATGTCATTTTTTCTTTCGAATGAGGTTTTAACAAATTTTCGTTTTTGACAAGGAGCGCTTAAGGAGTTCAAACTACCGCTTAATTTTGGGACTCCACGAACCAGTTCATGTTTCGATAGTTTGACAATTAGTTTAATTCCTGAGTGTCCTAGTCTCCTATGCCAAAGATCTAATTCCTCATTCTTGGTAACTAAGCATTTTAAATCATAGGTAGATATATCTTCAAAACTAATAGTGTAAACATTATGAGTTCTATGAGCAGTTAGTAAAATATTATTAGTTTTAGCATCTAAAATCTTGCAAGTGTTTGTAGAGGATTCAAATATAACATTCAGGCCTTTATCACATAATTGATTAATTGAGATTAAATTATGTTTAAGTCCATCTACAAACAATACATTTGAAATCGAAAATGCTTTGTTACCTATAGTGCCGATTCCAGGAATACATCTTTTGCTATTGTCACCGAACGTCACCATGCCCCCCTTTTCTTTTCAAGGCTAAGGAACTTATCTTTATCTCCTGTCATGTGCTTGAAACACACAAAGTCTAAGTACCACACGTTCTCCTTGTCCTTAGCCTGCCAACACACCTAAAAAGAAGATAAGGGTAATTATCTGGTTACCTAAGTTGTCACACCCATACGATAGGTAGAAGACTTTGGTAGCCAGACTTGCATATTTTTCTTGTCACCTTTCCTCATACACGAGCCGGATGTGTGACCAAACCTTTGATAGTTTACACACAAGGTATAAGCAGTGGATGCTACCTTAATTGTGTTCTTAGCGCTCGTGCTTGAGGATGAGGATAGACTTTCAGAATTATTGACCTTATTTTGTGATTGTTATAATTCATTTTAGGCTTAGATTGAGAGTGATTACCACTCGATGGTAGCGTTGGACTTATGTATCCTAGTCCAAACTTTCCAGATCCATGACATTGTGCTCTCAACACATATTCAGAGATTTTTGCCCTATTCAAAATTTCTGGATAACATAGTTAAGATCATGGATCCTCGCCTTTAGGGCGGTGTTTTCAGTGACTAGCATTACGCACCGATTGACGAATTATTTTTTGCCTTCATTTATTTTTGCAAGAGATATTTGAATCGTTTCTCCAAGATATTCCTTTCATTACTAAGATTGTTCATTTTCAATGATGACTTAGAGAAACTTACTTTTAGCTCTTCAATCATTGCCATCAAGTGAGGACACTCTAGGCACTCAGTCTTCTCCTTGCCGCATTTTATTAATTCACTCTTTATATTTTCTAGGTCCTTTTTAATTGTCTTGTTTTCATTTCTAATAGACTTTTTTAGAAGTATAATACTATCTAACTTATAATACTATCATCGCTCTCCGTCTCCTTTGACGGCTTGTTCTACCTCCTGGTTTCTTCAACATCTTTCTTTAGGAATTTCTTAACTTTCCCTGCCTCTTGGGATTCTTCATGAACCTCCTGAACTCTCGAACATAGAGGCTTTCTTCATTGTCATCCTCAAATTCTTCAGCACCCTACCTCTCTATCATAGTCTTTAGTGTCAAGCCCTTCTTCTTTATCTCCCTGGGATATTGCTCAGCTTGTGTCTTTAATTCGAGCTCATGTGTATTCAGGTTTCCAATGAGGATTTCTATCTTCATGGTGCAGATATAATGTGATTCTGCAATAGCAGTCACCTTCGGGTTGAAATGTGGAGGCAAATATCACAGGATCTTCCTCAATAGATCTCCATTTGAGTAGCACTTCCCGAAGGATCTTGAGGCGTTGACAAAATTGGTGAAGCGGGTGTACATACTGTCCACCTCCTCGTCGATCTCCATCCGGAAATGTTCGTATTCAGATTCCAGTCGAAACAGGTTTGACTCCTTCACCTGTGAGGTACCTTCACGAGTAAGCTCAAGTAAACGCCATATATCATAGGTAGTTTCACAATTACAAATTCTATTAAATTTAGTTTTATCCAATGCACAGAATAGCGAGTTCATGGCTTTGGCATTGTTCGTACATCTCAACTAATCAGCATCATCCCATTTATCCCGTTGTTTGACATAGACAGTTTCACCTACAGTCATAGTGGGTGCAGTGTATTTTGTTTCGATCATGGCCCACACGTTCATGTTTTGGGTCATTAAGAAGATTTTCATTCACGTTCTCTAGTGATAGTAGGCACTCCCCATAAAAAGTGGAGGTATAATCACACCTTGTCCCTCAGGAAAAGCGTGAACTGCGTTGGCCATCTTACTTCAGGATTTTAAGCTTTTTTGAAGTAACCTCACACTGATACCACTTGTTGGATCTAGTGGCCAACCTTAGAGGAGGGGGTGAATAAGGTTTAACATGTTGATTAAAAATTCGAAATATTTTGTCCAGAAAAAACAGGTTCTGGAAGCTACCGTGGGACGCTAACTAGCTAGCGTACGGCAGTATGTCACAGACCTCGTTTTCCTAGGAAAATTTCTTACATGACTGATCAAATTGGAGCTTACAGGACTGATCAGGAGATGAAGCAGAAGATTGCTAAAAAAATCAACTTTTCACGGCCAGGACACGGGCGTGACCCACAGGTCACGAGCGTGACATGTGGTCGTGACCCATAAATGAGCTCCATAGTACTTGCCATGTTGGATTAAAGTTACATGCGTCGGTCATGGGCATGACCTGGTGGTCACGGCCGTGACCAGCAGGCGTGACTAGTTGACGGGGCTACAGTTTAGATTCCGGACCGTTTTCGTGCTACATGCCCAAGTCTCGGGCGTGACCTTCAGGTCATAGGCGTAATACCAGGCAAGACATCCAGGCGTGTCGTGTGTTATGAAGGTAGTTTCGGATCCAGACGGTTTTCAGGTTACACGCCCTAGGTCACGGGCGTGACCTAGGGGCGTGACTACCTGCAACAGCCAGAATTTATTTCCTGCCATTTCTTCTTCCCGTCATTTCTAGTAAAAGACTTGACATGCCCTAGGTCACAGGAATGACCTATGGCCGTGACCCGAAGAATGACGGCTTTTGGTGGTTTTTCTCTAATGTTCTCGGGCATTCAAGACAGCAGTTTCTGAGCCTTACACGCCCTAGGTCACAGGCGTGACCTAGGGCGTGGCCTTCCAGAAATTTACTATAAATTCCATAGAAAGCCAGGCATCTAGGGATGCATCTAGGAGTAGTTTTAGGCATTTATTTCCCTGTTTTGCTGCATTTTCTTTATGTAATTTTCAGCTTCATAGTTTAGTTTAGCTTTCATTGTGTTTAATTCAATTACTCTCTTGTTAGTAATCATGTTCTCTCCCTTCTTATTATGTAATTTCTTCATCATACTTAGTAGCTAAACTTCTTTTAGCACTTGATCCTGATGAACCTTGGAATAAAATAAGCTTTTCAACTTTATTAAAAATGTCAAGTTCTTTACTTTACTCACTAACGATTTATCTTTGATTTATATTTTGTCAAATTCATATTTCACGGATATGTTTTTCGATCTAAGATCTATATCCTAAATGACCGAGAGGTTGCAGATACGAGGAGATCACTCAAAGATAAAAGGAGTTGCATGCACTCCTCGAGAGAGGATGACATAAATCTTCCGGATTGGAGTCAAATCCAATAGAGGGGTTCACCACCTAAAGCAACCTTAGGGGTTTCGACTGGCCGAGAGGTCTTAATCGATCAACCTAAGGTTTGTCAAAAGCATGAGCTCGAGAGAGACACTTTTGTACTTTAGGAACCTCCACAGTCGGGTGAGCAATTTAAGAGTCTTGCGTACTTTATGTTCATAAATGCTCATTTTAATCCAAGGGGATTCTAGATCAAGTGCTATATTTTATTTTGTTCTCTAGCTGTAGTTTAAATTCACTCATTTTATTATTAGAAAAAATAATATTAATTTGCATGAGTAGAAGTACTCAACAAGCCTTGAGTCTAATACAACAATTTCTATTCTATATTTCGATAGGTACGCTTGCCTATTTCGGGATTATAGTTTGAAAATATTTTTAAAACTATAAAATTCCTCATCACTAACTAGCTAGCGCATGGCAGTATGTCACAGACCTCGTTTTCCTAGGAAAATTTCTCCTTGGAGAAATACATCAACTTTTGAGATCTACCGACAAACAATCACAACGTCACACACAAAATGAAAAGAAATAAAATTTTTTATTCAAACATAAATAAAAATGGTTTACAATTACAAGTACTGAATCTCCATGATGTCGGAGATCGGAGGAGGTGAAAGTCAAGAATCTTTTCATTTTCTATACTGACCAACTACCCAGAACAGTTGGCTCTCTCTCTTTCCCTCCAAGAAAAGTCTTCGAGCCGGCTCTTCACCTTCACACAAGGAAGTGTTTTAGATCCCCACTAGATCCCCCGATCTAGACATCCCTTTCCCGGGACGATTTCTCATGGAATCCTGCCCGAATTCCGACAACCTTCACTGGTCGATTTTCCTCATAAGATGAATAGAGAAAAGAGAAAAACAGTACAACAAGTGTAATAGATTTAAGTTTGAATCTCCCTCAGGATGATTTCTCGGTTGAGCGATCCATGACCGGTGCTTGAGATCTTTGTGTGGATACAACTGATCAACTCTCAATAGTTGTTGATGTCTTTGCCTCGTCAGGGATCTTCGTGCGCGAACGAGAGGGAGGATGTTTTCTTTTCCTTCGACAGAGACCATTTTTTAGTGCTCTAAAGGTGGCACATTAACCCTAGGCTTGAGAATAGATGTCTGCTTTATCTCTGGAATTAAAACGAAGCCTTTTATACATTTGTAAAAAATAGGCTACCGTCGGCGGTAGAGCTAGTGCCTGAAGGTAGGTTGACATGCTTGATGCTGACAGCTGTCCTGCAAATTTGGAAAAAAATATTCAAAAAGAATATTTTCCTCTTTTTTGTGCTAGTGTGTCGCGGTAGTAAGCTAGTGCCTGGCGTTAGCTCAGTCATCTCGATGCACTGGACGAGAATTGAGTGAGATAGAGCGACGTGGTAGCAAGCTATCACTTGGCGATAGCTCGGTTTTGATGAGTGTTGAGTGGGCTAGCGTGATGCGATAGCAAGTTAACGTCTGACAGTAATCCTGCCGTCTCGACGTTGCTGCCTCAATGAGTGTTGAGTGGGCTAGCGTAGTGTGGTTGGGGGCAAGCGCTGTATGGTAGCAAGCTATCGCTCTGCGTTAGCTCGGCCTCGCCTCCTCAGTCTCGATGAGCATTGAGTAAGCTAGCGCGCCGCGGTAAGAAGTTAACGTCTTGTGTTGTAGCATCCCGAGCACCTGGCTGAAATAAATCCTAAGGCTAGCGCGGGTGATAGAGATAGCGCGACACAGTAGCAACCCTAGTGCCATGTCAATTAATTCAGGCTACTGCCCGATGGTAACTGAAAGTCTTTATTTTCAAGGTAGTTTACAACCTGTGGGGGGGTGAATAGGTTGTATGACTGTTATTAATTTCTTTTTGATTTTATCCTTTGCATTATGTGTGTTGGTAGTAGTTTGCTTTCAAGAACTTGCACAAAGAAAAACAACATAGTAATTACACACAGATTAATAGTGGTTCCCCAATCTTTGGGTACACCCACTCTCCTCCCACCTTGCCAACTTCCTATTAGTCAAGGAACTTCTCCAAATATGCTCCTCAAAGCTTACACCTCAGGCCCTCAACCTTACACTCAGAACTTTAGCAAGTTCCTACACTCAGTATCCTTTTCAGGACACCTACCTCAAAACCAACAGGTTCTTACCTCAGAGCTTTGTAGTGCTCCTACACTCAGTGACCCTCAAGCCACCTACCTTAGCCTTACACAAAGGCCTACAGCTCAGGCTTCTCAGCCCTTTAGTTTCAGGCACACAACCCTACTCTTAGAGTGCTGCAGCACTCCTACAGCTTAGTACCCAGCAGGTACCTACCTTAGTGCCCTTCTAGCGCCTACAACTCAAATTCAGTTGGATCCTACAACTCAGAGAGCTTCACTCACCTATAACTCTAGAAATATTGCCCTACCTCAGGCTCAGGGAGCACTACAACTCAAATCTAAAAAGGATCCTACATGAATAAAGTAGATTTATATCTATCACAGAGAAATTTCTCTGTGACAGCCCCTTGAGCTGAGTTATCTCGGCTCAACCTTTCTTAACAGCAACAATGATTTTGAGATGGAAGAATCTAGCAGTAAACTATTTTGCTTTCTCCACCTTCCCTGGATAGAGTTTGCCACTTTCTCCTTTCTTCTAGTCAGCTTCAGAAAATGGATCTTCAGTTTAGATCTTGCTGAGCTAAGAAGCAACTTGATCTGCAGAGACTTATTCCTTATTTCTGCTACTCCCTCGAAAGGAAATCCTTCCGATCTTACTGGTGTCAATGAAGAAGACATGCAGCTAATTGAACTTTTGCAGGAAGTCTTAAAGCTTTTTGACGCAGCAATGGCGAAGAAGATAAAGTCCAATCGCAACACCTTTTTGAAAATGATAAGCCTTAAAAGTTGTTGTCGTCTTGACCATGCCCTTCCTTTTATAGTTTGGCGATCAATGACTTTTAGAAATTACTGGGCCCCGCTTGCGGCATCCAGCTGCATCTTGCTTCAAGGGAGAATATGTATAGTAGCTTCACGGTAGAGTTTGTCGTGTTCTGTAGCTTCTCTATACTTGGTTTGACATAAGTTAACTTTGTCAATTTTACAGATCTTGTTGACGTCAAAACCTGTGGACTTAGCCAAAATAGAGCATCAGTAGAATAGGCGTTGAGTGAATGAGCTTCACTTAATGCTAAAGTACTTAGACAATTTTATCTATCTAGGCGTTGACAGCGTTGAGTGAGAAAGCCTCGCTCAATGCTTTTTGCCTTAACCATTTCTGCAGCCTTTTCTGCATGCCTGTCATTGAGAGCATTGAGTGAGCACACCTCACTCAACACCTTGTGCCTTAGCCATACTTTCAGTTATTTATGCGTTGAGATTGTTGAGTGAGCATGCCTCACTCAACACTTTCAGCCTTAGACTTTTCTGCCTCTTTAGCATCTTAAGCATTGAGAGCGTTGAGTGACCACGCCTCACTCAATGCTTTCTGTCTTGATCATTTCTACATCATCGCGTTGAGAGCGTTGAGTGACCATACCTCACTCAACAATTTCTGCCTTAATTAGATTTTCTGCTTCTTGGCGTTGACTGAGTAAGCTCCACTTAACGCCAAACAACTTTATTCCTTAGCCAAATTTCTATGTCTAAGAATCAACACTGACTTTGAGATTTAGTCAACACATTTTCACATGGCGTTGAGTGAGCTTGCCCCACTCAATGCTTATGGGCTTGGTAAATATTCATAGTTTAAACTGCGTTGATTGCTTTTACTTTTGTCGAACTGAGCTCTGAGTTCGTCGAACCAAGCTCTGAGTTTGTCGAACTGAGCATCACTTTTCATCGAGCTGAACCCTTAGTTCGTCGAATTGGGTTCTGAGTTTGTCGAACTGTATGACGTTGAGTGAGTTGACTTTAATCAACGCCTGTGGACTTAGCCACTTTCTCAGTATGCCACTTCATGGCATTGACTGTATATCCTTCACTCAGCCATATAAGTCATCTGGCGTTGAGTGAATGACCTTCACTCAATGCCTGTGGACATAGACAGTTTTCTGTCTTTCCGCACCTTAGGTAAGTATTTACCTGACCTAGCGACTTAGGCTATTTATCCCATCATTATCACTAGGACATCCAATACACTTTTATGTATATCATTGATAAGATTGACTTCACTTAAATCTAGGACATTGAGGGCAATGGACTCAACAATCTCCCCCTATTTGAGGAAGTCAAAACTCTTAAGCAAATGATTCAATATTGAGTCAATGACATACATAACACTGTGCAACGATAAGAATTTTAATGAGCATATAACTTATAGTTACCATTCTTTTCCACATTTCCTTGTTTGCAGGGTGAACGATACCTGCTCCCCCTGAATTGCTGCTCCATTCTTGATCATGATACCTCCTTGCCTGCTCCCCCTGAATTGCTGCTCCATTCCTGATCATGATACATCCTTGCATGTTCATCTTGTCCTCCCTCTTTTTGACTTCAGCAAATAACTGGCAGGGTTATGAATTGCTGGAACAGTGCAGAACATGCTCCCCCTCAACTGATGCATCATCTTCAAGAGTCTTCATTATTCTGAAGAACAAATCTATCTACAAAATACACAAAAATTTTCAACAAAAATGAGGAGCAACTGAAGCTATACCAGGTTTAACATACCCAACTCAAATTTGAGGGTGTTAAATTTTGCTTCATCTAGTGGCTTAGTGAAGATGTCAGCCACTTGCTTGTCAGTTGGGATAAACTCAAGGTTGATATCTCCACATTCCACATGCTCACTAATGAAATGATATCTGATTTCTATGTGCTTAGTCCTACTATGGGAGACAGGATTCCTAGCAATTGAAATAACACTAGTAAAATCACAGAATAAGGGACTTCTACTTATCTGAAGGTTGTAGTCCTGGAGCTGATGCTGGATCCATAGCATCTGAGCACAGCAGCAACCTGCTGAGATGTACTCTTACTATGCAGTTGAAATTACAACACTGGTTTGCTTCTTGCTGCTCCATGAAACTAGTCTTCCATCTAGGAATTGACAGGTGCCAGAAGTGTTCTTCCTATCTTCCTTGCAGCTTGCAGAGTCTACATTTAAATATCTAGTCAGTTCAAATTCCCCATTCCTAGGGTACCACATGCTAAGATATGGTGTGCGCTTAAGATACCTCAAAATTCTCTTTGCAGCAGAGTAATGAGATTCTTTGGGGCAAGCCTGATACCTAACACAAACATATGTAGCATACATGATGTCTACCCTACTAACAGTTAGATAAAGAAGAGAACCAATTATCCCCTATACAAAGTCTCATCAATAGGTTTCACTGCCTCACCTTTGCATATGCAATACTTGATCCTTTGAGAGTTCTCATGGTGGAGGAATTTTCCATACCAAATTTCTTTATTAACTCCCTAGTGAACTTAGACTGGGATATGGACAAGTCATCATCAGTCTGTCTTACTTGGAGACCCAAGAAGAACTTAAGTTCACCCATACCGCTCATCTCAAACTTCTCATGCATAAGTTTGGCAAACTTCCTGCAGAGGATGTCATCAATATATCCAAAGATGATGTCATCTACATAGATCAGAACTAGGATGATCTTACCCTTGGATTCCCTCGGGAATATGGTATTGTCTATCTTCCCCCTTGAGAATTTGTTGTCAATTAGAAAGCTTGACATAATATCATACCATGCTATAGGGGCTTGCTTTATCCTATATAGAGCTTTCCTAAGTCTATAAATAGAATTAGGTGAGTTAGGAACTACAAAACCTGGAGGCTGCTCAACATAGACTTCCTCTTTTAAGTCACCATTCAGGAAGGCTGACTTCACATCCATCTGGTAGACCTTGAATCCCTTGTGTGCAGTATATGCAAGGAACAATCTTATGGCCTCCAATATTTTTACAGGGGCAAAGGTTTGATCAAAATGAATATCTTCTTCTTGTCTCTACCCCTTAGAAACTAATCTTGCTTTATTCTTGATTATAATCTCATTTTCATCAAGTTTGTTTCTGTAGATCCACTTGACTCCAATGACATTATGTCCATGAGGTTTGGGAACCAACTTCTAGACTTTGCATTTTTTGAACTAGTTCAGTTCCTCTTGCATAGCCACTATCCAGAATTGATCTATGTTTGCCTCTTCAAACTTCTTTGGATCCACTTGTGACAGGAAGCTTGCACGCATATCTATATTTAGATTTCTACTTCTTGTCACAACTCCATCACTTGGTTCACCAATGATTTGGTGAGCAGGATGGCCTCTTAAATGACTTATTGCTGGAGGTAGTCTTCTTTCTGCATCAGCTTCTAGAAGTACTCTTCTTTCTGCATCAGCTTCAGGAACAGCTCCTTGTTAATCCTCATCTGCTTCAAGAGTGTCTGGTGGACCTTCAGAAATATCCCCTTCATTTTGGATAGCTGATTCTGCTTCCTTGTGTGTCAGATTATCCATCATCTTTTTTGTACCTGTAGTGTTGGAGGAGGGGCTTGACAACACCCTGTTAATCATGTTAGACTCATCAAAGAATACATGCACTGACACTTCTACAACTTGACTTTTCAAGTTGTATATCCTGTAGGCTTTGCTATGATTGTTGTACCCAATAAAAATTCCATCGAAGGATTTGGCAGCAAACTTAGTCATATAGGACTTTCGATTATGGAGCACATAACACTTACTACCAAAGATTCTGAGATAGCCCAGATTTGGTTTTCTTCCTTTCAAAATCTCATAGGGAGTCTTCTTGTGCAATTTTGATGCAGGCCCATGGTTTCGACGAATTAAACTACGTGCACTTGGGTTTGACAATGAAATTAGGGTACGTTGAGAGCAATATTTTATCTAAAAATTCTACTGAATATTCAACTACTTTATCAACACACAGAACAAAGGGACGCTACCCCTTTATAGATTGAACAAGGGCTCTAGGCCAATGTTTGCTCAAGCGAATAGGACCCACACAATCCGGACAAATAGCTATTCAAATTAAATTTATCGGCAAACAATCACAAACCAATAGAGAGGATCCAGACTAAAAATGTGATTTAAAATAAAGTCCAAATCAATCCCAAAAAATTAATTAATATGAGGGTATTCCAAATCACATGAACTCAAGGAAAAATCAAGGGTGATGAACCCGATTTCTTCAATTGTTCACGGGATCTACTCGCTCCAAATTAAACGAGAATATTCAGAAGGAAACACGCTTAAAATTCATATTTAATTAAGCATAAGTTTAATTATAAATCAGGACAATTAACTAGCCTTCTATTCAACAAATTCTCACAAATATATAGAAGAAGCACACAAAGAGTTGGTTTAGAAATCATTACCCAATCCCAAGAAGTCCATCCACAATATTGTGTGGAGGAATCGCTCACGACGGTGGTTGATTTTCTATTTCCACGCAAACCACGGATCCGCACCGGATGATGAAGACACGAGCCGTTTCCTTTGCAATAACCCTAGGAGAGGGAGAATCCTTGAAAACTAATATTTATGGAAAGAGGAGAGAGGAAAGATAGTGGGAAATAATAATCCAAGGGGGTTGGAGGAATGGCGGCTAGGGGAAAGATTGGGTGGCCGGTGGTGTTGAAGGGGGGCTGCTCAAGTAAGGTGGGGAAAGGAGTGGTCGGGTTTAGTTTTTGGATAGGGTGGGGGCTTGGGTTGGTGGTGGAGGTGGTGGCTCGGGTTTGGTGGTGGATGTGGGTGGCCGAGAGAGTGAAAAGGTGGAGGAGAGGGTGGCGGCTAGGGGGGTGGCAGGCTAGGGTGTTGGGAGGGAAAGAGGAGGTTGGTTTTCATTGGGGAAGAAAAGGAGGGTTCAGGTTGGGGTGGTGGAGGTGAGGGAGAATATTAAGGAGGAGGAGAAAGGAGAAAATAGAGAGGGGGGAGGGAGGTGGCCAACGGCCAAGAAGAAGAGAGGGAGAAGGGGGCCGAATTTTGAGAGGGAGGAGGAGAAGAATCTCAATAGATTTTAGGGTTCAATTTTCATTCATCAATTTCAACTAAATTCTTCATAACCATGACAATATATAGCCTACACTACTCCATCTCCACCATTGAAAATCAAACAACTCATGATGGTTATATGCACCCATCTTACATATGAAACGAAATAATTAAAACAACACATGATGGTTATAAGCACCCATCCTTACACATGAAATGAAATTATTAAACATGAAATAAATATTAAATATCAAATTGCATTAAATGGAAATTGCTAAAAAAATAATAACTGATAAAATGTATAATTATAATTATTTAATTTATAATTATATATTTTATTTAATGGCCGCGGCAGACGTCGAGCAAAACATGTAGCGATGGAGGTGTTAGCGACAAAACGTCGTGGTAGACTTTCATCTTCGAGCTTGCGACATTGATCGTCCCAATCCACGAACTCTCTATGATGGGGATCCATGGACGCATCAACATCGTCGCCATCACATTTGGTGATAGAGGCTCTGTTGAGGACAAGACATGCAGCGTTGACTGCCTCAGCCCAGAAATATTCTGGGAGAGATGTGTCACTTAATAGGGTCCTACCAGCCTCTATGAGAGTTCTATTTTTCCTCTCTACAATCCAATTTTGTTGGGTTGTTCTAGGTGAAGAGAATTCTTGATGAATCTCATGCTCTTCACAGAAACTTGTCATGTTATTAGATTGGAATTCAATTCCATGGTCACTCCTGATTTTGACCACAGAGCTATTAAACACATTCTGAATTTGCATGACAAACTTAATGAAGATATCAAGGGTTTCATTCTTTCTCTTTAGGAAGAATACCCAAGCAAACCTGGAAAAGTCATCAACCACCACAAGGGTGTTGATCTTCCTACTAAGACTGTGAACTGGCATACGACCAAACAACTCCATATGCAGGAGGTATAGGCACCTCACAGAATCTTTGATCCCAATACCCTTGAAGGAAGCTTTTGTCTGCTTTCCCTTTTAACAAGCAGAGCAAATGCCCTTCTTGGAGCACTTCACATTGGGACCATTCCTAACTAGCTATCGACTGAAGACCTTGCCAATATTCTTATAATTTACATGTGCTAGCCTCTTGTTCCATAGGAAACAATAATAGGCTTTCTCATTTGCCACTAGATAGATAGGAGAGTCTGGTTTTAAGCATAAAAACTTCAAGTAATAAATATTGTCACTCCTAGTTCCTGTCAAGATGACCTCTTGGTCACTTGACCTCCTAATTTAGCACTCATCCTTATGGAAGACAATAACATAGCCAAGATCAGAGAGCTGGCATATGCTTATAAGGTTGTGTTGAAACCCTTCAACATAAGCCACCTTAGTGATTGTGACTATGCCATTGGTGATCTTACCATATCCTCTTATTATCCCTCTATCTGAACCACCAAAGATTACTTTGGGTCCATCTTTTACTGGAGTGTAGTCTTTCAAATTGCTCCTTGTCCCAGTCATGTGCCTGGAATATCCACTATCCAAGTACCATATAGGGGTATGTCCACTTGGATTAACCTGAAAAATATACAATTTACTTTACTTAGGACCCAAAATCTATTGGGTCCTAAATGCATACTAGTCTGAAACCAAACATGTCCACCAACAAAATTTCTGACTGGTGGACTAACTTTTGCTCTGACCACATTGGGATTGTGCCAATAGTCAATGGCATAGTGGCCTATCTTGCCACAACACCAATAATTATGAATGTTGTATCTCCTTTTCTGTGTAGGCCTAGAAGTTGGTTTCACTGGGGTCTTGACAGAAGGAAGAGATTCAACAGCCGTTTTCTGTTTCCTTTCAGCATGGATTTGACTGAAAGTTAATCTGCTTGCAGGCTTGTGTGGCTTGTTCTGAACCCTATCAGCAACACATCTCTTTTCAGATATTGTGCTCTTGATAGCATCAAAAATAGCCTTATCAGGCAAGCTAATAGACTGACCCTTAGTCATATTCTATGCTGACAGGTTCTGAGAACTTGCTGCAACCACATTTTTGAGAGGGGGGGGGCTCTAACACCAAATACAAATTGTCCATGATGGACCATTTGAATTTCTTTATGGGCATCATTAAAGGCACTTGCCCTACTATAGCTTCCACAATGGCTGGGAACATCTTTTATTCCACTTGTGGATTGACCATTCATATAGTGACCATAAATACTTTCTTGGTCATACCTATTTGAAGGGTATATTATCCTCTTGAATGGGTTAGGTGGCATTGATGCCATTGGCACATCTAAATCTTTTTGTTTCCCTTTGGGATGGGGTCTTGTGTTACCCTTGAAGCCTAACCCCTTCTTACCCATTTGTGAGGAGAAGGTATCATCAAGGGCAATACTGTATTGGGCTGAGAGAAACTGGCCACAATACTTTTCTCCCACTGGAGTTTTTCTTCAAGATCTTTGATGAGACTATCTTTTCTCTTGATAGTTTCCATCTGGATGACTGATGGGGTTTTCAGATGATTGAGCTCCCTCATTGTCTGATTCAGTACAACATCTGTTTCAGCAAGCTGAGAAGCAGCAGGTTGAAGAGACAAAATCTCTCTTCTCTCTTCTACTACTCGTGTTCTTGTAGCCTCCTCTGATGAGTGGCTTATTGACTCTGGTGCCATTTTTCACATGACTAGTAAATCTTGTTTTATTTCCTCTTTGATTGAGAAAAAGCAGACTGTCTCCTATTGTTATTGCTAATGGGACTTCTGCTCTTATGCATGGTATTGGTACTGTGCATCTCTCTTAGTCTTTGCTGCTAGAAGGCACTCTCTATGTCTCTACTTTCACATGCAATTTACTCTCTATTCCTACTATTTGCACTAAGTTAAATTGCACGGTAAATTTTACGGGCGCCACTTGTTCTTTCTCTGATTCTGTCTCCAAGGCTACGATTGTTACTAGTACTGCTCATGGTGGCCTTTTTTATCTTGACCATGATGTTGCTCTTTTACTTCTTCCTCTGTTCAGTTGTGGCATCGTTGTCTTGGTCATCCTCCTTCTCGCCTCATTCATCAACTTTTTCCAATCTTCCTTCAGGAGATTTGCCTTTGAACTGTAAAGCATGTGAGTTGGGTAAACATCATCGCTCTTCTTTCCCAGCTCGAATGGGCCGTTGTTCTTCGCGTCCTTTTGAACTCGTTCACTCTAACATTTGGGTCCTTCTCTAGATGCACTTGGTTGTATCTCTTGAAGGATCATTCCGAACTGTTCTCTGTATTCACTACTTTTTATAATGAGATCTTCACACAGTTTCATGTGCCCATTCAGGTTATTTGTACTAATAATGCCAAATAATATGTCAGCTATCAATTTTCTGACTTCTGTGCGAGCAAGGGTTTAGTTCATCAAACAAGTTGTCCATATATGTCTCAATAGAATGGCATTGTTGAACGCAAGAATCGTCATCTTCTGGATGTTGCTCGCGGTATTTCTTTGTAAATGAATGTCCCTCATCTTATTTGGGTCATGTTGTTCTCCTCTCTTGCTATCTCATTAATCGTATTCCCTCGTCTCTTCTTCAGGGAAAGACTCCTTTTTTCTATTTTGTATCCCGAGGCCGAACCTTTTCCTTTACCGCTTAAAATTTTTGGTTGTACGGCGTTTGTTCATATACCTTCTCCTGGACGTGACAAGCTTTCTCCTCGTTCTGTTAAATGTATATTTCTTGGTTACTTTCCTAGTCAAAAGGGCTATCATTATATTGAACCTCTTCTGCACAAAAAATATATTTCCGCTGATGTTACATTTTTTGAGGATACACCATATTTCTCTCATACTTCCACTTTTTTACCCTCTGATATTTCTTCTCCCCTGCATATTATCTCGACACCTCTGCCATAGCCGATTCTTTCCACCTCTGCTCTTGTTGCCCCATCTCTTTCTTTGGAGCTTGATGTGTTGCCCTTAGAGCCCTTGGTACCAATTACAGGGTCTCCTCTTTCTTCTGACAGTAATTTGCCTCCTTGGTCAACAGTGATCTTGATCTTTGATTGCTCTTTGGAAAGGTATTTTCTCTTGCACCCAACATCCTATTCAGGTTGTGGCCTCTTATGCTCGGATCTCTCCTTCATTTAGGAGGTTTACTTTGGCCCACTCGACTAATGTTCCTCCTGCTTCATATCAAGAAGATGTTGTGATACCTCATTGGAAATCTGCTATGGATGAAGAGATGTGTACTCTTAATGAACGAGGTACTCGGACACTTGTTCCTAGACCTCCCGGTGCTGATATGGTTGACTGTCGTGGGTCATTGATATTAAGTTTCTACCATATGGATCAATTGATCATTATAAGGCCCGGATTGTTGCAAAGGCTTTACGCAGACTTATGGTGTGGATTTCTTTGATACTTTCTCTCCTGTGGTAAGGAATACTACGATCCATGTGCTCTTTTCTATGGTAGTCAACCGAGACTGGGAAATGTCTCAGCTGGATGTGAAGAATGCTTTTCTTTGTGGTGATTTACACGAAATGGTCTATATGGAGTAACCTCCTGGGTACATTGCTCCGGGGGAGTCTTAGGTCTGCAAGCTGGGAAAGGCAATCTACGGTCATAAGCAAAGGTCTAGGGTCTGGTTTGACAAGTTTAATGAAGTTATTTCTGTGATTGGGTTCTCTCATAGTGCTACAGATCATTCTTTGTTTATCCGCAAATCCTCGGCTGGTCTGGTTATTCTTACAGTTTAAGTGGATGACATTCTTCTTACAGGGGATGTTAAAAATTGTATTGACGTGACATAGAAGCATCTGCTTCAGCATTTTGTTACCATGGATATGGGGTCTCCTAAGTATTTTCTGGGGATTGAGATATCTTAGAAATCTGGTACTATTGCTCTTTCGCAGCGGAAGTATGCGTTAGATCTCTTGAAAGAGACAGGCCTTGTTGGGGCTAAACCTGCTCGGACTTCTATGG
The DNA here is from genome assembly GCA_039583875.1 of Platanthera guangdongensis. Lineage (NCBI taxonomy): Eukaryota > Viridiplantae > Streptophyta > Magnoliopsida > Asparagales > Orchidaceae > Platanthera > Platanthera guangdongensis. The sequence continues at coordinate 182,682,425 of CM077153.1, read as the reverse complement.
CTATTGGAGATGATAAATGTTAGAATGAAAATTTTCTTATTATTGAAGATGTTACCAAATACAGGCGTCTTGTGGGGAAACTCATTTATCTGACAGTTACAAGACCAAATATTTGTTATGAGTAGGGAAAGTCAGCCAGTTTATGCAAGCCCCCATAGAATGTCATCTGCAGTTAGCTCTAAATATTTTAGTGCATATAAAAGGTACACCAGCAAAAGGGATCTTGTTTTAGAAAAGAGGACATTGAAGGTTGAGGCTTATTTTGATGCTAGCTATGCAGATGATAAAGAAGGTATGAGGTCTACATCTATGCTTCTGCACTTTCGTTGGAGGTAACCTTGTCAGCTGGAAGAGCAAGAAACAGGTTGTTGTTTCCCGGTCAAGTGCAGAAGCTGAATATAGAAGCATGGCTCAGACTGCTTGCAAGTTGAAGTGGTAACGAACACTCTTACTTAATCTGGGAGAGTTTTATTATCATCCCCTACCCATGTTCTGTAACAATAAAGCAACTATATATATTTCGAGAAATCCAGTTTTTCATGAGAGAACAAAGCATATCGAGGTGGAATGTTATTTCATCAGAGATGAGAATTTGAAGAATCAGATATGCACACCGTTTGTGACCTCGGAGAAAGAACTAGATGATTTCTTCACCAAACCGGTTACTTCTTTTGTGGAGGTTTGTAGCAAGCTGGCATGGTGGATATATATGCTCCATCTTGAGGGGGAGTGTTGGTGCTAGTGGACAACTGGCGACTTGTCTCTAACCGCAGTGGTCTACTGGTCTTAGAGACCTGGCGGTTTGGTCCAGCGGTCTGGTGGTGAATCTCAACTTGTGGTCAGGAGCTACAGTGATAGTCTGAAGGAAGCCGCATTGGTCTAGCAGTAAGCTGCAGTAGTGTGATATCAGTTAGCTGCAGCGGTCTGTATAATGCCACAGCAGTCTGTATGAAGCCGCAGCGGTCTGGTTGGAGCGTAGTGGTCAAGTTGAAGCCGCAGCAGCGGATTGGTGGTCAACCGCAACTGTTGTCTGGTGGCAACCCACAGTTACAGTCTGATAGATTGCAGCAGCTGCAATCTAGTGGGTAGCCGCAACTGAGGTCTGGTGGCAACCCGCGGTTGCGGTATGGCAGTCTGTATCAGCTGTCTTCCCTGTAGCAGATTGGTGACTTTCCTAGTTACCGCTTGTTGTTTTATTAGTTGATGTATAGTGGGCGGTTTGACCGTATCAAACCACGTAGGCCGTCTGGTTTGTTTTTAGTCCCACATCGGTTGTTGTATTCTCTTATCTCCCCCAATTTCTATAAATAAGGGTGTATACCTATGTAATAATTATTTTTTTGGAGCAATAAAGTTTGTGGTTTATTTAGCTCTTGTCCATTTTTCATAGTGGCAAAGAACCATTGTTCGTTCGCGGCTAAGTAGAACCGGGGCCCATCCGGGTGGAGGTGGCAAAAAACCCTTGTTCGTTCACACCTCAGGAGAACCGGGGTTTGTCCAAGTGGAGGTGCCAAAGAACCTTTGTTCTTTCGCACCTCAGGAGGACCGGAGTCCGTCCGATTGTAGGTGGTGAAGAACCTTTTTTTGTTCAGGCCTTAGGAGGACTGGGATCTGTCCTGGTGGAGGTGGCGAAGAACCTGTGTTCGTTCGCGTCTTAGGGAACTGAGGTTTGTCCAAATGGAGGTGGCGAAGAAACGTTTTTCGTTCAGGGATCAGGAGGACCGGGTGCCGTCCAGGTGGTGGTGGAAAAGAAACTTTTTTTGTTTGTGCCTCAGGAGGACCGGGGCCCGTCCGAGTGGAGGTGGCGAAGAATCATTGTTTGTTCGCGCCTTAGGAGAAACAAGGTTCGTCCAAGTGAAGGTGTAGATGAACCTTTGCCCATATTGCCTAGGAGGTGCAGATGGAGCTTTGTCCGTCTCGCCTAAGGTGTAGAAGGGATTTCATCGATCTCACATGAGGTGCAGAAAGGCTTTTGCCAATCTTACCTAGGAGGTGCATAAAGGCTTTCACCAATCTCTCTTGGGTGGTGCATAAAGACTTTCGCCAATCTCTCTTGGGAGGTGCAGAAAGGCTTTCACTAATCTCGCTTTACGATGACCCTTTTGTGGTGGATGGGAAAAAATATGTTGCATTGCAGAAAGAAATATACAGGTGCTCGCGAGTCGGCCCTCACGGCTTATTCTTTAAGACAGAAATAGGGAAAGCAACAAAGAGTAAGGGGTATGCTGGCTTAGGCCTTGCTCAGACTTGCTTTTCCCTGGTCTTGACAGGGGTGCGCCTGCTGAAGATAATAGAGTCGTATCACCTCCTAATCACCTTGTGCAATAACTATCCTACCTAGGCTGATGAACTTCAATGCTAGGTGCGGGATGGAAGAGATAACCTCAAAGATTGCTTGGTGCAGAAGCCCAAAATTGCATTGTGTGATGAGCTGGAGTCAATTATTATGAATTGGACGTCTTGGGTCGCTTGCCTTGGGAACACCTCTTAAGTAACAGGGAGGGTGATTATTCCCTATATGGGTACATGAGTGTTGTCAAAGCCATATAGTGGCCCTATTGCTGTTTCGAGCTAATCTCGAGGGACCTTCATTCTGAGTAGTATGGAGTCAAATAGGATGTCCACCGAGCTCCCACTATCTACCAGTATTCGCCTGACCCTAAAACAGGGATTGTTAATTCCTATGTTGATGACATGGGGATCTTAGGGAAGTGTGCACACACCTTTCAAGTCTTTGTCCCTAAAGCTGATGGCGATATTCGCTTGCGGCCTTGGGTCTTTTGGGTTCCTCTTGTGTTGAGCGACGAAGAGGATTTGGAAGGGAGATTCGGCGATGGTTCCGACCTCCCCGACCATTTGCCTGCCCTCTTGGGTGATTTGGCATGGTGGGGGCTGATCCCATCGTGGTTGGTGCGGCAGGGGCTGATTAGGTACTTGATTTTGCAAGAATCTCCCTAGGTTCCCCTGCCGGATGAGGTGCTCTATCTCCTCCATTAGCCAGGTGTATTCCACTGTGCTGTGCTCATTCCCATGATGAAATTTATAGTATTGCGGGTGGTCTCCTTAGTTTGGGGGCAACGGCTTTGAGCATTGGAGTATGCCGGAGTTTTGGATGACCATGAGTACTTGCGCCCAGGAGGTATTTAGCAGGGTGAATTCTCAGTGTCAGTGGGGGGCGTTGGACCTAGAGAGAATTGTTACGGCGGTCTTCGTTCCGTCGGTGTGCTGGAGGTACGGGTTCCGACCCGCTCTTCCTCTTAGAATACCCTTTAAATTACTGGTGGTGGGCTTCGATGGCCACTTCGGCTGCAATTTGTGCTTCGACCCTGTGAACAAGGTCGACATAGCTAGGGACTATTTCCCTCATCAGGGAAAAGTAGAATCCACTCAGGTGGATTCCTCCGATGAAGACGCCGCGAAGAAGCTCCAAGTCAACCCCTAGGATATGTCATGCCTTGGAGTTGAAGAGTCGGAAGAACTCCTTGAGCGACTCCCCCACAGTTTGGCGGATGCCATAGAGGTATGAGGGATCTCTGACGGTCCGTCAGATGGCTATGAACTGGTCTACAAAGAGACAGGTGAGCTCTCCAAAGTTGTCGATTGCCCCCTCCCGAAGGGCGTAGAACCACGTGTGTGCTTGCCCCTTCAGAGTTGTGGGCAACATTTGGCACATCAGTTGATCGGGCGTGTTGAAGAGGCACATGATTGTCTCAAAGTGATTTATGTGCTTTAGGGGGTTCTCTACCCCGTAGAAGGTCTCAAACTGTGTTAGCTTGAATTTATGTGGTACGGGGTGAGCTATGACTTGAGGGGCGAGTGGAGAGCCATGGTGGAAGGGGTGCCTTGCATTCACGGTGTGCAGCCACTCCTAGGCATATCCCTCTTAGATTATGTCCTAGTCCTCTTGGTTGGTGAGCCTATGGTCGCCTCGTTGGGCGACCACTTCCATTGGTTGGGGGTCAGGCTTAGCATCGTCCTTGGGCTTCGGCCTTCAGACAACAAGCATCGAGCTTGATTTGTTGGAGAGTTCTTCGACGTGGGATCTTCTAGATGAGCTACGCCCAAACAAGGGACATGCTCTAGCGCTATCACCAGTCATGCCTCACGTGCATTGTATTGGCACGGAGGGTTGAACACTCCCATTGTAACGCACTAATTTTCACTAGGTATAACTCTTTGAGAGCAACCGCCTGGCGGTAGCACAAGCACTGACGGTAGCGTGGTCAATTTAATTGGCGTGGATATCTATGAGCTACCATGCTGCGGTAGTGATACCGCATTGTGGTAGTGTCTATTCGTCGTAAGCATTATAATGACATGACGCTTAACCTACCGCTCAGAGGTAATGTGGCACCGCGCGGCAGTAGCGTGACAGTTACGGTGTGGCCACATGTCGGTGTGTGATTGGAGAATTTGAATGGTGGGTTTGTCAGAGAAGCCACTGATTGGGGCTACCACGCAGTGATACCTTTTTACCGTGCAGCGGTAGCGCTCTTTATAGAGAGTTGTTTTGAATAAGGGTCGTTCGTCAAAATCTAATGGTGGGATGTGTTTTCTGCTGGTTTAAGTCCGTGGATGGCGAGTTATCTCTCATTCTAACTAAACCATTCTCTTTCTAAGTGGTAGAGAGAGGGGAGAGCGAGTAAGGGGAAGGAGAAGGAGATTCTGCCATTGTTGGAGTGTTGGAGCTCCGAGTAACGAGTCGAGCTCAGATTCGCGATGGTGAGTCCGTTGCGGTCATTTTCATCCGGCTAATTTCTCTTCCATGGTTCCAAAATAAATCTCCAGGATAACGATCTTTCTCCTTGGACATGTAAAGTCCTTTGTTTTGGCATGTGAGGGTATACTCCACGAGCACGTGGAAGCGATTCTCCTTATGGGTTGATAGGTTGTATCCATGTTACCTTTGCATTTAGAATCCGGAATCGAAGTATGGAATAAGAATGTTGTCTGAAGCCCATCTCGATAGGTTGGTCTGGATTGGTAATGGTTATCTTGTTGATTTGCGTGTAAGAGAAGAATCTGTGGATAAACGAGTAGTTTCGGAGTCGCGTGGTATGCAGGTCGCCGCAAAGAGAGTACTGGAGATAGCCTCCAGGAAAATACCCAAGTTCTCGGGAAGAATACGTGTTCGGGCCCCTACCGTGCGGCAGTAGCACTATCGCCGGCGGTAACTCCAAGTGAGTTTTGTGAGGCCTATCTTGTGGAGACCAGGGGACATGTATGTTTAGCTGAGAGCTTAGAGAGCTCTGCTATGGTGGCCGTGAGAGACAGTCTTGGAACATAACATGGTTTTGTATTATTGTGAATGAGAAAGGGGAGGCAGACCCGCATCATGGCTCGTTGTGCCATACAATTTGAGCAATGGAAAAGAGCTGAACTGTACCCAAGCCTATGTCATTTGACTTGGAGTGAGTCATTGAGCTGGATTTTAGTGATCTCCATTGACTTTGTCATAGCCATAGGGAGGAGTCTAAGGCTTCAGGCCGGAAAGACTAGTAAAGCTCAAAAGAATGTTGAACCATCATTGAGTACGGTGGTGGGACCCTGGAAAATTCTAGTACATCAATAATGTGCCCTGAGTGTATGGGGCGTGTGGATGGCTGTGCTAATATCTGTGGTGAATGGTGGTTAAATTGCACGTTTTGTTTCCATATTATATACATGTTGTTAACCTGTAGGGAAGGAGCACCGCCGCCCCAGGTGTGGGGCGGGGCCATTATAATTTGGTCAGCTAATGTTGATTATTGCCTTGTTTTCCAAATCTTTATGGATTGTCCATATGCAGGTGTTGGGGAGCCAAGCAAAATGTAGCGAGCTGAAGCCCTTTGTGTTAACCTGGCCCTCGAAGGCACAGCGAAGCTTCTTTTTCTACTTTCATGTGTTGTCGGCCTGCATGGCGATGTATGCAAAACACTATAATTAATTGGAAACAATTTGTACGGCCTTAAGGCCTGACTAATAGTGTATTTTGTTAATCATTCCTATTTTTTCTTAGTGGACATTCATGTGGTTGGGTTACTATTACTTTTTAATACTTCTGCTAGAATGCACTCTGAGTTAGGATGTGCGTTTGGTTTGGTTTCAATACATAACTTCGCTAACTTTCTGTGGAATATAGCATGGGGACCCAGCCAGACCTTCTGTTATATCCTACGTTATGGATGAGGGTTGTTGGGTCTATTGATCACAATGTCCTAGATTTGAATAAGGCCCACAAGTCAATGGTATATACATGGATGTATCTAATATATATTCAAGTTCATTATATTCATGTTGAATACCGTTACATTGATTAGACATGTAGTCAGAGTCATAATGACAGTTGGATCAAAACAGGTTGCTGACTAAGAAGAAAATTTGGGTGTCCAAAAGCTTTGAGTGAGCTGACTTCACTCAACTCCAGAAAAGGAAAAGCATTGACAGAACTCTATGCAGTCAAAGCCTCAAAGTTGCTGACTAGAAATTTGTCTAAGGACAGAAGCATTGAGTGAAGTGGCAGTTCACTCAACGCCTACTCAATTGGATTTTAGGTCAAGTGTAGAAGCGTTGAGAGAAGACATGTCACTCGATGCCTCATCAAGAAGATAGTCAAAGCTCAGAAGCTTTGAGTGATGAAGCTACACTCAATGCCTTCATATAGAGAAATTTCAACCAAGTCCAGAAGCATTGGGTGATGAAGGTTTACAGAATGCCTTAACCATTAGACTGTAAATGTCAAAAGCATTGAGTGTTGAAGGTTCACTCGACGCCTCAAGATGCAGAATTCTGCTAAGTGTTTCTGCATTGAGTGACAAGGCTTACTCAACACCTATGCAGATTGTCTGGAAATGATCAAGTCCACAAGCTCTAAGTCATGCTGACATCATCAAGAATTCAAATATCGCTGGATTTGCTTGCTAGATGACAAAAGGCGCCTCATGCCTTCAAGACAGCAATTAATGCAAAAGAGATGTTGCAGTTGCCAATTCTGGCTGGTCTATACTGCGCAAAGAGCTGTTGGACGGAGTTCGATAAAAGGTGATTTTCGAGAAATTAAAAACGGCTTTTTGGTCATCTTCTTCCTCTAGAGAAAATGAGAAACGTTTTCTTCGAACTCATTCTAATAGAGAGTCTATGATCCATAGGCAGAAGTTGGCTGTCGAAGAAATAAATCACTGAAGAATAAACTTATCTTCAACAGCAAGACCAAAAATTGTTTTCTGAACAAGGAGATGTAAAGCATTCTTCAAGTTGTTGTTCTTCTTCAAGGCCACTACAGGTTCATCAAAGTCTTGAAGGAACAAGGCTCTACAGATATATTCTCAGCACAAGCAAAAACATCCTAAATATTTATTTTTTATTACTGAGAAGAAGTTAGTGTTGAGCACATTCAGTCCAGAAAGAAGGCTCAGAGGACATGTTCTCTGGTGTAAATCATCAACAAAACTTATACTCTTTATGTAGGATCTTTATTGATCTGAGTTGTAAGCCTAGATAATAAGGATGATAGGTAAGATTCTATTGTGAATCTGAGTGGGTAGGGCCTGTGTGACTGAGGTAGGATCTGAGTCAGATTTGAGGTAGGTGATAACATCTATGAGTGTAGGGCTATCTATTTAGCCTGAGTTGTAGGGAATTTTATTAAAGCCTGAGGTAGGTGATCTGGAGGATCACTGAGCTGTAGGAGTAAAGTCTACTCTAAGTGTGTAGGTCTTAGGACTAAGGTATGACTTGGAGAAAGTCTGAGAGATCCTGAGGTATCTTTATTGTAAGCTCTTTGAGCTGACATTTGGAGAAGATTGCCTTCTCTAACACTTTGTTAGAAAGGTGGGAGGGAAAGTGGATGTAACCATACCTTGGGGATCTACTATAAATATTATGTCTTGAACTGTATTCTTGAAAGCCAAAATAATAATCTAACTCACAACACACCAAAATCAAAAGTAGTCATAAAGACTTGAAAAACCTATTCACCCCCCAGGTGTTTAGCTACTCTTGAAACATACACTCTCAAGTAGTATCAGAGGGAGGTTGTTCAAAAATAACTTAACAGTCTGAACAGATCTCCAAGAGTAGCTGAAGATTTACTTCATGGTTCAAGTGAGAGCCACAAGGAGTTGAGCTCAATGAAATTCCATATCTACAAAAAAGAAAACTTTAGAATTTGGAAAGAAAGGGTTAGTCTATTCATGAAAGCCTCAGACCCTAGGAACTTCATTACAGTCCAAGATGGACCTTTCATCCCCATGAGCCTCTCTATCTTAGATGTCAATGTCCAGACTCCAAAGGAATATACAGAAATGACTAAGGATGAAGTCATCTTGGCAACTATGGATAAGAGGGCACGAAAGATCATTGTTAGTGCCATAGATGACTCCACCTTCCACAACCTGGTTCACTATAAAATAGCCAAAGAGATGTGGGATTCTCTTATTGTGTATATGGAAGGGACTGAGGAAGTGAGGGGTGATAGAAAATCCTTCCTAAATCAACAATATGAATCATTCAAGCAAGGGAAGAAGGATTTCATAGCTGAATGTTATGAGAAGTTCTTCATAATAGTGAACAGTCTGATCACCTATGACAGTCAGATCACTAATTATGTGTTGAATGACAAATTCTTGAGATCCCTAAATAAGGAATGAGATATGAAGATTTATGCATCAGAGAAGTTGGAAATTTGGCCAACACAATGCCTCAGAATTTGTTTGGTAAGTTGTTATCCCATGAGATGTAGCTGAACTCTAGTAAGGCTGAAGAGGATGCTGCCAGATCTCTCAAGAAAGAGAATACTGTGGCCTTTAGAGCTGAAGCCACAAGAATAAGTAGGGAAAAGACTCCTTCACCACTAAGGAGAGTTGTAGAGTCAGAAAGCTCATATCCAAGCTCCTTTGGAAGTGAGCTGTCAGATGGAGAACTTGTTAAAATTTCTCAAGATGATCAAGAAATAGATCTGATACCATGTTAAAAATTTGATATAGCGGAAGACAAGAAACTTGGCGTAGGAACACTCAACCTATCCGAGCCCAAATAAACCAGATGCAAAATAGAAGAGCAAGAATCTTGTACTATAATCAACTTCTTTACAACGCAAGACATACATGGCGAGATATGATTCGTTTATGTATCCAAATGAATCAAAAACAATACAAGCCAAATATCAAACCACGAGGACTCAGGGAATAACCGCCGGAACTACTCTACACTACAGAGTCCTCTTAACTCGCCTAGTCGCCAGACCGCAACCAAGCTGCACAGACTACCCGTTATTCCAATGCAAGTTCTACTCGCCGATCTGCAGGACTCCTAACCGCGAGGTCACCTAGCCTCCTGACTGTACGATCTACTGCTACCGAACTGAACAGGCCGCCAGAAGCGGATAACATATTAAACCGGGAAACTAGTTGCAGAAGAGAGACCGCCTAGCTGCAACCCACGACATGCTATTAACCGTTGGTTGCCATCCGCAGAGTCCGCACTATCCCTGACCGCAGTCAGAACCAAGTCTCTAACTTCTAGTGTTATCCGCACAACCTGCACAGCACAAACCAGTCAACCTCCTCAAACCGCACAGATACAAAATCCAGTCTGCAGCAACTATCCGCTAGTTCACCTACTATTCATTCGTCCTTTTACTATTGATGTGATAGGGGGTCCTTTTATAGGAACGATGAGGAGTGTAGTCACCGCTCTAGCTGATAGGATAACTGCCCCATCTCATTTCAAGCACCAAGTGTATCGACAAGCCGCGGATACACATCCAGTCTGGCGCGACCTATGCAAGATAGCCAGACTGCCAATAGATTCATCAAGGCTGGATAGCAACCCTATCTGCCTTATCTCCAAAGGCCAAGCTAGGTTCAAGCCGCCACCAGCATACCCTGCGGCATCAGCACCTGTCCGCATACCAGCGGACACAGCTCCAGTCCGCACGCCCTGCGGACACAACTCCAGTCCGCGTACTCCGAGCCCGCAGCCAAGGCACAAGCTGACAAATGTTGGACTTGGCGGACAAGGAATACAGTCCGCATGCCCAAGCAGACACTGCTCCAGTCAGCACTCACCAAGCTCGCAATCAAACCACAAGGCAACTGCTGACGAGCTTGGCAAACTGAGAAGCAGTCCGCGCATAACCGCGTGATCTCCCCAGACTAGGACATTGACTTAGTTTAGAACCAACCAAGTACACACCACTATCCACAAGGGCCAGTCTACACTTACTGGCGAACACAGGCACCAGTCCGCCAATCCCAACAAACTCCATCACTTGTCCGCTCTGACCGACAAACACTGCGACTTCCGCCACCACCAGAGCTAGACCAAGGCATCTGCCATGCCGGTCTGCCGAGCTCCAGTCCAGTCTGCTCTAACCGATGAACTCTGTGGCTACCACCTGCTATGCCACCAGAGCAAGACCAAGGCATTTGTCATGCCGGTCTGCCGAGCTCCAGTCCAATCTACATCTTGCCGGACTCTGTGGATATAGAAGCTATCCGTCCGGTTACCTTCTGGGAACAAACTGCCTGTTGTGCATAAGCTGGCCTGGCTGGCCGCCACTTCTGTCCGCACAGACCGTGCGAATAGACCGCACAGGCTGCCAAGGAACAAGCTGACTGCAACAACTCTGCCGACCTGGCTAACTACCAGTCCTGTCCGCATAGACAGTGCAGACAGGTCGCCCTGATCGCCCAATCACCGACTTTCACTTCACCATTTTCAACACTCCCCCATGAAGTGAGAAGTGGTGAACAACCCCAGCAGTTCCAATAACCTGGCACATGGTCCCTCTGATAGCGCCATCGAGAAGATGTCTGAGACATAGTACTTGCACTGCATATCTTGGATCATAATGGATCCCTCCAGCGTCTCCTGAAAGGAGCAATGCTTCCCTCTGCCTTCTTCTTCAGCTTCGACCTCCACTTATACGCCACAGGAGTATCACCAATGACCTTGGGCTCAAGATTATGCGAACAGAAAATAACAGACCGAAAATTTGGAGTAATGTAAACTTTATTATCCAAAAAAAGTGTCAATAACAATGGTATAGCCTCCCTTTTATAGAATGGAGGAGATGAGAGAGATTACAATTAAGCAATGTGGGACTAAAAATTTATAAGTATATGCGGCTTTACAAAAGGCAAACCGTACAGGCCGGGCGGTTAGACAAGCCGGCTAACCGCCCGACAACCAACAAGAGGAGAGAACAAGCGCCACAAAGATGAAGCCGCCGTAGGAGACCTCTAGACCGCCCGGTCTCCAAGTCATCTGAGACAAACTGCCAGACCACTGGGATGCCAAACAGCAACAGCCCGGCAGACAGGCCGGCCAGAATAAACTGGCAGACCGCCCGGTCTCCGAACAGCAACAGACCTCCCGGCCTCCATATTGTAACACTCCCCCTCAAGCTGGAGCATAGATATCAATCATGCCCAGCTTGTTGCAAATGTGGAAAAAGGAAGAGGACACCAGCTTGGTGAAGATGTCTGTCAACTCATTGTCTGAAGTGACGAACATAGTACAAATCTGTTTCTTTAAGATCTCCTCTCGAATGAAATGACAGTCGACTTCTATGTGCTTTGTTCTCTCATGAAAGACCGAATTTTTGGAGATGTATATCACAGCATTATTGTCACAGAACATAGGAAGAGGATAGTTGTACACCTCTCCTAAATCAAGCATGAGAGCCCGTAACCATTTCAACTCACATGTGGTTGATGCCATACTGCGATATTCTGCCTCTGCACTAGATCTTGAGACCACAGACTGTTTCTTGCTCTTTCAACTCACAATATTGCCTCCAACAAACGTGTAGAAATCTGATGTCGACTTGCGGTCCCCTTTGTCATCAGCATAGCTCGAATCAGAGAACGCTTCAACCCTTAGGTGACCATTCTTCTGAAAAAGGAGTCCTTTCCCTGGTGCTGCTTTAATATACTCCAATATCCTCAGGGCAGATTGTAGATGACACTCTCTAGGGGCATGTATGAACTGGCTCACCTTGCTAACATCATAAGAGATGTCGGGTCTGGTTACTGTGAGATAAATGAGATTGTCCACCCGACGCCGGTACCTCGAAAGATCGGATAGAAGAGGCGAGTCATCTATCCAAATTTTGTCTTCCCCAAAAGCCATGGAAGAACGGGCAGGTTTAGCACCAGTCAATCCTGCGTCCTTTAGAAGACCAAGAGCATACTTCCGTTGGGAAAGGAACATGGAGTTGGGCTTCCTAGAGATTTCGATTCCCAGAAAGTATTTCGGGAAGCCCATATCCTTCATGAGCATGTGCTGACGGAGGTGTTTCTTTGTCAACGTTACCCGATCCTAGTCATCGCCAGTAAGAAGATGTCATCAACATAAACCGCAAGAACTACCAGACTAGAGGCAGTTTTTCGAACGAACAAGGAGTGATCAGCTGAGCTTCTTGTAAAACCAATGGTCACAACAATGCCGCTAAAATTGTCAAACCAGGCACGAGGACTTTACTTGAGGCCATAAATAGCATTCTTTAGATGACATGCGCGTGTCTCCCCCTGAGCAACATACCCAGGAGGTTGCTCCATGTAAACATCTTCCTGAAGATCCACATAAAGAAATGCATTCTTGACATCCAGCTGTGAAATGGGTCAATCCCTGTTGACAGCCACAGAGAGAAGGACCTGAATTGTACTGAGACGAGCAACTGGAGAGAAAGTGTCAAAGTAATCAATCCCATAAGTTTGGGTAAAACCCTTGGCAACAAGCCGAGCCTTGTAACGATCCACACTGCCATCGGGAAGGAACTTCACCACAAAGACCCAGCGATAGCTGAAAGAATTGGTTTCAAGATGTTCTAAACACCTATAGGGGGGTGAATAGGTTCAATTCTTTTTCTGACTTAGGCAGATAATTCTATCTAATTTAGCAAATTACTTAGCAGAAAACACAGCACATCATTCACATACACATAGCATTCATAGATTGCACACCATATTTATAGTGGTTCCCCAAATGATGGGTACATCCACTTCCCCCTTCGCCTATCTAGTAGTGTACTAGATTCGGCGTAACTTCCTTCCTTCTTTTCAGATCCACATATCTTACAGCTCAGAACCAAGACTGGTTCCTACAACTCAGAGTGAATCCACACTCCTACAACTCAGGCACAAGCCCTACCTCAGCCTCTTCCACAGGCCTACAACTCAGAGTGACACCCCACTCCTACAACTCAGGCAAAAGCCCTACCTCAGCCTCTTTCACATGCCTACAACTCAGGGAATAGATTCCCCTACCTCAGGCACTCAGCCCTACCTCGGCCTTTATAATTTAGGCTTACAACTCAGAGATGTAAATCTCCTACACTCAGATCTATTACAGATCCTACAAAAATTAATGTTGAAAAGATAATGATATCTTCAACCAGATGGAGAGAGAATTGGTTGAATGCTTCTTGATCAGTTCTTGATAGAACTCATTACTTAATGATCAACCTGTCTTAGCTTTATTCAAAGCTTCTTGAATTTGAACAAAGTAGGGTTGATCTTCTTGGTGTTGGAGTTGATCTTCAATCATCTTCCTTCAGAAATTAATCTGAATTCTTATTCAGACTTGATCTGAATTCTTCAGGCAGACTGTTCCGAATCTGCCTTCACTGGATGAGAATTTCTCTCCTTCTTATTTTTATCTCTCTACAATCTGTTGACTGTTTCTTTCTCTTCTTCTGGATTCTCAATCCTTCAGAGATTATAATTGATTTGCTTGATTAACTTTTCTCTATTATATATGTGTTGTTCTATGATTGTTGAGAGAGCATATCTATATATAGGTTTAGTCAATGGTAACCGGCTGTTACGGTTTCAAATAGTCTTCTGACACCTCTGAAAGATGTGACAACAATGTCAGTAATGACAGCTGTCAAGTCTCAAGTTGTATTACTTCAGCCTTCATTGGACTTTGACTCAGCAGCAGAGAATGTCGAGTGAATACTTCATATGTGTCGACACACATAGTCCATGTGTCGACACAAGACTTGTTGTTGTCGACACAGCTTCACTTTTACTTCTCAACACAGCTTCTGTGGAATGTGTCCACACAAGTCCTGTGTGTCGACACAAACATTCCTTGTCTTGACAAAGTTCGTGTCGACAGAATTCTGGTATGAGTCGACACAAGTTCTGTGTGTCGACACAGTCGTTGTCGACAGAATTCTGGAATGTGTCGACAGCTTCTCTGTGTGTCGACACAACTCCTGATAATATCGACACAATCTGGCCCTTAGTGTCGACACAGCGTTGTCGACAGATTTTCTGTGTGTCGACACAAATTCTGGGTGTCGACACAATCTGGCACTTGGTGTCGACACAGCCATTCTCAAGTGTCGACACAAGTACTTAGTGAATTTTCCTTTCCATTTACTTGACCTGCACATGATAATTCAACACAACATCAAATATAAATTGATGCATATCATTGAGTTAAGTGAGGCTTCTCCAAATTTGGTACATATTTTCCAATGTACCCAATAATCTCGCCCTATTTGGAGAAGTCATTACCCTTAGTCAATGATATACATCACTTATACTAAAATTAAAAGTATGATGTATAAAAACATTCAATGACAGGGAAACATATAAACAAAATATGTAAATAATATTAGCACAGAATATGATACAAACATAACAAGCATGAATCATTATTTTGTTTAAACTTCACGAAAGTTTGTTGACAACAAATTATATAGATTTTAAAATTGAAGATTACAATGTTATAAAATCTAGTCAATCTATCCTAAGTATGATCAGGCTCCTTGATCACTATGCATTTTCCAGACTGGACCCTCGCTTGTACTAGAGCTTCAGTATCTTCAGCTGGCTTCTTGCCTTTGAGATCCTTCTTCTTAAGTTCTTCAGCCTTAACTTTTTGCCTTTCAAAATAGTGATAAGGCTTGGGAAAGTATTTATTGGGCTCTATAGCTGTAGCAGGTATTTTCCCAGCCTTGTGATCCCTTCTGAACTGATGTATCATGTCTTGTCTTTGCAAATATTTGTTCTACTCAACTTCAGAATATCACTTGCCTCTATCATGCATTTTGTCTTTGACAGCTTGCCAGGCAGTGAGTATTATATTTCTGGAGGTTGGACTCCATCTTTCAAAATCAGGCTTTAGTTCAGCCTGCTCTCTAAACCTTTTCTTTGAGAGTTGAGCTTCTTGATCTTTATTCAGTGCTGCCTCTGACATTTCCACTTTCTCAAATATAACATTCTTAGTAGCCTCTGGAGGGTTATACATCTGTTGAATAAGTTGTTGAATTCCTTCAAAATTAGAAGGGGGGTATATGATTTGAGCTACCTCTTGCTGACCCCCTTCAATTTCTACAACTTGAATTCCTGACTCGGTTGTATTATCATCATCATATAGGGGTGGATATCCCAGAGTGGCTCTAACAGCATTTGTTATCCATTTGGCATGCTCTGAGCTAACATTGACTATCACCCTCTCCCCCTTTATGACTTCTCTCTCAATATGATCTCTTAAGTCATCTTTTTGGAATCTGATCTGATTAGCTAGATAATTGGTTCCTTCTATATAATAAGCTTTAAACTTTTGTAGCTGAGCAGATATGAGCTTCTGAGAGGCTTGAATGGCTGATTGAAAAGTGGCTGAATCTTCTTGAAGTTTCTTATCAAATTCTGACTTCTCTTTAACTCTTTCCTCATTTAATGTAGTGGTATTATTCTTTAACTCAGTAACATTCACATTATGTGATTCAATAAGATTATCATTCATTCTAAGTTGATTTTCTAGGACATATCCTTGCTTGACCACTATATCATCAATCTGTGTCCTTGCCTCTTGTTGATGTTTTGCCAGATAAACTACATCATTACCTCCTTTATGGAAGCAATCTGTCATCTCTTTCTTATTTTGGTTTACTTCAAATCTGATGGATTTTATAACTTGAGCCAAAGTGAATTGAAGGTCCTTATGGCTTTCATCCATATATTTTTCCATGGCTGCTCTTTGCTCATCCATTTTAATTTGTAGAGCAACTAACAGTGAAC
Source organism: Platanthera guangdongensis (assembly GCA_039583875.1). Lineage (NCBI taxonomy): Eukaryota > Viridiplantae > Streptophyta > Magnoliopsida > Asparagales > Orchidaceae > Platanthera > Platanthera guangdongensis. The sequence continues at coordinate 182,666,406 of CM077153.1, read as the reverse complement.
TGAAATCAACTGTTGGAGCTGAGGGTTGTGAGGCAGTCTGTAAAGCTTTCTTATAATTTGAGCTTTTCTTCTTGTAAACCATCAGTTTTCTCTTCTTTGATCTTAGTGCTTCTCCATCATCAGATTCAGAAGAACTTTAAAGATTCACTGCATTCTTTGGAATTGAGGACAACTCCTTGTCAGTTCTTGGCAACTCCCCTTGAGTCCCGGGCTCCTCCCCCTCAGTTCTTGGCACTACTTCCTAAGTTCTTACTTCTTGTAAATCAGGGAATAATTCCTCAAGAGTGAATTCTTGTTGTAGTTGAACTGAAGGAACATCTGTATCTTGTATATTTAATGGAACATCATCTAATCCAGATGTATCATCCATTGATACATCCTATGCAGGTATGTTGTCATGGTGTGTCTGTTCAACATCAGTTAGAAGCACAGTTAATGTATCTGGCTCTGTATCTAGTATAGATTGATTAATATCACCAATTACCTCAAGAATAGTTTAGTGGTTGTTTCACTCTCTAATGCAGCCTGCTCTATCTCTTGAGCAACTTCTGGAGATAAGGCTTCTTGATGAGCTGGTGAAAGCTCATTGGCTCCCCCTAGAGGAGGCACATCCTGAGCTTGATCCAGTGGGATGGTGCTTTCTGGAATATGCTCCCCCTACATCTGACTAGCATCTACATTTTTAGGAGCAGATGATTTCCTTGTAGATTCTTGTTGGTCTTCATCTGAACTGAAGATTACTTGTTCTTCTGAATCACTAGAAGATTCAAGTTTCCTGAGTGATGTCTTTTTCTTTTTTTGTGGTGGTTGTTTCTGTGGTGTAGAACCATCCTTTGTTAGAACTCTTTCCCACCTGGACAGTATTTTTATATCCATCCTTCTCATGTGATTTATTCTAGATCCAGTTGTGTGGTTTAGTACTTCAGGAATAATTATTGCCAGATACATACTCAGTATTCTACCTAGATTAGGTTTCTTCAGTCTTTCCTTGATCTTATCAAAGATCACTGCAGACCAGTTAGTCTTTATTCTGAAAATAATTCTGGTCATCAAGCTGAACATATAGGTTAAGATCCAATCATGTCCACCTTATTTACAGAGAATTACTTTTCCCATAATCTCTGAGAGAAACTTCCCTTGTGTGTTCATCGCCTTCCTTTGCATTGATGATTCAATCTTAGTGGTGGGATGCAAGCCACACCATTGAAGAGCTTCTTTTGTCATTGAAGATGTGAGTTCATCATCTTCCCAAGTCATGGGAAATTGGAGTGTCTTCCTCATACGCTTTTGGGTAAGTTTCACCTTGCTTCCTTGAATTGATGACCTAATCTTCAATCCAGTTGAATCCAAGGTTACTTTTGTATAGAATTCAAGAATTTCTGTCTTCCAGATTTTGGTAGGTTCGGAAACTAGATATTCTAAACCATTTTCTTGGATTAGGATTATCACATCTCTAATCTCAGACACTGCACTATCAAAAGCATTGCGAACTAACTCATAGCCTTCGTTGATGTTGTTCTCCAACTTTGGCGCCATTGGTGATGAGAAATTTGAGGAGAAGAGAGATGAAGTTTTGTCGACTCAAAGGTTTGGTCTCGAAAATGTTGAGAGCGTAGTCTACAAAGTTGTTCTGCGACCTATTTATATATTTGTCAACACAGAAGGTCAAAAGGCGGGGTAATAGATACTTAATGTGTCGACACTGTAGAGATTGTGTCGACACAGACTTCTAATGTCTCGACAGAGTCAGACAACACTATGTGTCGACACAGTTTGCGATGTGTCGACACAGATTCTTTAATAGTCGACTCTAATATATGTGTGTCGACACAGACTTCTGTATGTGTTGACACAACTATCTAAATGATAGAACTTCTATGTGTCGACACCAAAATCTGAGTGTCGACACCACTATCTCAGCACTATTTTGTTGTGTCGACACAACTTACCTTAAGTTTCAACACAAACTACTATATGTCGACACAGATTTCCTTTTGTGACGACATAAACTACTATATGTCAACATTGAATTACTTAGCCAGATTTACCAAGTTACTCTAGGTTTAACATGCCTAATTCAATTTTGAAATAATTGAATTTAGTTTCATATGGTGGTTTAGTAAACATGTTAGCAATTTGTTTATTTGTGGTGACAAATTCCAAACAAATATCTTCTTTTTCAACATGCTCTCTAATGAAGTGAAATCTAATTTCTATATGATTGGTTCTGCTATGTGATACAGGGTTTTTAGTAACAGAAATAGCACTTGTAGAATCACAAAATAGTGGAGTTCTACTTACCTTGAGACCATAGTCTTCAAGTTGATGTTGAATCCATAAAAGCTGAGCACAGCAGCTACCTGCAGCAATATACTCAGACTTTGCAGTGGAAATTGCCACAGTAGTCTGCTTCTTACTGCTCCATAACACCAATCTACCACCTAGAAACTGACATGTACCAGTGGTGCTCTTTCTATCTTCTTTGCAACCTGCAAAGTCTACATCTGAAAAACCAGTCAGTAGAAAGTCTCTATTCTTAGGGTACCAAAGACCAAGATTAGGTGTGCCCTTTAGATATCTCAATATTCTTTTAACTACAGTATAATGAGATTCTTTAGGGATTTCTTGGTACATAGCACAGACACATGTAGCAAACATAATATCTGGTCTACTGGCAGTCAAGTATAGGAGCGAGCCAATTATCCCTCTATACAAAGACTCATCTACATATTTTCCTGCATCATCTTTGCCTAAAGGCATACTTGTCCCCATTGGAGTTCTCATGGTGGTGGATGATTCTATATCATATTTCTTAATTAACTCCTTGGTGAACTTAGACTATGAAATGGACAAGCCATCATGAGTCTGTTTTACTTGGAGTCCCAAGAAGAACTTGAGCTCACCCATACTGCTCATCTCAAACTTCTCTTGCATAAGTTTTGCAAACTTCCTACAAAGGTTGTTTTATGTAGATCCAAAGATTATGTCATCAACATAAATCTGTACTAGGATCATCTTGCCCTTTGACTCCCTAAGAAATAGAGTCTTGTCTATTTTCCCCCTTGAAAATTTATTTTCAATGAGGAAAGTAGACAATGTTTCATACCAAGCCCTATGGGATTGTTTCAAACCATATAAGGCTTTCTTAAGTCTATAAACATAATCAGGATAAAGTGGATCAACAAAACTTGAGGGCTGATGAACATAGACTTCTTCTTTCAAATTAACATTTAGGAAAGCCGACTTGATATCCATTTAGTATACTTTGAAATCTTAGAAAGCAGCAAAGGCAAGGAATAGCCTTATTGCTTCCAACCTTGCCACTGGGGAAAATGTCTGATCAAAGTCAATGCCCTCTTCCTGTCTATAACCTTTGGCAACCAGTCTTGTTTTGTTCTTCACTATTATGCTATTTTCATCTAATTTATTCCTGTAGATCCACTTTATCTCAATAATATTATGATCCTGTGGTTTTGGAACCAGCTTTCATACTTTACACCTTCTGAATTGATTCAGCTCCTCCTGCATTGCATCAATCCAGTTGGAGTCTTGTATGGCTTCTTCAAATCTCTTTGGTTCCAACTGTGAAAGGAAACTTGAGCATAGCACTGTGTTCATGTGTTTGCTTCTGTTTTGCACACCATGTCTGGGATCACCAATGATTTGGTGTGCTGGATGATCCTTTAGATTCCTTATTACTGTAGGCATTCTATCAGCAATTTGAACTTCTTCAATTTCTTCACCATGCTGAGCTTCATTGTCTTCAATATCAGCTTGTGGATCTTGTACTCCCCTTACACAGCAACCATCATTTTCCACATCCTGCCTTGCAGTTTGGTCTTCATTAATGGTCAGCATGTCCAACTTTTCTTTTAAACCTGTTGAGCTATAAGGATTTCTAGACAACTCACAGTTAATTAGCTCATATTCATCAAACACTACATGAACAGATTGTTCTACAACTTGTGTAGTCAAGTTGTAGACCCTATATGCCTTGCTGTTATTGTTGTACCCAACAAATATCCCATCTTGGGATTTGGCAGCATACTTAGTTAGGTGAGACTTGCCAGTATTAAACACATAACACCTGCTACCAAAGATCCTAAAGTAGGATATGTTTGGTTTTCTGCCCTTCATAATCTCATAAGGAGTATTTTTGTGGTTCGTAGTTATAGATGCTCTATTGAGAACATGACAAGCAGTGTTTACTGCCTCAGCCCAGAAATATTCTGGGAGTGAAGTGTCACTTAGTAGAGTTCTACCAGCCTCAATAAGAGTTCTATTCTTTCTTTCAGCAATTCCATTTTGCTGAGGTGTTCTAGGTGAGGAGAATTCCCGATGAATCCCTAGTTCTTCACAAAACCTTGTCATACACTCAGACTGAAATTCAGTTCCATGGTCACTTCTGATTTTGACCGCTGAATTGTTAAATTCATTCTGAATTTGTTTAACAAAGTTATGAAAGACAGTAGGGGTTTCAGATTTCTGCCTCAAAAAGAAAACTCATGTAAATCTAGAATAATCATCTACTACCACAAAAGTATAGACTTTCCTAGCTAAACTATGAACTGGCATAGGACCAAATAGATCCATATGCAAGAGGTACAAGCACCTCACAGAGTCTTTGGTATCAAGACTATGAAAAGAGGATTTGGTCTGCTTACCTTTTTGACAAGATGAACATATACCCTCTTTTATGCACTTAAATTGAGGACCATTCCTCACTAACTCTAAACTATAGAGCTGGCCTATAGTCTTATAGTTTAGATGAGGTAGCCTCTTGTGCCATTGGACACACTTAGATGCTTTCTCATCTGCAACTAAACATACAGGAGAGTTCATGTTTTCATAATCAAAATTTAAACAATAAACATTCCCTTTTTATAACCAGACAAGATCACCTTCTAATCACTTGTCCTTTTGATTTGACATCCATTCTTAATAAATGAAATGTCATATCCAAGATCACTCAGCTGACTTATGCTTATCAAGTTATATTTCAAAACTTTTACATAAGCCACTTGAGTGATTGTTATAGAACTAGAAGAAATGTTACCAAACCCTTTTATGACCCCTTTTTCTGATCCACCAAAGATCAATTTGGGTCCATTCTCTATGGGAGTATAGTCCTTTAACATTCTTCTTGTTCCAGTCATGTTCCTGGAACATCCACTGTCCAAGTACCATATAGAGGTATGGCAACTTGGACCCACCTGCAGCAAATAAAATTAATTTACCTTAGAACCCCAATGTTTATTGGGTTCTAGGTTCAAGTTAGATTGAAACTTGATATTCTTACCAGCAGACTTCCTCACAGGTAAGCTGGCATTCTTCCTGACACTGGTGTTGTGCCAACAATCCATGGCATAATGTCCTATCTTACCACAACACCAACACTCATATCTATTATACCTCTTTTTAGGTACAGTTTTAACAGCATTGCTGTCAGCTGTTCTTAACACTGTTGGTACAGTGGTTCTTTGCTTGAGTGTTGGAGCTACACCCTTGTCATTCTGAATATAAGGCTTACCATACGCATGTATGATATCATGATCATACCTATTAGTTGGCTGCCACACTTTTCTGAAGGAAATGGGGGGGGGGTTTGAAGGTTAGAGGTTGTACTGGGGCTTTGCCTTTTCTTTTGGAATTGGCAGCCCTTGCATTTCCCTCAAAGCCCAATCCCGTCTTACCCTTTTTGGGAATAAAGTCATCAATTAAAGGTAAGACTGATTTTGGCTTAGAGAATTTAGCCACCAGATCCTTTTCCTTCTGAAGTTTGGCTTCCAGACTTTTGATTTGATCATTCTTGAATGTAATAGTACCATCTGAATAACAATTATGTTTTTAAAATTGGCTACTTCATTCATCTTTAGATCCAGCATTTTTTCTGAATCTAATGCAGCCAGCTTAAGAGAAATAATTTACTTGGCCTGTGCTTTGTTAAGGATTCTGCTTTTCTTAAGTGCTTGTAGCAGATCACCATATTCATCAATAAGTTGATGAATATCTCCTTTAGATTTAGATTCATCTACATCTCTTGATGCAGATGCTTCTGATTCTGAACCAATATAGTAATCATAATCTATTGAAGAATTGTTTACCTTACTAGGTCCAAGCTGATCCTGGCACTGATCTTCTTCTGTCAAGGCCATCAGCCCTTTACAACAATGTTCTTTAATTCCATTTATTGAGTTCAACAACTTCAAGAACTCAGCCTCTTCTACATCCTCTTCAGTTGCCAACAGTCCTATATATGATTCAGCTTCAGGTTCAGCCTCAGAATCTGATGATGAAGAATCTGACAAGCTTTTTTGTTCCTTTGCAACAAAGGATTTCTCCTTCTTGCCCTTGTTTTTTAGTTTCTTCTTATCATTAGATTCTTTCCTTTTGTCAGGTCAATCAGCTACCACATGTCCAGGCCTGTTACAGCAATAGCAAACAATCTTAGTTGAAGATAATTTACTAGGTTTAGAGTTATAAATGTCCTTCCTAGAGGATTTCTTTTTCTGATAGTAATCATCCTTGGATTGTGAAGATGATGGCTTGGATCTCCACTGTTTATTCTTCAAAAACATCTGAAATTATTTTGAGAAAGCTGTTAAGTCTTTATCAAAATTTGGACTATCTGATGTGTGACTATCAGAACTTTTTGAAACAACTTCTGCAGCTTTCCTAGGAGGAGATGGAGACATCCTCCTATCCTTTCTTATGGCTTCAGTCCTTGAAATCCACTGACTTATCTCTGTAATCAACTTTATTACTTTTCTCCTCCTCCTTTCTGACCATCATCTGCATTTCAAATGAAAGCAGTTTGCCAAATAATGTTGGGGGTGAAATTTTTGCTAGTCTGGCCACTTCCCTAATGGCACATATCTTGGTGTCCCAGTTCTTAGTTAATGATCTCAAAAACTTATCATTTAACTTATATGTACTGAATACTCTTTCATATGAAATCAATTCATTAACTATTCTGAAGAATTTCTTGTAACATTCAGTTATGCTGTCTGTTTTAGATTGTCTAAAACTTTCATACTCCTGATTCAGCATAGACTTTCTGTCTTCTCTCACCTCTTTTGAACCCTCCATGTAGACAATAAGGATGTCCCACATTTCTTTGGAGGTCTTGCAGTGAATCAAATTTTGGTATGTTGAATCATCTATAACACTGACTATTATATTTTGTGCTCTCTTATCCATAGTAGCCAAGATGATCTCATCCTTTGTCATTTTAAAAAACTCCTTTGGTGTCCTGATATTTGCATCAAGAACCGAGACTTTCAATGGGATGAATGGCCCTTCTTTGACTGTCATGTAGATTCTTGGATCTGAAACTTCCATAAACAATCTAACTCTTTCTTTCCATATGCCAAAAATCTCTTTCATGCATATAGGTAACTTCATTGAACCAAACTCCTTATGATTCTCAATGGAACTCATTTTGCCTAATATATTTCTGCCTTAGAGATCTACTCAGACTGTTAAGTCTAATTTTTGAGCAACCTCCCTCTGATACAACTTGAAATAATTGGTTTCAAGATGTTATAAACACCTAGAGGGGGTGGGGGTGAATAGGTTCAATTCTTTTTCTGACTTAGGCAGATAATTCTATCTAATTTTGCAAATTACTTAGTAGAAAACACAGCACAACATTCACATACACATAGCATTCACAGATTGCACACTAGATTTATAGTGGTTCCCCAAATGATGGGTACATCCACTTCCCCCTTCGCCTATCTAGCAGTGTACTAGATTCGGCCTAACTTCCTTCCTTCTTCTCAGATCCATAGATCTTACATCTCAGAACCAAGATTGGTTCTTACAACTCAGAGTAAATCCACACTCCTACAACTCAAGCACAAGCCCTACCTTAGCCTCTTGCATAGGCCTACAACTCAGAGTGACACCCCACTCCTACAACTCAGGAAAAAACCCTACCTCAGCCTCTTTTACAGGCCTACAACTCAGGGAATAGATTCCCCTACCTCAGGCACTCAGCCCTACCTCAGCCTTTACAATTTAGGCTTACAACTCAGAGATGTAAATCTCCTACACTCAGATCTATTACAGATCCTACAAAAATTAATGTTGAAAAGATAATGATATCTTCAACCAGATGGAGAGAGAATTGGTTGAAGGCTTCTTGATCAGTTCTTGATAGAACTGATTACTTAATGATCAACCTGTCTTAGCTTTCTTCAAAGCTTCTTAAATCTGAACAAAGTAGGTTTGATCTTCTTGGTGTTGGATTTGATCTTCAATCAGCTTCCTTCAGAAATTAATCTGAATTCTTCAGGCAGACTGTTCAGAATCTGCCTTCACTAGATGAGAACTTCTCTCCTTCTTATTTTTCTCTCTCTACAATCTGTTGACTGTTTCTTTCTCTTCTTCTGGATTCTCAATCCTTCAGAGATTATAATTGATTGGCTTGATTAACTTTTCTCTGTTCTGTATGTGTTGTTCTATGATTGTTGGGAGAGCATATCTATATATAGGCTTCATCAATGGTAACCGGCTGTTCCGGTTTCAAATAGTCTTCTGACACCTCTGACAGATGTGAGAGCAATGTTAGTAATGACAGCTGTAAAGTTTCCAATTGTATTACTTCAGCCTTCATTGGAATTTGACTCAGCAGCAGAGAATGTCGAGCGAATACTTCATATGTGTCCACACATATAGTCCATGTGTCGACACAAGTCTTGTTGTTGTCGACACAGCTTCAATTTTACTTCTCGTCACAGCTTCTGTGGAATTTGTCGACACAAGTCCTGTATGTCGACGCAAACACTCCTTGTCTTGACAAAGTTGGTGTCGACAGAATTCTGGTATGTGTCGACACAAGTTCTGTGTGTCGACACAGTCATTGTCGACAGAATTCTGGAATGTTTCGACAACTTCTCTGTGTGTCGACACAACTCCTGATAATGTCGACACAATTTGGCCCTTATTGTCGACACAGCGTTGTCGACAGATTTTTTGTGTGTCGACACAAATTCTGGGTGTCGACACAATCTGGCCCTTGGTGTTCACACAGCCATTCCCAAGTGTCGACGCAAGTACTTAGTGAATTTTCCTTTCCATTTACTTAACCTGCACATGATAACTCAACACAACATCAAATACAACTTGATGCATATCATTGAGTTAGGTGAGGCTTCTCCAAATCTGGTACACATTTTCCAATGTACCCAACAACAGCCAACAACATCTGTGCTGAAAGAGGAGGAACCAGGGTCCAGGTACCCCATTCAGTGAGAGTAGCAATCTCCTCATCCATGGCAGCTTTCCAATGAGAAATAGTAAGGGCCTCCTGGTAGGAACGAGGGGTGGCAGTGGCCGAGATAGCCAGTGCAAAAGCTCTGCGAGAAGGGGTAAGACGATCATAGGAAACAACTGCAGCAAGCGGGTGTTGGGTACATGCCCGAACCCCTTTACGAAGGGCAATGGGGAGATACAGAGCAGCTGGTTTCGCAGTATCCGGAGCTTCCGTGGTGGAGAGAGCTGGCCTGGGAGTAGAGAGAGAGGGTTGCAAAGAGGAGGGAGAAATCGAGGGACGAGAGGGTGGAGATGGTGGAGATGGTGGAGATGGTGGAGAGGGTGGAGATGGTGGAGATGGTAGAGATGGTGGAGGTGGCGGAATGTCAGTAGGAGCAGAGGGAATAAATCTGTTGGTTTGTGAAGTAGGATCAGAAGCAGGAGAAGAGGAAGCGGGAGAGAAGTAAGATGCATTTTCAAAGAACATAACATCCGCAGAGACAAACTACTTGCGGGTAATGGGATCAAAGCAACAATAGCCTTTATGAGTGGTAGAGTACCCCAAAAAGACGCATTTAGTGGCCCGAGGTGAGAGTTTATCACTGGTGGTAGCGGGAGAGTGCACAAATGAGGTGCACCCAAAGATGCGCAGAGTAAGAGGAAAAGGAGTCTTGTTTGGATAAAGAATGGAGAATGGGGTAGCACCGTGGAGAACTGTGGAGGGAATGCGATTGATGAGATAACAGGAGAGGAGGACAGCATAGCCCCAATAGTAGCGAGGAACATGCATTTGGCTCAGCAGAGTGCGAGCGACATCAAGGAGGTGACGGTTTTTGCATTCCGCCACCCAATTTTGTTTTGAGGTGTAGACACAGCTAGTTTGACGAATAACACCATGATGCATACAGAAAGAAGAGAAATCATGGCTAAGATATTCCTTAGCATTGTCAGAATGAAGGATTTTAATAGACGTATCAAACTGAGTCTTGATCATAGAATAAAACGATGTCCAAATAGAGAACAGTTCAGAGCGATCCTTAAGAAGATACACCGACGTACACCTAGAGAAATCATCAATAAATGTGACAAAATATGAACTACCCCATCCGATGGTGAGGGTAGTAGCAGGACACCACACATCAGAGTGAATGAGGTCGAATGGACGGGAAGAGCCACGATGTTGTGTTGGTGGGAAGGATGAGAGATGATGCTTGCCGAGCTGACATGCATCACAGTTGAGAGGATAATGATGAGGAGGGAGGTGGGGCAGAAGCTGACGCAGAAGCCTGGGAGGAGCATGTCCAAGGCGAAGATTCCACTGGAGAAGATCTATAGAGGAGGAGGATAAGGCGGATAGAGCGGAAATGTTGTCGAGGAAGTAGAGGCCGCCGCTCTCAGTCCCAGTAGCAATCGTCCGTTGGGAGTCTGGATCCTGAAAAGAACAAGAAGTAGGAGTGAATGTGACAAAACACCGTAGTTGCTTGCATAGAGAAGTCACTGATAATAAATTGCAAGGGAACATGGGCACATAGAGTGTATCTGTCAGATGAAGAGACAGAGTGACTTGAACCACCCCGTCCCATTGACCGGAGATGAAAAGCCATCCGCAACAAAGACTGGAGTCAACCGATCATGTGTTTCTAGATGAGAAAAACACTGAGTATTGCCTGTCATATGATAGGTAGCATCAAAGTCGATCAACCATCTGTCGTGAGTAACAACATGGGCACTACCAGAAGATGTGACCACCGAGACAGACTACGGGGAGGAGAGGGAGGCCATAGAAGAGAGTAGCGGGAGAAACAAGCCGCGGCTAGGAGAATACGCTGAAATAGGTCGCGGCGACTTAAGGACAGGTCGCGGCGACAAAGAAGAGGAGGGCGGCTAGAATAGGCTGCAACGATTTAATGACAGGTCGCGGCGACAAAGAAGAGGAGAGCGGTGAAAGAAATTGGACCTAATCACCTAGAAGGGGGGTGAATAGGTGACTTAATCTTTTTTAAAACATTTTAGGCAGATTGCAGATTTTATCACAGAGTTATAACTAATTCTTCACAGCAATCAATCAGAAATCACAGAATCAAACATGCACACAGTGAACACACAGATTTATAGTGGTTCCCCAAGGTTTGGGTACATCCACTTTCCCCCTTCGCCTATCTAGTAGTGTACTAGATTCGGTCAAACTCCTCCACTATCTCAGATCCTCAGATCTTACACTCAGAACCCCAAAACAGGTTCCTACAGCTCAGGCCCAAGGCCCTACAACTCAGTCTTCTCCAAAGACCTACACTCAGCTTTTTCACAAAGGCTACACTAAGCCACAAAGGCCTACACTCAGCCACAACAGGCCTACACTCAGAGATAAGAATCTCCTACACTCAGGCACACAGGCCCTACCACTCAGCCTTTATAATTTCAGGCTTACAACTCAGATCCCTAAGGATCCTACAAGAAATTTAAAATACAAAGTGTTTATACCTACAACTCTGAATAGAGAGATGAGTTGATAGGTTCTTGATGAGTTCTTGGAAGAACTCTGCTGAGAACAATCTTACTTGGCTTTCTTCAAAGCTTCTTGAATGTAGAACACAATAGGATTGATTCTCTGCAGCTGATCTTCAATCACTACAACTTAAGATTCAGAACTAGGTCTGAACCCTTCTTCACAGCCTGGTTCCAACGGCTGTCTTCTTGGATTGAGCTCTCTCTCTCTCTCCAACTACTTAGATCTTCACTTGATTCTTCAATGAATAGCTAGATCTTATTTTCTTTTTCAATCACTTGATCATCTATTTCTGTAGACAGTATAAGCCTTTATATAGGCCTTCTTCATGGTGACCGGCTGGTCTGGTTCCTAACTGATTTCGGACAACTCTGATAGGTGCAGTAGACCGGCTGGAATGCCAGCTGTCAAGTCATCCAGTCAGTTCTTGAAATAACTGTAACTGTCTGAAAGTGTCGAGACAATCTGTCTTTAAGTGTCAACACTTATAGACTAAGTTGAAAGATATTGTCCCTAAGCACCTAGAGGGGGGGGGGGTGAATAGGTGATTTGAATCTTTTTTAACTTTTTAGGCAGCAAACAGATAATATCACAGAATTATATCTAATTTATCACAGCACTCATTCAGCAATCACAGCAATCCACAAACACACAATAGACACAGAGTTTTATAGTGGTTCCCCAAGCTTTGGGTACAAAGGCCACAAAGGCCTACACTCAGCCACCAAGGCCTACACTCAGCCACCAAGGCCTGTACTCAGAGATTTAACTCTCCTACCCTCAGCCTTTATAATTGCAGGCTTACAATCTCAGATCCCTAAGGATCCTACAAGTTATAATGAATACAAAAATGTGACTCAACAACTCAGAGAAAAGAGAGAGAAGAGTTGTGAGTTTCTTGATGAGTTCTTGGAAGAACTCAGCTGAAATCAATCTGACTTAGCTTTCTTCAAAGCTTCTTGAAAGTAGAACTCAATAAGATTGACTCCTTCTGCAGTTGATCCTTGATCTCTGCTACTTAAGATTCAGAATAAATCTGAACCCTTCTTCTCAGTCTGGTTCCAACAACTGATTTCTTGGATGGAGCTCTCTCTCTCCAACTTCTTAGATCTTCACTTGATAGCTAGATCTTCTTTGTATTACTTGTCTGAACAGCCACTTGATCTGTCTCAACCACAGTTTCTGTAGACTATATAAGCTATTTATAGGCTTCTTCATGGTAACCGGCTTGGTCCGGTTCATAACTGAATTCTGACAACTCTAACAGGTGCTGTAGACCGGCTGGAATGGCAGCTGTCAAGTCATCCAGTCAGTTCTTGAAAATTCTGTAACTGTCTCCAAGTGTCGATACTGTCTGTCTTTAAGTGTCGACACTTATAGACTAAGTGTCGACATATGTTGTCTAAGTGTCGACACATGTTGTCTAAGTGTCGACACTAGCCTACAAGGTGTCGACACAACTCCTTGTGTTCTAGATTTTATATCTCGACACTACTTCTTCTTCATGTGTCGACACTAAGATTGAGTGTCGACACAATACTTGTACTTCAGTATTTTGCTGAATTCTTCTAAGTGTCGACACATCTCCTTTGTGTCGACACATCTACATCTGTTGAATCTGTTAAGTGTCGACACTGCTTCTTGTGTCGACACATGTCTTCAGTGTTGATACTTGCTGAGTGTCGACACATTGCTTTGGGTGTCGACACTTTCTTCTTCAGTCGAGACTCTGGCTGTGTGTCGACATATTCTTTAGTGTCGACACATGTACTTAGAATATTTTGTTGAACTTTGCTGATTTTTGCTAAGTGTCGACACAGCTCCTTGTGTCGACACTTTCTTCAAGTGTTGAGTCTTCAGCTGAGTGTCGACACATTGTTCTTGGTGTCGACACTTACTTCAAGTGTTGACTCTTCTGCTAAGTGTCGACACATTGTTCTGGGTGTCGACACTTACTTCAAGTGTTGACTCTTCTGCTGAGTGTCGACACATTGTTCTGGGTGTCGACACTTGTACTTAGTCTCTGCAGACTTTTGCTGAGTGTCGACACAGCCTGTAAGTGTCGACACTTTCTGATGTAGACACAGTTTTTCTGGGTGTCGACACAACTGCTAAGTGTCGACACAGCTTCACTGTCTTTTCTTCACTAAGTGTCGACACAGCTCCTTGTGTCAACACTTTCAGTCTGGTGTCGACTCAGCATCCCTGGTGTCGACACAATGACTCTAAGTGTCGACACTGCTTGCCTGGGTGTCGACACAAGTCTTCTTAGTGTCGACACTTTCCCTCTGGGTGTCGACACATGGACTTAGAAACTTTTCTTCTTTCCTGTAAATACTTAGCCTGCACAAGTAAACTCAAAACACATTAATACATTTTGATGTATATCATTGAGTTGGGTGAGGCTTCTTCAAATCAGTACATTTAAACCAATGTACCCAACAATCTCCCCCTATTTGGAGAATTCATAACCCTTAGTCATGATATACACCATTCATAATTAAATTACAAAATGATGTAAAGCAGATTATATATAGCAGGGTAAACATAAACATGTATCAATCACACATGTATACATAGACATCATCACAGAACAATTATGAAACAAATTTATTACACAACAAATTTATCACACAAAACATTGTTCCAATACTTTGTCATATACAAATTCTAAAGTTTACAGAATGTTTTATATCAAAAGAATACATAGTAAACTTAAGAAATTTTCTAAGCTATTTCTGTTCAGCCTCCTTAATGACTATTCCTTTTCCAGCTTGAACTCTGGCTTGAATAGGAGCTTCAGCAACTTCTGCATCAACAGGCTTCTTGCCTTTCAATTCCTTCTTCTTAAGTTCCTCAGCCTTAATCTTTTGCCTTTCAAAATAATGATAAGGCTTGGGAAAGTACTTGCTAGGCTCCTGAGCAGTAGGAGGTAGATTTCCCATCTTGGCCTTCCTTCTGTACTGACTATAGCCTCCTGCCTAGACTCATGTTTTCTCCATTCAGTTTCAGAAAACCACTTATTCATGTCTTGAATGTTATCTTTGGCAGCTTTCCAGGCAGTCAAAATAATATTCCTTGAGGTAGGGCTCCACTGCTCAAAATCTGGTCTTTGTTCAGCTTGTTCCCTAAACCTCTTCTTAGACAATCTTGTCTCTTCTTCTTTCTGCAGTGCCTCTTGCATAGCTTCAGATATTGGCTGAACAACTTTCTCAAGAATGACATTGTCCTTACCCCCAGGTGGGCTATACATGGACTGTATGTCAGCATGAATCATGTCAAAATCTAGAGGAGGGTAGATAACTTGAGCCACTTCTGGTTGCTCCCCTCCTAAATATGCAGGATGAATTCCAGATTCAGCAATATTGTCATCATCACAAAGAGGAGGATAACCTAGTGTAGCTCTGATGGAATTAGATATCCACTTGGCATGACCAGAGCTAGCTTTGACTAAAACCCTCTCCCCCTTTATGACTTCTCTTTCTACATGATCTCTGACATCATCTTTTTGAAATCTGACTTGATTATCCAAATAATTGACTCCATCTTTAAAGAAAGGTTTTAACCTTTGGAGTTTGTCAGTGATTATCTTTGTGAGTCTTGGATGGCAGTCTTAACAGCAGTGATTTCTTCCTGGAATACTTTGTCAAATTCAGCTTTAACAGTACAGTAGAGGTAGAGGTCCAGCAGCTATGTTCTTCATTTCTGTGACAATAGCATTGTGAGATGCTGTCAAATTATCATTCATTCTGATTTGATTTTCTAGAACATATCCCTGCTTCAGTGCTATGTCATCTACTTGAGCCTTTATTTTCTCTTGATGAGTTGCCAAGTACACTACTGCATTCCCCCTTTGTGGAAGCAGTCTGTCATCTCCTTCTTATTAGATTCATCTCAAATCTTATTGACTTTATGTCCTGGGCCAATCAATTGCAATGATTTCTGCCCTTCATCCACATATTTCTCAATGGCCTTCTTGTGTTCATCCAGTTTAATCTGCATAGCAACCATCAGTGCACTATAATCAACAGTTGGTGCTGGCAGTGATATAGGCTGTGGTGCAATAGATTGTAAGGCCTTCTTATAACTCTGACTCCTTATCTTGAAGACATAAATCTTCTTTTTCTTAGCACTTGCTGTCTCCTCATCTTCAGAAGCTGAGGAGCTAGCATTTCTACCCTCTCCTTAGGCTTGGGGTAACTACTTCTGCACAGCTGGGGCCTTCTCAGGTTCTGCAACATGAACTACTTGCTCCCCTCAACTGGAGCATTCTCCACTTCAGTAGCAGCAGTGTCCTTGTCAAAGTCTTGTTGATCCAGATTTAGGAATAAATCTTCCATTGTAAATTCTTGGGGTGAATGAGTTGGAGAAAGTCTTGGCTCTTCAACCACTGGATCAGTAACTACAACTTCAACAGATGTGTCTTCCATGACAGCATCTGGGACTTGGCTATCCAGCTGAGTTTGCTGATGAACATCAGTCAAATCAGTATCCTCTATAGGAAAATCTAAAGCATTTAGTTCAGTGATTACCTCTAGTATTGTGTTGGTTGCTTGTTCACTTTCTAGTGTAGTTAGTTCTTCTACAACTAGAGACTCCCCCTGGATGTGATCCTTGTATATGGGGCTAGCTTGAGGTAGCTCCCCCTGGATTTCAGCAACATCTTGAGGAGCAGGAGACTTTACAGTAGTTCCTTCCTCATTTTCATCTGGTGTAAAAACCACTTGCTCTTCACTTTCATAGCTGCTAGTGGAGACTTGAGCCACTGGAGCAGTTTTCCTCTTCTTCTTTGGAGGTGATACCTTCTCAGGAACTATCTTCTCAGGGGTTGGCATCTCTTTAGACAACACCCTGTCCCATCTGGAGAAAATTCTCATATCCATTTTTCTCATGTGATTGATTTTGCTTCCAGCAGCTTGTTGCATAACCTCTGGTATGGTACCAGCTAGGTATAGACTTATGATCCTGCCCAGATTGGGCTTCTTCAAGCTTTCTTTAATCTTCTCAAAAACTACTATAGACCAATCAGTTTTCAGATTGAAGATAATTCTGGTCATAATGCTGAACATATGGGCAGACACTCTGTCATGCCCTCCTGGCTTGCTTAATATTACTTTTCCAACAATCTCAGACATGAATTTTCCTTGGCTGTTCATGTCTTTTCTTTTGAAAACTGAACCAATCTTCATCTTAGAATCTAGACCAAACCATGTCAATGCTTCTCTTGTCTTAGAAGCAGTTACTTCATCCTCTTCCTTAGTTCTTGATAGCTGTAGAATCTTCCTCAAGCTCTTAGGTGATACCTTCACCTTCTCACCATGGACTCTGGATTTGATCTTGAATCTAGTTTCATCTACCTTAGCTCCATTGAGGAATTCCAAGACTTCCTTCTTCCAGATCTTTGTAGGCTCTGAAACAAGATATTCTAACCCTGAGTCGGCAACTAGGGTTACTGCAGTCTTGATTTCTTGGTCTGCATCAACAAATGCATCGCGCACCAGTTCATAAACCTCATTGACGTTCTCCTCAAGCTTTGGCGCCATTAGGGTTTGATGAAATTGACTGGAGAGAAGAGAGGTGTCGACACACAAGTTTTGGTCTCGAAACTTTTGAAAGCGTGTCGACAGACTAAGGCAAAATCCTATTTATACCTTTCTAGGTTTGAAGATGAAAAGGCGGGCAGCTAACTTAAATTGTGTCGACACTGGCAATAAGTGTCGACACTGACTTATAATGTCTCGACATCTATGTGTCGACACAAGTTTAGTCAACAGATTATATGTGTCGACACTTGTTTATGTGTCGACACCACTAAACTCGACATTTAGTCGAGACTTTACTTAGATAATTCTGAGTAAACACTATGTGTCGACACCCCCTTGGTTGTGTCGACACCTACTTGTTATGTGTCGACACAAATATTCTGAAGTGTCGACACTTACTTTCTATATTTGTCGACACCTTTTCCCTGAAGTGTCGACACCACTTGTCTGTGTCGACACAGAAATCTCTGTGTGTTGACACCTTTTTACTTAGCCAATTTCCAATATTATAAACTTACTCTAAGTTTATCATTCCTAGTTCAATTTTAAACATATTGAACTTAGCTTCTTCTAGGGGCTTAGTATACATATCAGCTAGTTGATTATCAGTTTTAACATATTCTAGTAAAATATCCTCTTTCTCTACATGCTCCCTAAGAAAATGATATTTTATCTCAATATGTTTAGTTCTACTATGAGAAACAGGATTATGTGCAATTGAAATAACACTTGTAGAATCACAAAAGAGTGGAGTTCTACTTACCTGAAATCCATAGTCCTCAAGCTGATGTTGTATCCACAGAAGTTGAGCACAGCAACTTCCTGCAGCCACATATTCTGACTCTGCAGTGGAGATAGCCACACTTGTTTGCTTCTTGCTACTCCATGAAATCAGTCTCCCTCCACCTAGGAATTGACAGGTTCCATTGTGCTTTTTCTGTCTTCTTTGCATCCTGCAAAGTCTGCATCTGAATAACCTGTTAGATCAAAATCCCCATTCATAGGGTACCAGAGCCTAGATAAGGAGTGCCCTTTAGATATCTCAATATTCTTTTGACTGCTATCAATGAGACTCTTTAGGCAGGCTTGATACCTTGTACAGACACATGTATATACATGATATCTGGTCTACTAGCAGTCAAGTATAATAGGGAGCCAACTATCCCTCTATACAAGGATTCATCTACAGTTTTCCCTGCATCATCCTTGCTAAGAGACATACTTGACCCCATAGGAGTCTCATGGTACTGGATAATCCATACCATACTTCCTTATGAGTTCTAGGGTGAAACTTGGATTGACATATGGATAAACCACTCTCAGTCTGTCCTTACTTGGAGACCCAAGAAGAACTTTAGCTCTCCCATACTACTCATCTCAAATTGACTTTGCATTAGCTTTGCAAACTTTTTGCAAGGCTACTTTCAGTAGACCCAAATATAATGTCATCTACATATATTTGGACTAGTATTACTTTGCCTCTAGATCCCCTAAGGAATAGAGTCTTATCTATTTTCCCCCTTGAGAACTTGTTCTCAATAAGAAAACTAGATAGGGTTTCATACCAAGCCCTAGGGGTTGCTTTAACCATATAAAGCTTTCCTAAGTTTATAAGACATGA
Source organism: Platanthera guangdongensis (assembly GCA_039583875.1). Lineage (NCBI taxonomy): Eukaryota > Viridiplantae > Streptophyta > Magnoliopsida > Asparagales > Orchidaceae > Platanthera > Platanthera guangdongensis. The sequence continues at coordinate 182,647,478 of CM077153.1, read as the reverse complement.
TTAGGTAGAGTTGAATCAACAAAACTGAGGGTTGTTCCACATAGACTTCTTCTTTAAGATTACCATTTAGAAATGCTGACTTGACATCCATTTGGTAAACTTTAATCCTTGAAAAGTTGCATAGGCCAGGAACATCCTTATGGCTTCCAGTCTGGCTACTGGAGCAAAGGTTTGATCAAAAATACCTTCTTCCTGCCTATATCCTTTAGCAACCAATCTTGCTTTGTTTCTTAATGATGACTCCCCTCATCCATCTTGTTCTATAGATCCACTTGGTTCCAATTATATTGTGGTCTTTAGGTTTAGGACAAGCTCCCAGACCTTGCATCTCTTGAATTGATTGAGTTCTTCTTGCATAGCCTCAATCCAAAGAGGGTCTTTGATGGCTTCTTAAACTTCTTTGGTTCAACTTGAGATAGAAACTGGATGTGATAGATTGCTGCATTTCAGATTTCTGCTCCTTGTTTGTACCTCTTGTCTTGGATCAACAATGATGGCTCTACTGGATGATCTTAAGATGCCTATTGGCTAGAGGCATCCTGACTTCTGGTTGAACCTCTACAATTCCTCTTCATCTAGCTGCACTCCTTGTATTTCTTCTGCCTAGGTACATGTAGTACTCCCCCTGACAGCAGCCACTATCTTCTACTTGTTGTCTTGCAGCAGGTTCTTCTTCCATAGTAAGCTTGTCCAACTTCTTTGTTATACCTGGGAGCTGCATACACTACTAGACAACTCATTGTTAATAAGTTTAGTCTCATCAAATACTACATGTACAGATTCTTCTACAACTAGTGTAGACAAGTTGTAGACTCTATAAGCCTTACTGTGTTACTGTACCAACAAAAATTCCCTCTTGGGACTTGACAGCAAACTTAGTCAAGTAAGACTTCCATTGTTAAGTATGATGAAGCACTTACAACCAAAGATTCCAAAGTAGGATAGATTTGGTTTCCTGCCTTTCACAACCTCATAGGGGTCTTGTTGAGGCCTTTAGTAATGGTAGCCCTATTAATAACATGACATGTTAGTATTAATTGCTTTAGCCCAGAAGTATTCTGGTAATGATGTATCACTTAATAGGGTCCTACCGGCCTCTGTCCTTCTGCCTCATCAAGGTTTCTTATTCTTCCTCTCAGCAATGCCATTTTGCTGAGGTGTTTCTTGGTGAAGAAAACTCTTGAAATATCCCAAAGTCTTCACATAGTTTTGCCATACTCTCAGACTGAAATTCAGTACCATGGTCACTTCTAATCTTTGACCACTGTACTGTCTAGTTCATTCTGAATTTGCTTGACAAAGCTATAGAAGACATTAGGTATTTCAGATTTCTGTCTTAAGAAGAACACCCAGGAAAACCTTGAGTAGTCATCTACAACTACAAAAGTATAGACCTTCCTACCTAGGCTGTAAACTGGCATTGGACCAAAGAGATCCATATGCAAGAGATATAAACACCTCACAGCATCTTTGTTTTCTATGCTTCTAAAGGTGGATCTAGTCTGCTTGCCCTTTTGACAAACTGAGCAAATACCATCTTTAACACACTTAACTTGAGGACCATTCCTCACTAATTCTTTGCTAAAGAGTTTGCCAATTGTCTTGTAGTTTAGATGAGCTTGCCTCTTGTGCCATTTGACACAATGAGAGACTTTCTCATCAGCTACAAGACACACTTGAGAACCATTGGTCTCACACATAATGTCTAAGCAGTAGACATTTCTTTTTCTATAGCCAATCAAAATGATCTCTTGATCATTTGACCTCTTGATATGACAACCATCCTTAACAAATGAGATGTCATATCCTACATCACTTAATTGACTTATACTAATTAGGTTGTGTTTCAAACCTTTAACATAAGCCACTTGAGTAATGGTAACTAAGTTACTAGAAATGTTACCAAACCCTTTGATGATTCCTTTTTCAGAACCACCAAAGGTAACTTTTGGACCATCCTTTATTGGTGAGTAGTCCTTCAGTAATTACCTTGTTCCAGTCATATGTCTGGAACATCCACTGTCCAAGTACCATATAGGGGCATGGCCACTTGGACTCACCTGCAAAACAGATTAGTGAACCTTAGAACCCAAAGAATTCTTGGGTCCTTGGTACTTGTTAATTTGCATCCTGACAAAGCTACCTGCTGGTTTTCCAATAGGCAGATTGCTACTCACTTTGGCACTAGTATTGTGCCAACAGTCCATTGCAAAGTGGCCTATCTTGCCACAACACCAACACTCAAACTTATTGTACCTTTGCTTAGGTACAGTCTTAGCTGTTTTTTCCACATCTGGCTTGTTGAGTGTTGGGGCTTTGCCCTTGGACTTGGACTGGACAGTCCTTGCAGGTCTAATAAATCCCAGTCCAGCTTTACCTTTGTGATGAACAAATTCATCAATTATGGGTAAGACTGACTTAGGTTTAGAAAACCTAGCAACTAAGTCCTTCTCCTTCTGAAGATTAATCTCCAGACTCTTGATTTGATCATTCTTAAATGATATAGTTCCCATCTGAATCACAGTTATGTGCTTCAGTCTGGCTATCTCATTAAGCTTTTGATCAAAAGACTTCTCAAAATTAGTTGCCATAGCTTTGAGATTAGCAATTTCCTTTGCCTGACTTTTGTCTAGGGACTTGCTCTTCTTATAAGCTTACAACAGTACTTTATATTCATCTATCAGCTGATGAATATCTTCTTCAGACTCAGATGCACTCTCATCATTTGATGATGATGAATCTAATTCTGTACTGGCACAAGAAATTGAACTGGAAGAACAATGTTGTACCTTACTAGGTCCTGGCTGCTCCAGGATTTTGTCATTTTCAGTCAATGCCATCAGTCCTTGGCACTGACAGTCTTCTTGTTCATATATAGAATTCATAATCTGCATGAACTCTTCTTCTTCTTCCTCAGCAAACAGCCCTATATATGCCTCAGCATCTGACTCAGTTTCTGATAAAGAGATATCTGACAGGGTCTTCTCCTTTTTGGCAATAAATGACTTTTCTTTCTTGCCTTTGAAATGAGTCTGCTTCTTGTCACTAGACTCCTTTCTTTTTTCTGGACAATAAGCAACAACATGGCCTTGTCTATTGTAGCAATAGCACACTATTTTTGAAAGTGTAGCCTTGCTAGACTTAGTCTTTTTCCTGTCCTTCTTTGAAGCCTTTTTATTCTGATAAAAGTCTTCTTTTCCCTGTGAAGTAGAAGGCCTTGTCCTCCACTGTTTCTTCTTCAAGAACTTCTGAAAATGTCTAGTGAAGACAGCAAAGTCCTCATCACTTTCACTGCTTTCAGACTTTGTACTAGCTGACTTATCTGACTCAGTTTCAGCAACCTTTGGAGGTGGAGTTGGTGACTTACCTCTGTACCTTCTGGGGGCTTCTGTTGTGAATGCCACTATCCTTTCCTTATGTTCACTTCTTGTTGATTTCTCCTCTTCTTTCCTCACTGTCAACTGCATTTCATAAGACAACAGTTTGCCAAACAGTGTAGGTGGAGGAATTTCTGTCAACTTAGCCATTTCTCTAATGGCATAGATCTTGGTGTCCCAATCTTTTGTTAGGGACCTTAGAAACTTGTCATTGAGTTCATAATTACTGAACTCTCTGCCATAGGACATGAGTTCATTCACAATTCTGTAGAACTTCTTATAGCACTCAGTTATGCTATCAGCTTTTCCTTGTCTAAAACTTTCATACTCTTGATTTAGCAAGGATTTTCTGTCTTGCCTCACTTCTTCAGAACCCTCCATATACACAATTAGGGTATCCCACATTTCTTTAGCTGTCTTACAGTGTATCAGATTCTGAAAAGTTGCATCATCTATAGCACTTACAATGATGTTTTGAGCTCTTTTGTCCATGGTAGCCAGAACAATCTCATCCTTTGTCATTTCAGAGAAATCCTTTGGTGTTCTCTGATTTGCATCTAATACTGACACCTTTATGGGCACATATGGCCCTTCCTTTACTGTGATATAAATCCTAGGGACTGAGGCTTCCATAAACAGCCTCACCATTTCCTTCCATATGCCAAAGATTTCCTTCCTACATATAGGTAGTTTCATGGATCCCAATTTCTTGTGATTTTCAGTGGAACCCATGGTTCTTGATTTTCTTGAATCTGTAATTTGACTTAGACTGAATCTACCAACAGGATCTCCACAGACTGTTAGTCCTTTTTGGGCAACCTCCCTCTGATACCACTTGAAAGATATTGTCCCTAAGCACCTAGAGGGGGGGGGGGTGAATAGGTGACTTGAATCTTTTTTAACTTTTTAGGCAGCAAACAGATAATATCACAGAATTATATCTAATTTATCACAGCACTCATTCAGCAATCACAGCAATCCACAAACACACAGTAGACACGGAGTTTTATAGTGGTTCCCCAAGCTTTGGGTACAAAGGCCACAAAGGCCTACACTCAGCCACCGAGGCCTACACTCAGTCACCAAGGCCTACACTCAGAGATTTAACTCTCCTACCCTCAGCCTTTATAATTGCAGGCTTACAATCTCAGATCCCTAAGGATCCTACAAGTTATAATGAATACAAAAATGTGACTCAACAACTCAGAGAAAAGAGAGAGAAGAGTTGTGAGTTTCTTGATGAGTTCTTGGAAGAACTCAGCTGAAATCAATCTGACTTAGCTTTCTTCAAAGCTTCTTGAAAGTAGAACTCAATAAGATTGACTCCTTCTGCAGTTGATCCTTGATCTCTGCTACTTAAGATTCAGAATAAATCTGAACCCTTCTTCTCAGTCTGGTTCCAACAACTGATTTCTTGGATGGAGCTCTCTCTCTCCAACTTCTTAGATCTTCACTTGATAGCTGGATCTTCTTTGTATTACTTGTCTGAACAGCCACTTGATCTGTCTCAACCACAGTTTCTGTAGACTGTATAAGCCTATTTATAGGCCTTCTTCATGGTAACCGGCTGGTCCGGTTCATAACTGAATTCTGACAACTCTGACAGGTGTTGTAGACCGGCTGGAATGACAGCTGTCAAGTCATCCAGTCAGTTCTTGAAAATTCTGTAACTGTCTCCAAGTGTCGAGACTGTCTGTCTTTAAGTGTCGACACTTATAGACTAAGTGTCGACACATGTTGTCTAAGTGTTGACACTAGCCTACAAGGTGTCGACACAACTCCTTGTATTGTAGATTTTATATCTCGACACTACTTCTTCTTCATGTGTCGACACTAAGATTGAGTGTCGACACAAGTACTTGTACTTCAGTATTTTGCTGAATTCTTCTAAGTGTCGACACATCTCCTTTGTGTCGACACATCTACATCTGTTGAATCTGTTAAGTGTCGACACTGCTTCTTGGTGTCGACACATGTCTTCAGTGTTGATACTTGCTGAGTGTCGACACATTGCTTTGGGTGTCGACACTTTCTTCTTCAGTCGAGACTCTGGCTGTATGTCGACACATTCCTTTAGTGTCGACACTTGTACTTAGAGTATTTTGTTGAACTTTGCTGATCTTTGCTAAGTGTCGACACAGCTCCTTGTGTCGACACTTTCTTCAAGTGTTGAGTCTTCAGCTGAGTGTCGACACATTGTTCTTAGTGTCGACACTTACTTCAAGTGTTGACAGTTCTTCTAAGTGTCGACACATTGTTCTGGGTGTCGACACTTACTTCAAGTGTTGACTCTTCTGCTGAGTGTCGACACATTGTTTTGGGTGTCGACACTTGTACTTAGTCTCTGCAGACTTTTGCTGAGTGTCGACACAGCCTCTAAGTGTCGACACTTTCTGATTTAGACACAGTTTTTCTGGGTGTCGACACAACTGTTAAGTGTCGACACAGCTTCACTGTCTTTTCTTCACTGAGTGTCGACACAGCTCCTTGTGTCGACACTTTCTGTCTGGTGTCGACTCAGCATCCCTGGTGTCGAGACAATGACTCCAAGTGTCGACACTGCTTGCCTGGGTATCGACACAAGTCTTCTTAAGTGTCGACACTTTCCCTCTGGGTGTCGACACATGGACTTAGAAACTTTTCTTCTTTCCTGTAAATGCTTAGCCTGCACAAGTAAACTCAAAACACATCAAATACATTTTGATGTATATCATTGAGTTGGGTGAGGCTTCTTCAAATCAGGTACATTTAAACCAATTTACCCAACATAAGTGTCAACACAAGTTGACTAAGTGTCGACACTAGCCTTCAAGGTGTCGACACAACTCCTTGTGTTGTAGAAATTACTTCTCGACACAGCTTCTTCATCATGTGTCGACACTGATAATGTGTTTCGACACAACTCCTTGTTCTTCAGTACTTTGTTGATTTCTTGTAAGTATCGACACAACTCCTTTGTGTCGACACATCTTCATGTGTTGAACTTGTTCAGTGTCGACACATCTTCTTGGTGTCGATACATGCCTTCTGTGTTGATACTTGCTGAGTGTCGACACAGCTACTTGTGTCGACACATCTTCTTTTGTTGAGACTTTGACTGAGTGTCGACACATCTCCTTTGTGTCGACACTTGTACTTAGAATTTTTGTTGAACTTTGCTGAGTGTCGACACAGCATCCTAGTGTCGACACTTTCTTCATGTGTTGAGTCTTCTGCTGTGTGTCGACAAATTCTTCATTGTGTCGACACTTCCTTCATGTGTTGAGTCTTCTGCTGAGTGTCGACACATTCTTTATTATGTCGACACTTATACTTAGACTCTGCTGAACTTTGTTGAGTGTCGACACAGCCTCCAAGTGTCGACACTTTCTGATGTAGACATAGTTCCTCTAGGTGTCGACACTGCTGCTAAGTGTCGACACTGCTTCACTGGACTTTTCTTCATTGAGTGTCGACACAGCTCCTTGTGTCGACACTTTCTGTCTGGTGTCGACTTTGCATCCCTAGTGTCGACACAATTACTCCAAGTGTCGACACTGCTTGCCTGGGTGTCGACACAAGTCTTCTTAAGTGTCGACACTTTCCTTCTGGGTGTCGACACATGGACTTAGAATCTTTTCTGCTTTCCCTGTAAATACTTGACCTGCACAACTATACTCAAAACACATCAAATACATTTTGATGTATATCATTGAGTAGGGTGAGGCTTCTTCAAATCAGGTACATTTAATCCAATGTACCCAACAATCTCCCCCTATTTGGAGAAGTCATAAACCTTAGTCAATGATATACACCATACATAATAAAATTACAGAATGATGTAAAACAGGATTATGCAACCAGGGAAAGTACATAAACATGTATCAAACAAAACATGTATACACAGATATCATCTCAGAACAATTATGAAATAGATTTATAACACATCACATTGTTCTGATCAACTTTATCATATTCATTATACAAAAGTTTACAAAGTGTTTTAATACAAGTGATTACATAGTAAACTTAAGATAATGCTATTCTATTTTTGCTCAGCATCCTTGATCACTATTCCCTTTCCAGACTGTATCTTGGCTTGTACAGGGGCTTCAGCATCTTCAGTATCAGCAGACTTTTTCTCTTTCAACTCCTTCTTATTTAGCTCTTCAGTTTTAATCTTCTGCCTCTCAAAGTAATGATAAGGCTTGGGAAAGTACTTGCTAGGCTTCTGGACAGTAGGAGGTAGCTTTCCCATCTTTGCCTTTCTTCTATATTGCACTATGGCTTCTTGCCTACATTCATGCTTTCTCCACTCAAGTTCAGAATACCACTTATTTCTATCTTGAACATTATCTTTGGCAGCCTTCCATGCAGTTAGAATGATATTCCTTGAGGTGGGACTCCACTGTTCAAAATCAGGCTTTTGTTCAGCTTGCTCTATGAACCTCTTCTTAGATAGTTTGACTTCTTGTTCTTTCAGCAAAGCTTCTTGCATAGCCTCAGATACTGGCTGAACCACTTTTTCTATAATGACATTTTCCTTTCCCTCAGGTGGGCTATACATGGACTGTATATCAGCATGTATCATATCAAAATCTGGTGGAGGATAGATCACCTGAGCTACTTCAGCTTGCTCACCTCCAAGATAGGCAGGATGAATCCCAGATTCTGCAACATTATCATCATCACATAAATGAGGATAACCAAGAGTGGCTCTGATGGAATTAGAAATTCACTTTGCATGATCAGAGCTGGCTTTGACTAACACCCTCTCCCCCTTTATGACTTCTCTTTCCATGTGATCTCTTAGATCATCCTTTTGAAATCTTACCTGGGCATCCAAATAGTTTACTCCATCTTTAAAGTAAGGTTTCAACCTTTGGAGTTTTTCAGTGATGAGCTTCTGAGAGTCTTGTATAGCAGTTGTAACAGCAGTTAAGCTCTCTTGCAAGTGCTTATCAAAAGTTTCTTTGGCTGTGGCACTTTCTGCAGACTGTGCAGTGACTATATTCTTTATCTCAGTTACAATGGCATTGTGGGAAGCTGTCAAATTATCATTCATTCTAATTTGATTCTCCAGAACATAGCCTTGCTTGACTTCAAGTTCATCCACTTGAGCTTTTATCTTCTCCTGATGAGTAGCTAAGTAGACTACTGCATTCCCTCCCTTGTGGAAGCAGTCAGTCATCTGCTTCTTATTGAGATTCATTTCAAATCTTATAGACTTAATGTCTTGGGCCAGATCAAACTGTAAAGACTTATGCCCCTCATCCACATATGTTTCTATGGCTTTCCTGTGCTCATCAAGCTTAATTTGCATAGCAACCATCAGAGCACTGTAATCTACAGTTGGTGCTGGCTGTAGTGCAGGCTGTGGTGCTATAGTTTGCAGAGCTTTCTTATAAGTTTGGCTCCTCCTCTTAAAGTCTTGAAATTTCCATTTCTTTGCTCTTATAGCCTCCTCATCTTCAGAAGCTGATGTGCTTGCTATTTCTACCCTCTCCTTAGGTAGCTCCTCAACTTCCTTTTGCTTCTCAGGCTCTTTCCTTGTAGTTTCTTCTAGAATTTCCACTTGCTCCCCCTCAACTTGAGCATTCTCCCACACAGCAGCAGCTGTTTCCTTCTCAAAGTCTGTTTGATCTAGATTAAGGAAGAGATCTTCCATTGTAAATTCTTGTTGAGGTTGTGATGAAGATTCTCTTATCTCATTAGTTAGTTGATGTGATTCCACTTGATCTGCAACAGATGTGTCCTCCATGACAACATCTGGGGGTTGACTATCAATCTGAGGTTGCTGATTAACATTTTATAAGAAATCAGACAAAACATTATCCTCTATAGGGAAAACTAAGTTATTATTTCAGTGAGTACCTCAAGAATGATTTGAGTGGCTTGTTCACTTTCTAGTGGAGTTGGCTCTTCCACTATTAGAGGCTCCCCCTGGATAGAATCCTGGTGAAGAGGGCTAGCCTGTGGTAGCTCCCCCTGCCTGTCTGCATCATCTTGTTGAGCTGGAGACTTTCCAGCATCCCTAGTGTCTTCTGCATCAGGAGTGAAGACAACATGCTCTTCTGAACTGCTTGATGATTCTTGAGCCACTGGGGCTGTCTTCTTTTTCTTCTTTTGTGGAGTTATTTTCTCAGGAGTAGGCAATTCCTTGGTCAAGACCCTATCCCATCTTGAGAAGAGTCTCATGTCCATCTTTCTCACGTGGTTGATCTTTGATCCAGCAGCTTGACTCATTACTTCTGGTATATTACCAGCCAAGTAAAGACTGAGTATCCTACCCAAATTGGGCTTCTTCATACTCTCTTTAATCTTATCAAAGACTACTACAGACTAATCAGTTTTCAATGTGAAGATAATCCTTGTCATAAGATTGAACATATGGGCTGATACCCTGTCATGCCCTCCAGGCTTACTCAAGATCACCTTGTCAACAATTTCTGAGAGAAATTTGCCTTGGCTGTTCATCCCCTTTCTATTGAATACTGATCCAATTTTCAGCTTGGAATCCAGTCCACACCAAGTTAAAGCTTCTCTGGTCTTAGAAGCAGTAACTTCATCCTCTTCTTTAGTCCTTGGTAGGTTTAGCACCTTTCTTAAACTCTTAGGTGAGACCTTCACCTTTTCTCCATGAACCCTGGACTTTATCTTGAGTCCAGATTCGTTTAGGGTTGCGCCATTTAGAAATTCTAATACTTCTTTCTTCCATATTTTGGTTGGCTCTGAAACAAGAAAATCTAACCCTGAGTTTGCGACTAGGGTTACCACATCCTTGATCTCTGATTCTGCGTCATCAAACGCATGCCGCACCAATTCATAGCCTTCATTCACGTTCTCCTCGAGCTTGGGCGCCATTAGGGTTTGAAGAATTTGAATAGAGAGAAGAAAGGTGTCGACACACAAGTTTGGTCTCGAAACTTTAGTGAGCGTGTCGATAGACAATGGCAAAATCCTATTTATACCTTTCTAGGTTTGAAGATGAAAGGGCGCGTCAACAAACTCAAATTGTGTCGACACTGTTGAAAAGTGTCGACACAGACTTATAATGTCTCGACACCTATGTGTCGATACAAGTATAGTCGACAGAATATATGTGCCGACACTTGTTTATGTGTCGACACCACTCAGCTCGACACATAGTCGAGACTTTACTTCACTAATTCTGCATAAAGTCTAAGTGTCGACACCACCTTGGATGTGTCGACACCTACTTATCATGTGTCGACACTAATTTTCTGAAGTGTCGACACCAACTTCCTAGATGTGTCGACACCTTTTCTCTGAAGTGTCGACACCAATTTTCTGTCTCGACACAGACAACTCTGTGTGTCGACACTATTTTACTTAGCCATTTCTGTAAACTTATTCTAAGTTTATCATACCTAATTTAATTTTGAACCTATTGAATTTGGTTTCTTCTAAAGGCTTGGTATACATGTCAGCTAGTTGATTATCTGTATTTACATACTCTAGTGATATATCTTCTTTTTCTACATGTTCCCTTAGAAAATGATATTTTATCTCAATATGTTTAGTTCTACTATGGGAAACAAGATTGTTTGCAATAGATATAGCACTAGTAGAATCACAAAATAGTGGTGTTCTACTTACCTGAATACTATAATCCTCAAGCTGATGTTGTATCCATAGAAGTTGAGCACAGCAACTTCCTGCAGCCACATACTCTGATTCTGCAGTGGAGATAGCCACACTTGTTTGCTTCTTGCTACTCCAAGATATCAGTCTTCCACCTAGGAATTGATAGGTTCCAGTTGTACTTTTTCTGTCTTCTTTGCAGCCTGCAAAATCTGCATCTGAATAACCTGTTAGTTCAAAGTCTCCATTCCTAGGATACCAAAGGCCTAGATATAGAGTGCCCTTTAGATATCTCAGTATTCTTTTGACTGCTGTCAAATGAGACTCTTTAGGGCATGCTTGGTACCTAGCACAGACACATGTAGCATACATGATATCTGGTCTACTTGCAGTCAAATATAGAAGGGAGCCAACTATCCCTCTATACAAAGTCCCATCTACAAGTTTCCCTGCATCATCTTTGCTAAGAGACATACTTGACCCCATAGGAGTCTTCATGGTACTGGATGAATCCATACCATACTTCCTTATCAGTTCTAGGGTGAACTTAGACTGGCATATGGATAAACCATTCTCAGTTTGTCTAACTTGGAGACCCAAGAAGAACTTAAGTTCCCCCATACTGCTCATCTCAAATTGTCCTTGCATTAGTTTTGCAAACTTTTTGCAAAGACTACTTTCAGTAGACCCAAATATGATGTCATCTACATATATTTGGACTAGTATGATCTTGCCTCTGGATTTCCTAAGGAATAGAGTCTTGTCTATTTTCCCCCTTGTGAATGTATTCTCAATGAGAAAACTAGAAAGGGTTTCATACCAAGCCCTATGGGCTTGTTTTAACCCATACAAAGCCTTCCTAAGTCTATAGACATAATTAGATTGAGTTGAATCAACAAAACCTGATGGCTGTTCCACATAGACCTCTTCTTTTAGATTACCATTCAGAAAGGCTGACTTTACATCCATTTGGTATACTTTAAATCCTTGAAAGGTTGCATAGGCCAGGAACATCCTTATGGCTTCCAGTCTGGCTACTGGAGCAAAGGTTTGATCAAAGTCTATACCTTCTTCCTGCCTATATCCTTTAGCAACCAATCTTGCTTTGTTCTTGACAATTACTCCATGTTCATCCATCTTGTTCCTAAAGATCCACTTGGTTCCAATTATATTATGGTCTTTTGATTTAGGAACAAGCTCCCAGACTTTGCATCTCTTGAACTGATTCAGCTCTTCTTGCATTGCCTCAATCCAATGAGGTTCTAGGATGGCTTCTTCAAACTTCTTTGGCTCTACTTGGGATAAAAAACTAGAGTAGAGTGCTGCACTCTGATTTCTGCTCCTTGTTTGTACTCCTTGTCTTAGATCACCAATGATTTGCTCTGCTGGATGATCTCTTAGATGCCTGTTAGCTGGAGGCATCCTGGCTTCAGGTTGAACTCCTTCAGCTCCTTCATCTTGCTGCACTCCTTGGTCTTCTTCTTCATTAGGTACATGTAGTACTCCCCCTGGACAACAACCACTATTTTCTACTTGCTGTCTTACAGTAGGTCCTTCTTCTATAGTGAGCTTGTCCATCTTCTCAGTCACACCTGTGGAGCTGCAAATACTTCTAGACAACTCATTGTTAATAAGTCTAGCTTCATCAAATACTACATGTACAGATTCTTCTACAACTTGAGTAGACAAGTTGTAGACCCTATAAGCCTTACTGTTGTTGTTGTACCCAACAAAAATTCCCTCTTGGGACTTGGCAGCAAACTTAGTCAAGTAAGACTTTCCATTGTTAAGTATAAAGCACTTACAGCCAAAGATCCTGAAATAGGATAAATTTGGTTTTCTGCCTTTCATAATCTCATAAGGGGTCTTATTGTGGCTTTTAGTAATGGTAGCCCTATTAATTACATGGCATGCAGTGTTAACTGCCTCAGCCCAGAAATATTCTGGTAGAGATGTGTCACTTAATAGGGTTCTACCAGACTCAATCAAGGTTTTATTTTTCCTCTCAGCAATGCCATTTTACTGAGGTGTTCTTGGTGAAGAAAATTCCTGAAATATCCCAAATTATTCACATAGTTTTGTCATACTATCAGATTGGAATTCAGTACCATGGTCACTTCTTATCTTGACCACTGTACTGTCTAGTTCATTCTGAATTTGTTTGACAAAGCTATAGAAGATACTAGGTGTTTGAGATTTCTGTCTAAGGAAGAACACCCAGGAAAACCTTAAGTAGTCATCTACAACCACAAAAGTATAGACCTTCCTACATAGGCTGTGAACTGGCATAGGACCAAAGAGATCCATATGCAAGAGGTATAAGCACCTCACAGCATCTTTGTTTTCAATGCTACTAAATGTGGATCTAGTCTGCTTGCCCTTTTGACAAGCTGAGAATATTCCATCTTTAATACACTTAACTTGAGGACCATTCCTCACTAACTCTTTGCTATAGAGTTTGCCAATTGTCTTGTAGTTAAGATGGGCTAGCCTCTTGTGCCATTTGACACAATGAGAGACTTTCTCATCAGCTACAAGACACACTGAAGAACCATTGGTCTCACACATAATGTCTAGGCAATAGACATTCCTCTTTCTATAACCTGTCAAAATGATCTCTTGATCAATTGACATCCTGATATGACAACCATCTTTGACAAATGAGATGCCATATCCTACATCACTCAATTGACTTATACTAATAAGGTTATGTTTCAAACCTTTAACATAAGCCACTTGAGTAATAGTTATATGGGAGCTAGAAATGTTACCAAAACCCTTGATGATTCCTTTTTCAGAACCGCCAAAGGTGACTTTAGGACCATCCTTGATTGGTGTGAAGTCCTTTAGCAATCCCCTAGTTCCAGTCATATGTCTGGAACAACCACTATCCAATATTGAAGTATTAGACCGGGCGGCCTTGCGGTCTTGTCTGGCGGTTTGTTGACCGAGCGGTCTGGCGGTCTCCCCTGGTGCTTGAAGACCGGGCGGTCTATCGGACTCTCAGTGCGGCTTGTTCTTATCCTGCTGGAGTTGCCATGCGGTTAACCCATCTATCTAACCACGCGGCCTGTGCGGTCTCCTTTATTTCTAGCCGCTCTGCCCTGTACATGTTTAGTCCCACATTGTTTATTTATACTCTCTCATATCTCCTCCATTCTATATAAGGGAGGTCATACCTTCGTAAATGATATCTTTTTTGGATAATAAAATTTCAATTATTCAAAAGTCTATCCGTTTGTTCTTTCTTATTCGCTACTTTCTACATGGTATCAGAGGACACGGTCGTTTTCTCCTGATTGTGTGCGCTCTCTGATTCTCGCAGCTTGTTTTCCACTTTCCGCGACCTGTCTTGCGGCTTGCCTTCTCTTCTGTCCGCTGCCCTGTTCGCGCGGCTTGTTTCTGTCCGCTGCCCTGTTCGTGCGGCTTGCTTCTCCTTGGTTCTCTTCTCCTGCTGCTATTCGTCGCCGCGACCTGTTTCGTTGTCGCCGCGCTCCTGGTTCCTTCTTGCCTCTACGACTTCCTAGTCGTTGCGGCCTGTTTCTGTTCGCCCGGCCTGCGACTTGTTGTAGTCGCTGCTTCTTGCCTCCTCTTCTCTTCTGTTCGCTCGGCCTTTTTAGTCCGTGCGACCTCTTCCCCACTGTGCCTTTGATTGCTTTCTAACTGCTTGTGTTCGCGCGGCTTCTTCCTTTTTTATCCGTTGTGGTTTCTTGCTGTGTTCTATGACTACTTCCGGTCTCACCACTACTCCTGCAGCTCCTTATCCACCTCCTCCTTCGGGCAACCTTGGCACCCTTTCTAATCTTGTTGGCTCCAACTATCCCGATTGGAGCGTTTCTTTCACTTTTCTCCTTCGCTCTCAATGCAAGCGTCATCACCTCACCGATGACCCTCCTCCTCGTACCTCTCCTGAGTTTGATGACTGGGATGCGAGTGATGCTCTTGTCCGCACCTGGCTGGCCAACAGCCTTTCTGATGAGTGCCTTCCCGTCATTCGCCATGATGAGACGGTCAAGGCCGCCTGGCTTCACCTCGTTGCTCTCTATTCGAAGGGGGGCCAGACATCCCGCATTTATACTCTCTATGCAGACCTCTTCGCCCGCCCTTCCATGTCTCCTGCTGCGGCTTATCAGCAGGTTTAGGTTCTTGGTGCTGAAATCCTCCAGAATCGTCCCTTCTCCGCGGACTTGGCCGAACAGCACAAACACTTCCAGGAACTCCTGGTTGTTTGTTATCTTCTTCGTCTTCCCGATTCTTATCCTATGATCCGCCAGCAGATCTTGGGTGAGGCGCAATCTCCTACTTTGGATGCCACTACGGCTCGCATTGCCGCTGTTACTTCGCTGCTCCAGCGGCCTCTGTTGGCCTCCCCCCTTCCCAGGACTCCTTTGCTCACCAAGCTCAGAGGGGGGGACCTAGTGGCCGAGGCCACTCTGGCGGACGGGGTTCATCCTGGTTCCTCTGCTCTCACTGTGGTCGTACCGGCAACTCTGTTGACCGCTGCTGGCAGAAACATCCTCATCTTCGCCCTTCCGGTGATGCTCCTTCTTCGGCCTCCGCCTCTTCTCGGCCGTCTATGTAACACCCCGGATTTTTGATTGCGTATGCATGATGGCGTTACGTTGGCTTTGAACGTTGTTCGAGCATGGTTTTTCCCGCGGGCTTGCGAGTGGCTGTTTTGGTTGCCGAGCTGCATGATTCCCCAGCAAACCGGAGTCCAAATTGGGGACTCGGTGAGGCCTCTTAGGGAATGTTTGCACTTTTTCGCGCCCGGGAAATGTTGCTGAAAGTGAGTTGCTGGTACAGGAAACAAAAAAAAGGGTAAAAAGTTCTTAAGGCAAAAATGGTCTAGGACGACACAGGAACATTTGTCAAAACAGGGAAAAATGGTCGTTTTTGTGCGAGACACGCCCCCTGACACGGGCGTGACCCAGGCCGTGACCTGGGCGTGACCTCCTTAACTCGACGAATTTTTCTTGCGTCGAGTTGAGCTCGACGAATGGGGTACACGCCCCGTGACACGGGCGTGTCACGGGCCGTGTCCCGCTTTGTCGAGTGTCGAGTGTCGAGTGTCGGGTGTCGAGAGCGGGTACACGGCCTGTGACACGGGCGTGTCACAGGGCGTGTTCAGCTTGTCGAGTGTCGAGTGTCGAGTATCGAGTGTCGGGTGTCGAGAGAGGGGACACAGCCTGTGACACGGGCATGTCACAGGGCGTGTCGAGATGTGTCGAGTGTCGACACTTTGTGTCGACGAGGTGTCGAGACACGGGCTACACGCCCTAGGTCACGGGCGTGACTGACCCGTCACGGGTGTGTACCCGGTCGTGTACCATGTGGATAAACTTGGATTTGCCGACTTTCTGCGCCGCTTATGGTACACGCCCTGTGTCACGGGCGTGACACAGGGCGTGACCGGCCCTAAAATCGAGTTTTTCTAGATTTTTTGTGCCGTTCATTTCCTTGATTCTGCATCTAACGGTCCAGCTCTGTTCTGGAGGAAATAAGGCCGAAACAGAGAATTGTCTTTCTCATTTTCACCTTCTCTTCATCTTCTTCTTCATCCTCAAAGAGAAAGCAAGAGAGCAAGGGATCAAGCAAGGCAAGGAAAGAGAGGAGCAGCCGTCGCGGCATCGTCTCGGTTCAGGCAAGCGGTGTTCTTCACCCTTTCCAATCTTCTTTCTTGATTTTGATTGTGCCAACATAGCTAGTGTTTATCTTTCAAATTCCCTAGCTTGTTCTTCTTGTGTTGAGTTCTTCCTCACTAGCTTTATGATTATGCTTTTGAATATCCTATATTCCATGAATATGATTTCCATGCTTAGTTTTCTTTGGTTATCAAGTCTATGATAGGTTGCTTCATGTCATTTATCTTGTTCATGTGACTCATGTAGCTCTATTTATTCATGTTCATGTAACCTTTTTCTTGCCTAATCATGTGATTTGTTCTTGTTCCTCATCATGTAATTCATGTAGCTTATAGCTTAATTACTTTTCTAGCAACTTGTCGTCATGCGTGAGAACGATGAAAGGAACGTGTTTAGCTTGGTTTATGGGGCGTTTTGCGAGGCAAATTGTGAACCATGGCAGGAGCGTTTGTGTGAGAATTCTGCAAGGGGTGGTGTGGTTTCAGCCTGTGGCCACCGGGTTTTGGTTTTTGTGGTTAGAGAGACCACTTTGGCCCCGATTTGGGCTGGTTTTGTTTGGTGCGTTCCACTTTAGGGCCGCCACCGAAAGACTCTTACGGAATTGAACTTAACCACTGCTTATGTTTCACTCGTTTGGTTGTTTCTTGTTTGTAAGATGCTGAGTTTGGGCTTGTGTATTGCCCTTTTTCTCATGCGGGTGGAGCAGAACTCTTGTACGCACTTGTTTTATGCACTCTTTTTACTTATATGACACATTGCTATGGGGTCGGTAAGCCCCTTCTTTATCGATTATGCAATTCATGCTCTCTTTTGTATAGCTTGGTTGATTGCTGAGGTATTCGTTTTTGAATGCCTCAGGTGCAGGTTGTAGCCGGTTGAGCGGCTAGGTTGGTTGGTGGCGTTTCTTGGGAGCTAGCCGAGCATACTTAGCGAGGTAGTTCTTCTCTTTGTTGTACAGACATACATGTGCCCCAATGGGTTCGTGTCAGCTTGTTGGCGCCCATTGGTGGTTTGCTTTACTTGTGACGTATGAATAATAGACTGCTATGTGACTCATTTGGATGATGTCTTCTTGCTCTTGGGAAGGATTTATGTTAGGCTGCATTAGGTATTTTCTAAGCTACACAAAATCTATTATTGGATATCATGCATACATGTTTTGATCAACTAAAACGTATTTTCCAAATGACGTAAACAAAGAGGATTTCTTATAGTAGTATCACTATAGACTGTATATAGGAGCTCATCATAAATAAACAAAGTATTTCCGCCGCGTACAAATACAGTTTTTGATACCTAAGGCCGAGGGATACGACCATTCAATCCAAAGGTTTTCTTACATTTCACTGTTGAATTTCAACTCATAAAGTAAGCGTCAAGAGTTGCCTGAGCGTGTGCAGTTATCCCCTGTATGACGTGGCATCATAACTCGTAGTTCCTCTTGCTCTGATACGATGTACTCGTTGAGGAAATGCGGGTTGTGACAGTTGGTATCAGAGGCAGGTTTGCTTGACAATTGGTCGGGCAAACTTTCTGGTTTGGTTGTAACCATCATATCATATACACACCGAGGTGCCATCAGTATGTCTTGGCCGACGCACGCACACTACACTCATGGCATGACAAGAAGTATACGGGGCATATTATGTAGTATGGGATGCATAATATGTGGTTGTATATGGATCCACCATAGGGGCAACATGTGCGGGTTATGTAGTATGGGATGCATAACCTTACCACATGGATGCGACTAGCACGTTTTCTTTTCTTCGTGATGCGTACGGGATGCATAGCATTGTGATGCGTACGACCGCTCATGGCATGCATTAAGGCCTTTTCTAGATTGCATCGCACAGCACGCATAACATAACATTGCATGAGCACAACGTGTCAAGCTAAATATGTACATGATGACACCTGTACACTCATGGTTTTGGGTCAAATAAAGTCATGCCGTCATTGGTTAGGCACAAGGTAGAGGGATGACGGTGTGTCATCTTTAGGTTAGGCATACCATCATTCTCAAACTCCCAGAGCAAGTTAGCAGTTGATGTTCATATTGTTATATGTATGGTCTGTACTTAGCTGTTGTGTGTTTTGTTGGGTTTGAGCTTGACAAGAGTGAACGTGTTTATAGGATGCCGAAGCGTCCAGTGACAAGGCAAACTCCCCAATACGAGGGCAAGTCTTCGGTCGCGCAGAATAATGCCCTAATGGATAGTCTTCGCCAAAGTAATGAGGCTTTGACGAGGCAGGTGCAGGAAGTGCAGTCCCAGCTCCAAGCTATGTCATCAGCGATGTCGGGGCTAGCACCAAGAGGACAAGAGACGATTAGAGGCCCCACTAGTTCGACTCCTTCAGTGGTAGTGACACCCCCAGTTGTGGTTCCTCCTGCGATGACTTTCATCTCGCAGTTTCAGCGACTTGGACCACCGACTTATGATGGAAAAGCAGACTTTGTGATTTTGGATGATTGGGTAATCACATTGGAAGAGATGTTTGTGTATTCTGGCGTTACCGAGGACCAAAAGGTGATGCTTGCCGCCTATCAACTCAAAGGGTTGGCGAAAGGTTGGTGGTTGCGAGAAAAGGAAGGCCTAGGGGTGGGCTGTTCGTGGGAAGCATTCAAAGAAATGTTACGGCGCAAGTTTCTATCGGCAGTGGAAAGGGACTGCCTGATGAATGACTTCTTGTACTTGAAGCAGAGGCAATGCACAGTGAGTGAGTATGAAATTGAGTTTAGCAAGTTAAGTCGGTTCGCTCCGAGCTTGGTGACTACGGAAGCGGACCGAGTAAAGAGATTTCTTGGCGGACTGCGCAGCGACGTGCAGCAATTCGCAAGTGCTTATGGAGCGACAAGTTACACTACTGCGGTTGAGGCTGCGTTGAAGGTGGAAGCTATAAAAAAATGCCAAACAAAGAGGGCAGCAGATGAGGTAGGGCAAGAGACAGCTGGTGGGAGAGAAAATGTCCCACGAGTCAGACGTAAAGAAGAAGAAGGAACTATGTAGCTTCTGTGGCCGAGCCAGTCACCCGTTTGAGAAATGTTTCAAGCGGTTGGGGATGCAAAAGAAGGAGCAGGTGCACGCCATTCAGGGTGCGCCAACCAGAGACTTGGAGTGTACATTTTGTGGGAGAAGAGGTCATGATGTGGGCCGCTGCTGGGCCAAAGGCAAGGTGTGCTTCCAGTGTGGCAGACCAGGACATCTTCGTGCAAGGTGCCCGCAGATCCAACCTGTTTTGCAACCCGCACAACTCCAGGCTTTGCCTCCGCCTCCGCGTGTAGACAAAGGCAAAGGGAAGTTGAATGTGGTCTCTTCAGAGGAAGCTCAGACGTCACCTCAAGTTATCTCAGGTTCGATTTATTCCTCTGGTTCCTGTTTTGTTTCTGCCTTTTACGTGTAGTTCTTAGCATATATACCCTTATAGGAAACTTTAAGGTAAAGAACCGTTGGGCACGTGTTCTATTTGATTCTTGCGCAACCCATTCTTTTGTGGCTCGAACCTTTCTGGAGCGGTATCATCTGACACCAGATCGAGTGGGGAATGCGTTTTTGGTGAAATCTCCTTCTGGTGCTTCGGTGGTGGCAGACTGGGGTCTTCTTGATTGTCCCATTTTGTTGGGCGATTTCTTAGCAAAGGCTGATTTCAAAACGATCGATTTGGAGGATTTTGACGTCATTCTGGGTATGGACTGGTTATCCCGCTATGACGCCGTCATCCAGTGCAGAGGGAAGCGCTTGGATTTTATCAAGGACGATGGTCAGCCAGGAAGTGTGTATGGTGATTCTTGTCAGGATTCTCCAGGGATTTCGGCGGTATGTGTTCGGACGTTGTTTGTTTTTGACTGTTTTGCTTGTCTTATCTCCGTTGTGGGGACTAGTGCTGTTTTGCCGCGTTTGGAGGAGATTCCTGTTGTACGTGAATTTGCAGATGTTTTTCCTACGGATCTTCCTGGTCTTCCCCCTGATCGTGATGTCGAATTCGTTATTGATTTGGAACCGGGTACGCGGCCTATTGCGAAAGCGCCATACAGAATGGCCCCGCGTGAGCTATCAGAGTTGCGTACCCAATGGGATGACTTATTGGCAAAAGGGTTTATCAGGCCGAGTTCATCACCTTGGGGTGCACCGGTGTTATTTGTGAAGAAGAAAGATGGGTCGATGCGCCTTTGCATCGATTACCGGGAGTTGAACAAGGTGACGATTAAGAACAAGTACCCACTGCTAAGAATCGATGATTTGTTTGATCAACTGCGTGGCAGTTCCGTATTTTCGAAGATTGATCTCCGCTCGGGCTATCATCAACTCAAGGTCCGGGAGTCTGATATTCCGCGGACTGCATTTCGATCAAGGCATGGCCATTTTGAATTTCTGGTGATGTCGTTTGGTTTGACTAACGCACCATCAGCCTTCATGGATATGATGAACAGGGTGTTCAAGGACTACTTGGATAAGTTTGTGGTGGTTTTTATTGATGACGTTCTTGTCTACTCCCGCAGTGCTGAAGAGCATGAACAGCATCTGCGTTTGGTATTGGCCACTTTGCGAGACCAACGATTATTCACCAAACTAAGCAAATGCGAGTTTTGGTTGGCTCAAGTTGCTTTTCTGGGTCATGTCATTAATCACCATGGAATTTCAGTGGATCCCGAAAAGATTGCTGCAGTCATGGAGTGGAGAAGACCGGAGACACCCAAGGAGATTCGAAGCTTCTTGGGATTGGCCGGCTATTATCGCAGATTTGTCGAAGGGTTTGCGACGTTGGCCGCACCATTGACTCGCTTAACCCAGAATAATGTGGCGTTTGAGTGGAATGACAAGTGTGAGGCCTCATTCCTAGAACTCAAGAACAGGTTATGTACCGCTCCTGTGTTAATCTTGCTGACAGAAGGGATAGATTATGACGTTTTTGTGGATGCGTCGCACGTTGGACTTGGATGTGTTTTAATGCAAGACAAAAAGGTGATTTCATATGGGTCTCGGCAATTGAAAAGTCATGAAAAGAATTACCCAAAGCATGATTTGGAGTTTGCAGCGGTGATCTTTGCGTTGAAGTTGTGGAGACACTTACTGTATGGTGCACAGTGTAAAATCTTTACAGATCATAAAAGTTTAAAGTATGTCTTCACACAGAAGGAACTGAATCTGCGCCAACGGCGATGGCTGGAATATGTAGCTGATTATGATGTGGACATTCAGTATCACCCGGGAAAGCGAATGTTGTGGCCGATGCTTTGAGTCGAAAGACGGGGAAATTATTTCATCTTTCAGTCGACCGTCTTGTGGAGGAATTTCTAATGATGGATATTTCTGTGGGCAAATATGACCCGCAAAATCATTCGGCAGTAGAAGAACCTTCATGGCTGGTGCTTGCAAGACAACATCAAAAGGATGATCCTGATCTTTTACATTTATTTCTTCGGACTGAAAAGGATGAATTACCAGATTTTGCGATTGATGGTGCAGGCACGTTAAAGTATCGTGGTCGATTTTGTATTCCCGTAGTTGGAAACATTCGCGAGATGGTGTGTCGGAAAGCACATGGCTCAAGTATGGCCTACCATCCAGGCTCAACAAAAATGTACCGTGATCTGAAACAAATTGTCTGGTGGTATGGAATGAAAAGAGATATAGCGCAATTTGTAGCTGAATGTCATACCTGCAAGCGGGTGAAAGCTGATCATGGGAGGCCTGGTGGCAAGTTGACACCATTGGAGATTCCAACATGGAAGTGGGAAAGCATCTCAATGGATTTTATTACAGGTTTACCAAGATCTCCACGAGGACATGACTCCGTGTGGGTAGTCGTGGATAGATTGACCAAGTGTGCTCATTTCATACCATTTAAGGTCAACTACCCGATGAAGACAATAGCGGAGCTCTATTTGAACGAAATCATCCGACTGCATGGTGTGCCAGTCAATATCATATCAGACAGGGATTCACGATTTACTTCTCGTTTCTGGAAGAGTCTACAAGAGGGTTTGGGGACGGATTTGCGGTATTCCACAGCTTACCACCCTCAGACGAATGGCCAAACAGAACGAGTTAATCAAATTGTAGAAGATATGATTCGATGTTACATTCTTGAGTATGGCGGAGCATGGGATGAACGTTTGCGGCTTATGGAATTCACATATAATAATAGCTATCAAGAAAGCTTGCAAATGGCTCCGTTCGAAGCTTTATATGGGCGTCGATGTCGGACTCCCCTCTTTTGGACTGAGGTTGGCGAGCGGCTTTTGTTGGGCCCAGAGGCGCTCGAGGACATGGAAGTTGCCGTACGACTTATTCGGGACAAGCTCCGAATCGCCCAAGAGCGATATGAAAAGTATGTCAATCGACAACGGTCGGAATTAGAGTTTGCGGTGGGAGATTCTATTTTCTTGAAAGTCTCCCCAATGGTTGGGATTAAAAGGTTTGGAAAAGAGCGCAAATTAGACCCAAGATTTGTGGGTCCCTTCAAGATTCTTGCGCGAGTTTGGTGCATCCGCATACAAAGTAGAATTACCCGTGAACTTTCCTGGTGTTCACGACGTGTTTCATGTTAGCCAACTTCGCAAATGTGTACGGAATGATCAGCAAGTGTTGGATGTGGTGCCGCAGTTGGCGCCAAACCTTTCTTATGTGGAGATGCCTATCCGGATATTGGACTCCCAAGATCGCGTGTTGCGGAAAAAGAAGATTCCGGTGGTCAAGGTGCTATGAAAAAATCAGAATGTGGAAAGCGCAACGTGGGAGCTCGAGTCAACAATGCAGGAGGCTCACACTTATTTGTTCCCATAGTTAAGCTGGTATGTGACTTGGTGTTTGGTTGCATTCATGTTTTTGTTCGCTTCTGTATTTGATTTCGTGAAAAGTTTCGAGGCGAAACTTTTTTTTAGGGGGAGTGATTGTAACGCCCCGGATTTTTGATTGCGTACGCATGATGGCGTTACGTTGGCTTTGAACGTTGTTCGAGCATGGTTTTTCCCGCGGGCTTGCGAGTGGCTGTTTTGGTTGCCGAGTTGCACGATTCCCCAGCAAACCGGAGTCCAAATTGGGGACTCGGTGAGGCCTCTTAGGGAATGTTTGCACTTTTTCGCGCCCGGGAAATGTTGCTGAAAGTGAGTTGCTGGTACAGGAAACAAAAAAAAGGGTAAAAAGTTCTTAAGGCAAAAATGGTGTAGGACGACACAGGAACATTTGTCAAAACAGGGAAAAATGGTCATTTTTGTGCGAGACACACCCCCTAACACGGGCGTGACCCAGGCCGTGACCTGGGCGTGACCTCCTTGACTCGATGAATTTTTCTTGCGTCGAGTTGAGCTCGACGAATGGGGTACACGCCCCGTGACACGGGCGTGTCACGGGCCGTGTCCCGCTTTGTCGAGTGTCGAGTGTCGAGTGTCAGGTGTCGAGAGCGGGTACACGGCCTGTGACACGGGCGTATCACAGGGCATGTTCAGCTTGTCGAGTGTCGAGTGTCGAGTGTCGAGTATCGAGTGTCGGGTGTCGAGAGAGGGGACACGGCTTGTGACACGGGCGTGTCACAGGGCGTGTCAAGCTGTGTCGAGTGTCGACGAGGTGTCGAGACACGGGCTACACGCCCTAGATCACGGGCGTGACTGACCCATCACGGGCGTGTACCCGGCCGTGTACCGTGTGGATAAACTTGGATTTACCGACTTTCTGCGCCGCTTATGGTACACGCCCTGTGTCACGGGCGTGACACAGGGCGTGACCGGCCCAAAAATCGAGTTTTTCTAGATTTTTTGTGCCGTTCATTTCCTTGATTCTGCATCTAACGGTCCAGCTCTGTTCTAGAGGAAATAAGGCCGAAACAGAGAATTGTCTTTCTCATTTTCACCTTCTCTTCATCTTCTTCTTCATCCTCAAAGAGAAAGCAAGAGAGTAAGGGAGCAAGCAAGGCAAGGAAAGAGAGGAGCAGCCGTCGCGGCATCGTCTTTGTTCAGGCAAGCGGTGTTCTTCACCCTTGCCAATCTTCTTTCTTGATTTTGATTGTGCTAACATAGCTAGTGTTTATCTTTCAAATTCCCTAGCTTGTTCTTCTTGTTGAGTTCTTCCTCACTAGCTTTATGATTATGCTTTTGAATATCCTATACTCCATGAATATGATTTCCATGCTTAGTTTTCTTTGGTTATCAAGTCTATGATAGGTTGCTTCATGTCATTTATCTTGTTCATGTGACTCATGTAGCTCTATTTATTCATGTTCATGTAACATTTTTCTTGCCTAATCATGTGATTTGCTCTTGTTCCTCATCATGTAATTCATGTAGCTTATAGCTTAATTACTTTTCTAGCAACTTGTCGTCATGCGTGAGAACGATGAAAGGAACGTGTTTAGCTTGGGTTATGGGGCGTTTTGCGAGGCGAATTGTGAACCATGGCAGGAGCGTTTGTGTGAGAATTCTGCAAGGGGTGGTGTGGTTTCAGCCTGTGGCCACCGGGTTTTGGTTTTTGTGGTTAGAGAGACCACTTTGGCCCCGATTTGGGCTGGTTTTGTTTGGTGCGTTCCACTTTAGGGCCGCCACCGAAAGACTCTTGTGGAATTGAACTTAACCGCTGCTTATGTTTCACTCGTTTGGTTGTTTCTTGTTTGTAAGATGCTGAGTTTGGGCTTGTGTATTGCCCTTTTTCTCCTGCGGGTGGAGCAGGACTCTTGTACGCACTTGTTTTATGCACTCTTTTTACTTATATGACACATTGCTACGGGGTCGGTAAGCCCCTTCTTTATCGATTATGCAATTCATGCTCTCTTTTGTATAGCTTGGTTGATTGCTGAGGTATTCTTTTTTGAATGCCTCAGGTGCAGGTTGTAGCCGGTTGAGCGGCTAGGTTGGTTGGTGGCGTTTCTTGGGAGCTAGCCGAGCATACTTAGCGAGGTAGTTCTTCTCTTTGTTGTACAGACATACATGTGCCCCAATGGGTTCGTGTCAGCTTGTTGGCGCCCATTGGTGGTTTGCTTTACTTGTGATGTATGAATAATAGACTGCTATGTGTCTCATTTGGATGATGTCTTCTTGCTCTTGGGAAGGATTTATGGTAGGCTGCATTAGGTATTTTCTAAGCTACACAAAACCTATTATTGGATATCATGCATACATGTTTTGATCAACTAAAACATATTTTCCAAATGACGTAAACAAAGAGGATTTCTTATAGTAGTATCACTATAGACTGCATATAGGAGCTCATCATAAATAAACAAAGTATTTCCGTCGTGTACAAATACAGTTTTTGATACCTAAGGCCGAGGGATACGGCCATTCAATCCAAAGGTTTTCTTACATTTCACTGTTGAATTTCAACTCATAAAGTAAGCGTCAAGAGTTGCCTGAGCGTGTGCAGTTATCCCGTGCACGACGTGGCATCATAACCCGTAGTTCCTCTTGCTCTGATACGATGTACTCGTTGAGGAAATGCGGGTTGTGACAGTCTGCCTCTGTGGCCACGACGTCAGGTAGTGCCCACGTCGTTACCCAAGGTAAATGGCTGATTGACTTCAGTGCTACAAATCATATGACTGGCAACCCTCATTGCTTCTCCCGTCTTGAGACACATGACCGCTTACCCCCGGTTCGTGTGGCGGATGGTTCCCCGTCCCCGGTTCATGGGACGGGCATGGTTCAACTCACCCCCTCGCTTTGTTTGGAGGACACCCTCTATGTCCCGAAGTTCCCGTGCAATTTGTTATCAGTTACTACTTTATGCCGGCAACTTCAGTGCTCCGTCTTATTCACTCCCACTACTTGTTCTTTTCAGGACCCGAGGACCCAGCGGACGATTGCTAGTGGGACTGAGAGCGGCGGCCTCTACTTCCTCGACGATATTTCCGCTCTGTCCGCCTACTCCTCCTCCACAGATCTCCTTCAATGGCATCTTCGCCTTGGACATCCTCCTCCTCAGATTCTTCGCCAGCTTCTGCCCCACTTACCTCCTACCAGTTCTCCGCTCAACTGTGATGCCTGTCAGCTTGGCAAACATCATCGCTCCTCCTTCCCACCGAAGCAAGGTTGTGGCTCCTCTCGCCCGTTTGATCTTATTCATTCTGATGTATGGGGTCCTGCTCCTACCCTCACTGTTGGTCGGGGTAGTTCCTATTTTGTCACTTTTATAGATGATTTTTCACGTTGTACCTGGGTGTATCTGTTAAAAGATCGCTCTGAACTCTTTTCTGTTTGGCAATCATTTTATTTTATGATTCAGACTCAATTTGCTATTTCTATTAAAGTTTTACATTCTGATAATGCCAAGGAATATCTGAATCATGAGTTCTCCTCTTTCTTTCACCAACATGGCCTGCTTCATCAAACGACTTGTGTTTACACCTCCCAGCAGAATGGGGTGGCGGAGCGTAAAAACCGTCACCTGCTTGATGTTACTCGTACTCTCATGACGCAGATGAACATCCCTCGCTCCTACTAGGGCTACGCTGTGCTCCTCGCCTGCTATCTCATCAATCGCCTTCCCTCCACTGTTCTCCACGGCCAGACCCCCTTCTCCATTCTCTACCCCCACAAGGAACCTTTTCCTCTCCCTCTCCGTGTCTTTGGCTGTACGGCCTTTGTTCACTCTCCCTCCGCTACCCGCGATAAGATTTCCCCTCGTTCCACCAAGTGTGTCTTTTTGGGGTACTCTACCACTTAAAAAGGCTATTGCTTCTTTGACCCCCTTCTCCGCAAGCAGTTTGTCTCCGCGGATGTGACTTTTTTTGAGAATGCTTCCTATTTCTCTCCTACCTCTTCTCTTCCTTCTGATATCTCCGTTCCTTCCAAGCCTCTCGACATTTTCCCACCTCCGTCTCCTCCTCCACCGACTCCTTCCCAGTCCGTCTCCCCACCCATCCCTCCACTCTTCTCTCCGTCGCCGTCTCTCTCTAGTCCCAGGCCAGCCTTCTCCGCCATGGACGCTCCGGTCACTGACGCTCCCGTCGACCTAGATCTTCCCATTGCTCTTCGCAAAGGGGTGCGGGCGTGTACTCAACACCCGCTTGCGGCAGTTGTTTCCTATGATCGGCTTTATCCTTCTCGCAGGTGTTTTGCCTTGGCTATCTCTACTACTTCTACTCCCCGCACCTACCAGGAGGCTCTTGCTCTCCCTCATTGGAAGTCTGACATGGATGAGGAGATGGCTACTCTTACTGAACGGGGTACCTGGACCCTTGTTCCTCCTCCCGTGGGCACTAATGTGGTTGGCTGTCGCTGGGTCTTCGTTGTGAAATTTCGCCCCGACGGCACTGTGGATCGCTACAAGGCCCGGCTGGTGGCCAAGGGCTTCACTCAGACTTACGGCATTGATTACTTTGATACCTTTTCTCCGGTTGCTCGCCTCAGCACCATCCGGGTTCTCCTTTCTGTGGTTGTTAACCGGGATTGGGCTATTTCCCAGCTTGATGTGAAGAATGCCTTTCTCTATGGCGATCTTCAGGAGGACGTCTATATAGATCAACCTCCTGGGTATGTTGCTCAGGGGGAGACACGCGTATGTCATTTGAAGAAGGCCATTTATGGCCTAAAGCAGAGCCCTCGGGCATGGTTCGACAAATTCAGTGGTATTGTGGCTACCATCGGCTTTAGAAGGAGTTCGGCCGATCACTCCTTATTCATTCGCAAAATGGCCTCGGGACTGGTGGTTTTGGCAGTATATGTGGATGATATTCTTCATACTGGCGATGACCGAGATGGGGTGGACTTGACGAAGAAGCACCTCCGTCAGCACTTGGTCACGAAGGATATGGGCTCCACGAAATACTTTTTGGGGATATAAATCTCTCGGAAACTTGACTCGTTGGTTCTCTCCCAACGGAAGTATGCCCTTAATCTTCTATAAGAAGCAGGATTGACAGGTGCCAAACTGGCTCGGTTTCCCATGGCTATTGGAGAAGACAAAACGTGGACGGATGACTTGCCTCTTCTATCTGATGTCACAAGGTACAGATGTTTGGTAGGCAAACTCATCTATCTCACGGTGACTAGACCCGACATCGCCTATGCTGTAGGCAAGGTCAGTCAGTTTATGCAAGCTCCCAGGGAGTGTCATCTTCAGTCTGCCCTGAAGATTTTAGAGTATATCAAAGCAGCACCAGGCAAAGGGTTACTCTTTCAGAAGAATGGTCATCTGAGGGTTGAGGCCTACTCAGATTCAAGTTACGCGGATGACAAAGGCGATCGTAAATCCACATCAGGTTTTTGTACCTTTGTTGGAGGTAATTTCGTGAGTTGGAAGAGCAAGAAACAGTCTGTTGTCTCCAGATCCAGTGCAGAAGCCGAATACCGGAGTATGGCGTCAACCACGTGTGAGTTAAAGTGGTTGCGGGCTCTCATGCTTGACCTGGGTGAGGTATATGACTGTCCTCTCTCTATGTTCTGTGACAACAAGGCCGCTATATACATATCCAGAAATCCGGTCTTCCATGAGAGAACAAAGCATATAGAGGTTGACTGTCACTTCATTCGGGAAGAGATTTTGAAGAAACAGATTTGTACTCCATTTGTCACCTCTGACAAGGAATTGGAAGATATCTTCACCAAGCCGGTCTCTACTTCCTTCTTCCACATTTGTGACAAGCTGGGCATGATTGATATCTATGCTCCAGCTTGAGGGGGAGTGTTGAAGTATTAGACCGGGCGGCCTTGCGGTCTTGTCTGGCGGTTTGTTGACCGAGCGGTCTGGCGGTCTCCTCTAGTGCTTGGAGACCGGGCGGTCTATCGGACTCTCAGTGCGGCTTGTTCTTATCCTGCTGGAGTTGCCGTGCGGTTAACCCATCTGTCTAACTGCACGGCCTGTGCGGTCTCCTTTATTTCTAGCCGCTCTTCCCTGTACATGTTTAGTCCTACATTGTTTGTTTGTACTTTCTCATATCTCCTCCATTCTATATAAGGGAGGTCATACCTTTGTAAATGATATCTTTTTTGGATAATAAAATTTCAATTATTCAAAAGTCTATCTGTTTGTTCTTTCTTATTCGCTACTTTCTACATCCAAGTACCATATTGGGGCATGGCCACTTGGACTTACCTGCAAAATATATTAGTTGACCTTAGAACCCAAAGAATTCTTGGGTCCTTGGTGCTGGTTAGTTTGCCTCTTAACAATGCTACCTGCAGGTTCTCCAACAGGCAGTTTGCTACTCAACTTGGCACTAGAATTGTGCCAACAGTCTATGGCATAGTGGCCTACCTTGCCACAGCACCAACACGCAAACCTATTATACCTTTGCTTAGGTACATTCCTAGCTGTTTTATCTATAGCTGGCTTGTTGAGAGCTGGGGCTTTGCCCTTAGACTTGGACTGAATAGTCCTAGCAGGTTTAGTAAACCCCAATCCAGCTTTACCCTTGTGAGGTATAAACTCATCAATCAAAGGTAGAACAGACTTAGGTTTAGAAAACCTAGCAACTATATCTCTCTCCTTCTGAAGACTAGTCTCCAGATTTCTGATTTGATCATTCTTAAATGTTATAGTCCCCATCTGAATAACAGTTATGTTCTTCAGTCTGGCTATCTCATTAAGTTTTTGATCAAACAACTTCTAAAAATCTGTTGCAGCCACTTTGAGACTTGCAATCTCCTTAGCTTGACTCTTGGCCAGGGATTTGCATTTCTTAAATGCTTGCAACAGAACTCTATATTCATCAATCAACTGATGAATATCCTCTTCAGACTCAGATGCACTCTCACCACTTGATGATGATGAATCTGATTCTGAACTAGCACAAGAAATTGAACTTAATGAATAATTTTGTACCTTACTAGGTCCAGGCTGCTCCTGGATTTTGTCACCTTCTAACAATGCCATCAGTCCTTGGCACTGAGTGTCCTCTTGTTCATATATAGAGTTCATTAACTGGATGAACTCCTCTTCTTCTTCTTCAGCAAACAGTCCTATGTAAGCTTCAGCTTCTGACTCAGTTTCTGAAGAAGACATGTCTGATAGGCCTTTGTCCTTCTTGGCAACAAAAGACCTTTCCTTCTTGCCCTTGAATTGTGTCTTTTTCTTATTAGTAGATTCTTTTCTCTTCTCAGGACAGTCAGCAACAACATGTCCTTGTTTGTTACAACAATAACAAACTATCTTTGAAGATGAAGTTCTATTTGACTTGAGCTTTCTTCTGTCATTCTTTGATGACCTATGTGCTGTGGATGGCTTAGTCCTCCACTATTTCTTATTTAGGAACTTCTGAAAGTGTCTTGTGAAGGCTGCAAAGTCCTCATCACTTTCACTGCTTTCAGACTTTCTGCTTTCTGAATCATCTGACTCAGTCTCAGCCACTTTTGGAGGTGGAGATAGAGACTTACTTCTGTATTTTCTGGTGGCTTCTATCTTGAATGCCACTGTTCTGTCTTTATTCTCAATTCTGGTAGTCTTCTCCTCTTCTTTCCTTACCATCAACTGTATTTCATAGGATAGCAGTTTTTCAAAAAGTGTTGGAGGAGGGATATCTGCTAACTTTGCCATTTCCCTTATGACATAGATCTTGGTGTCTCAATCCTTTGTTAGGGACCTCAAGAACTTATCATTTAACTCATTATTACTGAATTCTCTTCCATAGGACATCAGCTCATTGACAATCCTATAGAACTTCTTATAGCATTTTGTTATGCTATCAGACATACCTTGCCTGAAACTTTCATATTCCTGATTTAACAATGACTTTCTGTCATGTCTCACCTCTTCTAAACCCTCCATATACACTATCAAGGTATCCCACATCTCCTTAGATGTCTTACAGTGTATCAAATTCTGAAAGGTAGCATCATCTATGGCACTCACAAAGATATTCTGTGCCCTCTTGTCCATTATGGCTAGAATTATCTCATCTTTTGTCATCTCAGAAAAGTCTTTAGGTGTTCTCTGATTTGCATCCAGGACTGAAACCTTCATAGGCACATATGTCCCTTCTTTAACTGTGATATATATTCTAGGGTCTGAGGCTTCCATAAATAGTCTCACCCTTTCTTTCCAGATGCCAAAAATTTCTTTTCTGCAAATGGGCAACTTCATGGATCCAAGTTCCTTATGATTCTCTGTGGAACCCATGTTTCTTGATTTTCTTGATTATGTACTTTACTTAGTTTGAATCTGCCAATAGGATCTACTCATACAGTTAAGTCCTTTTTGAGTAACCTCCCTCTGATACCACTTGAAAGAAATTGGACCTAATCACCTAGAGGGGGGTGAATAGGTGACTTAATCTTTTTTAAAACTTTTTAGGCAGATTGCAGATTTTATCACAGAGTTATAACTAATTCTTCACAGTAATCAATCAGCAATCACAGAATCAAACATGCACACAGTGAACATACAGATTTATAGTGGTTCCCCAAGGTTTGGGTACATCCACATTCCCCCTTTGCCTATCTAGTAGTGTACTAGATTCGGCCAAACTCCTCCACTATCTCAGATCCTCAGATCTTACACTCAGAACCCCAAAACAGGTTCCTACAGCTCAGGCCCAAGGCCCTACATAAGACCTACACTCAGCTTCCTCACAAAGCCTACACTCAGCCACAAAGGCCTCCACTCAGCCACAATAAGCCTACACTCAGAGATAAGAATCTCCTTCACTCAGGAACATAGGCCCTACCACTCAGCCTTTATAATTTCAACCTTACAACTCAGATCCCTAAGGATCCTATAAGAAATTTAAAATACAAAGTGTTTATACCTACAACTCTGAATAGAGAGATGAGTTGATAGGTTCTTGATGAGTTCTTGGAAGAACTCTGCTGAGAACAATCTCACTTGGCTTTCTTCAAAGCTTCTTGAATGTAGAACACAATAGGATTGATTCTCTGCAGCTGATCTTCAATCACTGCAACTTAAGATTCAGAACTAGGTCTGAACCCTTCTTCACAGCCTGGTTCCAACGGCTGTCTTCTTGGATGGAGCTCTCTCTCTCCAACTACTTAGATCTTCACTTGATTCTTCAATGAATAGCTAGATCTTCTTTTCTTTTTCAATCACTTGATCATCTATTTCTGTAGACAGTATAAGCCTTTATATAGGCCTTCTTCATGGTGACCGTCTGGTCCGGTTC
The DNA here is from genome assembly GCA_039583875.1 of Platanthera guangdongensis. Classification (NCBI taxonomy): domain Eukaryota; kingdom Viridiplantae; phylum Streptophyta; class Magnoliopsida; order Asparagales; family Orchidaceae; genus Platanthera; species Platanthera guangdongensis. The sequence continues at coordinate 182,614,825 of CM077153.1, read as the reverse complement.
CTAACTGATTTCTGACAACTCTGACAGGTGCAGTAGACCTACTGGAATGGCAGCTGTCAAGTCATTCAGTCAGTTCTTGAAATAACTGTAACTGTCTGAAAGTGTCGAGACAATCTGTCTTTAAGTGTCGACACTTATAGACTAAGTGTTGACACAAGTTGACTAAGTGTCGACACTAGCCTTCAAGGTGTCGACACAACTCCTTGTGTTGTAGAAATTACTTCTCGACACAGCTTCTTCATCATGTGTCGACACTGATAATGTGTGTCGAAACAACTCCTTGTTCTTCAGTACTTTGTTGATTTCTTGTAAGTGTCGACACAACTCCTTTGTGTCGACACATCTTCATGTGTTGAACTTGTTCAGTGTCGACACATCTTCTTGGTGTCGACACATGCCTTCTGTTTTGATAATTGCTGAGTGTCGACACATCTTCTTTTGTTGAGACTTTGACTGAGTGTCGACACATCTCCTTTGTTCCGACACTTGTACTTAGAATTTTTGTTGAACTTTGCTGAGTGTCGACACAGTATCCTAGTGTCGACACTTTCTTCATGTGTTGAGTCTTCTGCTGTGTGTCGACACATTCTTCATTGTGTCGACACTTCCTTCATGTGTTGAGTCTTCTGCTGAGTGTCGACACATTCTTTATTATGTCGACACTTATACTTAGACTCTGCTGAACTTTGTTGAGTGTCGACACTTTTTAATGTAGATACAGTTCCTCTAGGTGTCGACACTGCTGATAAGTGTCGACACTGCTTCACTGGACTTTTCTTCATTGAGTGTCGACACAGCTCCTTGTGTCGACACTTTCTGTCTGATGTCGACTCTGCATCCCTGGTGTCGACACAATTACTCCAAGTGTCGACACTGCTTGCCTGGGTGTCGACACAAGTCTTCTTAAGTGTCGACACTTTCCTTCTGGGTGTCGACACATGGACTTAGAATCTTTTCTGCTTTCCCTGTAAATACTTGACCTGCACAACTAAACTCAAAACACATCAAATACATTTTGATGTATATCATTGAGTAGGGTGAGGCTTCTTCAAATCAGGTACATTTAATCCAATGTACCCAACAAGCGGCTAGGACATGTCGCGTCGACGTAAGGACAGGTCGCGGCGACAAAGAAGAGTAGAGCGGCTAGAAAAAAGAAGAAGCAAGAGGCCGCAACACAAAGGGGCAGAGGAGGCCGCAAACAAGGAGAAACAAGCCGCGCGAACAGGGCATCAGTCGGAGAAGGAATCAAGCTGCGAGAATAGGTCGCAGAAAGAAGAAACAAGCCGCACGCGTAGATAGAGCTCATCCAGGAGGAAAGGACCGAGTGCTCTGATACCATGTGTGAACAGAAAATAACAGACCAAAATTTTGGAGTAATGTAAACTTTATTATCCAAAAAAGGTGTCAATTACAATGATATAGCCTCCCTTTTATAGAATGGAGGAGATGAGAGAGATTACAATTAAACAATGTGAGACTAAAAATTTACAAGTATATGCGGCTTTACAAAAGGCAAACCAGACAGGCCGAGTGGTTAGACAAGTCGGCTACCCGACTGACAACCAACAAGAGGAGAGAACAAGTGCCACAAAGATCAAGCCGCCGCCGGAGACCGCTAGACCACCCGGTCTCTATGTCGTCTGAGACAAACCACCAGACTGCTAGGATGTCAAACAGGAATAGCCCGGCAGACAGGCCGGCCAGAATAAACTGGCATACCACCCGGTCTCCGAACAACAACAGACCTCCCGGCCTCCATATTGCAACAAAGATCCCAAGCCCCGTCTCCTCTGAGGGTAGTCACCTCCTTAACCTTGGCGTCATCCACCTCCTTGACTCCAGTGGTGTCAACATAGCTAGAATGTACTCGCTCGACATGAGGGCCTGAAAGGAAACATAAGACCAAGCTCACTGAGTTTCCTCCTTAATATCAAGCTGGTGGGTTGATGATACTCGTCTACCTCTGAAGAGACTGGTCATGGCTAACCACCTCTGTCGTTCCTTATGAACCAGCTCTGTTCCCGGGCAAAACCAGAACAATACTCCCCTTACTTATTGAACAAGAAGCCACCACACTGGAACCAGAAGAACCTGGAGCAACGCTCCCCCTGCTTCCTTAACCAGAAGCCTCTACTCTTGAAATAGAACAGCCTGGAACATCACTCCCCTTGCTCACTGAACTAAAAGCCTTCGTACTAGAACCAGAAGCATCTGGAGTAATACTCCCTGCTTCCTGAACCAGACACCTTTGCCCCGGAGCTAGAACAACCTGGAGCTCCTGGTGACACAGGAAGCTCCAACTGAACCTTAGCAGTAGCCGCCTCCAACCCACCGTCTGACTTGCTCTCCTCTATCTCCACACATGAACTATGTTAGGACGATGTCAGTTCATCGAAGACAACGTCTCTCGACACGATGAACTTCTCCGTCGCAGGATCCATACACCTCCATCTCCTTTTCTGCTCATCATACCCAACGAAGACTAGCCTCGTCTTGAGAGAATTCGGAGCGTCTACGTAGCAGTTAGAACCAAACACCTGTAGGTACTTCACGCTGGGATTCACCTTGAACATCAGCTCAAACAGAGTCTTTATGATGATCGGACTCAGAGGCATCTGATTGATGACATGAGCCGCACATGTCATCCCTTCCACCCAAAAGGCCTTAGGAATGCCTTTGCACTGAAGCCAACACTTGCAGGTCTCCGTCAAAAGATGGATCATTCGATCTGCAACCCCACCTTATTGTGAAGTATGTCCACAAGAGAGCTCCCTTCGGATCTCATCCTTACTGCAAAAGTTTGAGAACACGGTTGAGCAGAACTCACCTCCGTTTTCCATCCTCAACTTCTTGATTTGCAGGCCAAGCTCGCCCTCACAAGCTTCATGTTGCCTCCAATACTGGCGGTGACAGTTGGTCCCACCAGATCATTATGGACAACCTCCAATGGTGTTTTGCATCTGGACTACGCCTTATCAAACATAAAGTGATAAGCTTCACCAAGTTGACATCCCACGCAAGCTTGACCATCATCATAGGATGAAAATTTAGGCAAGCCTCTCACAAGGCTGCTTACCGCCATTGCTTTTGCTTATTCATCCGCACATGTCCCAATCTTTCATGCTAGATAGCTACACTATCATTGGCCTTCATCTGATCAGCATCAGAACTTGTTGACAACCCAACCAATTTCTTCTCCTTACTCCTAACATGAGCAACGTTCACCAAGTGCAAGATAACCTTACACTCCTTCTTGAGGTGACTAAGTTGCTTGCAGCTATAGCACCTTGGTCCTTCCTTCCTCTTCCCATCACGCTTAGGAGAAACACACCTCTCTTACTGATCATAAGTAGATGGACCAACGTCAGCAGCCAACTTTACCTCCTTGTTGAACAACCCATCAAGGGAAGTCCAAACCTCCGCAGCTGACCGACATCCGCTTATGTGGTCCAAGATCTCCGATGAGATCACCTGCTTAAGAATACCTTCCGCTTTCGCGTTTGTCTTCTTCCAAGCTCTCATCGCTTCAACATTGCCAGCAGTAACCTCTTACCTTTCTGCTCCGCAAACCACCTCCCAAAGTTCCTCACAAAGAAGATAGCTTTCCATACATGACTTCCACTTATCAAAGTTAGTCCATGTAAGAAGCTCCATTCCAAGATATCTTGCCAAATCACATTCCATTGCACTTAACCCTGGTTCACTTAGACTCACAGAAGCACTGAAGCAAACTACCAGTTGATCCACTACTCAAGACTCTGTTCCCTCTGATACCATGTTAAATTTGTCAAGATGGTCAAGAGATAGCTCTGATACCATATTAAAAATTTGATATAGCAGAAGACGGGAAACCAGGCGCCGGAACACTCAACCTATCTGAGCCCAAATAAACCAGTTGCAAAACAGAAGAGCAAGAATCTTGTACTATAATCAACTTCTTTACAACGCGTGACATACATGGCGAGACATGATTCACCGATGTATCCAAACGAAACAGAAACAATATAATACAAATATCAAACCACGCGGACTCAAGGAGTAACCGCCGGAACTACTGCTGCACTATGGAGTCCGCTCAACCCACCTAGTCGCTAGACTGAAACCAAACCACGTGGACTGCCCGTTATTCTAATGTAATCTCTACTTGCCGATCTGCAGGCCGCCTAACTACGAGTTCGCCTAGCCGCCTGACCGCACGATCTGCTGCTGCCGAACTTAACAGGCCGCCAGATGCGGACAACTTATTGGACTGGGAAACTAGTTGCAGAAGAGAGACCGCCTAGCCGCAACCCCCGACCTGTTATTAACCGCTACTTGTTATCTGTAGAGTTTGCACTATCCCTGACCGGAGTCAGAACCAAGTCCCTAGCTTCCAGCGCTATCCGTACAACTTGCACAACTGAAACCAGTCAACCTCCTCAAACTGCACGAATACAAAATCCAGTCCGCAACAACTATCCGCGAGTTCACTTACTGTTCATTCGTCCTTTTACTATTAATGTGATAGGGGGTCCTTTTATAGGCACGATGAGAAGTGTAGTCACCGCCCTAGCTGATAGGATAACTGCGTCATCTCACGGCGAGCACCAAGTGTATCTGTAAGCCATAGATACACATCGAGTCCACCGCGACCTGTGCAAGATAGCCAGACTACCAATAGCTTCATCAAGGCCAGATTGCAGCCCTATCTGTCTTGTCACCAAAGTCCAAGCTTGGATAAGCCGCCACCAGCCGTCCCTGCATCATCATCCCTTGTCTGCATGCCAGCGGACACATCTCCAGTCCACACGCCCTGCGAACACAACTCCAGTCTGCGCACTCTGAGCCCGCAACCAAGACACAAGCTGACAACTGCCGGACTCGGCAGATAAGGAATAAACTCTGCACGCCCAAGAGGACACTTCTCCAGTCCGCACTCACCAAGTTCGCAATCAAACCACAAGACAACTACTGCCGAGCTTGGCGGACAGAGAAGCAGTCCACACTTAACTGCGTGATCTACCCGGACTGAGCAATGGACTTGGTTTAGAACCAACCAAGTCCACACCACTGGCCACAAGGGTCGGTCCGCACTTACTGGCAGACACTAGCACCAGTCCTCCAATCCCGGCAAACTCCATCACTTGTCCTCTCTAATCAGCGAACCCTGCGACTTCCTCCAGATGCACCACTAGAGCTAGACCAAGGCATCTGCTATGACGGTCTGTCGAGCTCCAGTCCAGTCTGCTCTAATCGGCGAACTCCGCGGCTACCACCTGCCGCGCCACTAGAGCAAGACCAAGGCATCTGACATGCCTTTCTGCCGAGCTCCAGTCCAGTCCGCATCTTGCCGGACTCTGCGGATACAGAATCTGTCCGCTCTGTTACCTTCTGGGATCAAACTGTCTGATGTGCATAAGTCGGCCTGGCTGGCTGCCACTTCTATCCATACAGATTGTGCGAACAGACCGCCTAGGCCTCCAAGGAACAAGCCAAGTGCAATATTTCTACCGACCTGGCTAACCGCTGGTCCTGTCCGTATCGACCGCACGGATAGGTCGCCCAGGGTGCCCAATCACCCACTTTCACTTCACCATTTTCAACAGAACTAACACTATTCTTCAAGCAGTTTAAGAAGATGCTAAGCAGTAGGAGACAACGGAAGAATAATGGTACTTCCAGCTCCTCATCAAAGAAGCCCTTTCCCAGCAAGGAAAAGTAAAAAAACCACTCTATGGAAAAGTATGAATCCAAACAGAACAAATATGTTAAGCTAATGTTGTTTGTTACTGTTGCAACAGGAGTGGACATGTCATTGATGATTGTTCAGTTAAGAGGAAGGAGCACACGAAGTCTGAAGGCAATAAGCATCACAAAGCTAAGAAGGCTAAAAAGAGCTTCTTGGCCAAGAAGACTTATCAGCTTATAAGATAGTAATTCTGAGTCTTCAGAATCAGATGATGAGGAGGCCTACATTGGTCTCATGACTATTTAAGAAGAGGCTGAACTTCCTGATGCCCTATCTGACATAAGGGCCCCACTATCCTCTATTGACAGTAACTATAAAGTGGATGAGGAGTTCTGTCTCATGGCCATATCAGAAGAGAATCAGGACAATCCTACTTCTGATAAGGTACACTCTATCACAAGCTCTTCCTCTATCTATGAATCTGGCTCGGACTCTAAACATTCACTTCCTCCAGTGGGAATGATAATTTAGAATTTGAAGATGATGTCAATCAATTGATTGACAAGTATGGTGCAATTCCGGATGCTCTGAAGAAAAGCAAAAGGCTTGTCAAGAGACAAGATGAGGAGATTGTCTCCCTACAGTAAGTTTCTTCCCTACAGTCTGAGTCAGCACCCTTGTTAGCTCAGATGAGGAGGGAAGTTAGCCAACTGAAGACAATCTTAATTATCCAAATTGGGACCATTTGCCAGAAAAACAAGATCATCATGGATCTTTAAGAGAAGCTTCTCAATGAGAAGAAGATTGTGACTGAATTCTCTAAGCCCAAAACTATGTCGTCACTAATTGATTCCTTCACCTCTCAAAAGGATAAGAGAGGTTTGGGGTTCAAGTGAAACTCCAGAGCTTCCCATTCCAAAGGGAAAGGCAAACTCCTGTAGTGCCTCAGACCACCTTTCAAAAGGTAATCTTCCCTTCCAACAGGTATGACCAAGACAACATGTATGGTCACTAAAAGAATGTGAACTCTTCTTGTATGAATACTAGGGTATATTACAGTAGAAGGAGAAAGGACATGGGTGTGAGTGCACTGAAGGCTCCCCTGAGGAAATCCAAATGGCCCATTATGGACCATTTGTGTTTGGTGCTCCAGCCCCCACACTTAAGGATAAGGCAGTAGCCTATTCTCATATTCCTAAAGCAAACACCATGACTAAGGGTAAGTCAGTTAGTAAGCCACACCTGGAAGTTTTTGAAGCCATAAACTCCATGTCAACTGCAAAGATGACATCTTTTGGTGCCACTTAGAATAAGCCAAATACATCCACCGGTAGACTAACCTTCAGTCAAATACTTACTAAAAGAAACAAGAAGAAGGTTGTTGCTCTCCCCTCTAAATAGACAACTTCTTCCAAGGCTATTCAGAAGAGGTGATACAACATTCATGAATGTTAGTGTTGTGGCAAGGTAGGATACTTTGCCCTAGATTGTTGTCATAACCCTAGTGTGTCAATGGCAAGGGTGAGTCTTCCTATTAGGACTGCTATAGGTAGACATGTGCATTTTCAAGCTAACAAGAATCAAGGACCCAATCCATTTTGGGGTCCTAAGGTAATCTGACCTATATTTGCAGGGTAGTTCAAGTACACATACAATGTTTATATGATACTTGGATAGTGGATGTTCCAGACATATGACTGGAATATGGAGACACCTCAAGGATTATACTCTTTTGAATAATGGACCTAAGGTGATCTTTGGAGGTTCAGACAGAGGAGTCACAAAGGGCTATGGTATGATCACCAATGATATAGTTCCATGATAAAAGTAGCTTATGTGGTAGGATTGCAACACAATCTGATTAGCATAAGCCAACTATGTGATATTGGCTGTGTCATTGTCTTCCACAAAGGATGAGTGTATGATCAAGAGATCAATGACCAAGAGGTCATTTTGACAGGCACTAGGAGTAGAAACATTTATTGTTTAAACTTCTTATGTTTAAGTACAGACTCACCAGTATGTCTAGTAGCAAATGAGGAAGTCTCTTATTGTTTGCAATGGCACAAGAGGCTTGCTCACTTGAACTACAAGACAATTTGTAACCTCTTCAGTGAATGGCTAGTCAGAAATGGACCCAATCTAAGATGTACCAAAGAGGGCATTTTCTCTGCATGCCAAAAGGGAAAGCATACAAACACATCCTTTAAGAGCATTGGGGCCAAGGATTCTGAGAGGTGCTTGCACCTCCTACATATGGACTTGTTTTGTCCTATGCCAGTTCACAATCTATGTAGGAAACTCTACACATTTGTGATAGTTGATGATTATTATAGGTTTGCTTGGGTGTTCTTTTTAAAGAAAAAGTCTGAAACCCTTGGCACTTTTGTGACATTTGTTAAGCAAGTTCAGAATGAAAAGGACAGTTCTGTGGTCAAAACATGAGTGACCATGACACTGAATTTCAATCTAAAGGCATGACAAAATTCTGTGAAGAACAAGGGATTTTCAGAAGTTTTCTTCTTTAAAAACACCATAGCAAAATGGGATAGCTGAGAGGAAAAATATAACTCTCATAAAAGCTGGCATGATACTACTCAGTGACACCTCTCTCCGAGAATATCTTTGGGCTGAGGTAGTGACACTGCTTGTCATGTTCTAAATTGAGCTTCTATTAACAAGTATCATAAGAAGACTCACTATGAGATTATGAAAGGTAGAAAACCAAATCTAGCATATCTCAAGTTCTTTGGAAGCAAGTGGTTTGTGCTCAATAATGGGACGTCCTACTTAACTAAGTTTGCTGTCAAATCCTATGAAGGATTTTTTATTGGGTGCAGCAACCATAGCAAATCCTATAGAGTCTACAACTTGAAAAGTCAAGTTGTAGAAGAGTCTGTAAATGTTATTTGATGAATGATCAATGATTAACAGTGAGCTGCCTAGATTCTCTAGATCTACAAGTGTGGAGTTGGAGATGGATAAACTGACCATCAAGGATACTCCTCCTTCTGCCCAAGTGGAAGAGGATGGGGTATGCATTCCTGAATAAGAATAGAGTACACTGGACATGGGTGACGACTAGCAGGATCCAACCAATGGAAGTCAAGGTGCTGAGAATAGAATGCCAGCAGTTGTTAGGTATTTGAGGGATCATCCAAGAGATCAAATCATAGGTGATGCTAGCCAAGGGGTTATAATAAGGAGAAAAAGCCTCAACATTATTATGTACTATAGCTTCCTGTCTCAGGTTGAACCTAAAAGGTTTGAAGATGCCAACATAGACCCATTTTGGATTGTGGTTATGCAAGAAGAACTCAACCAATTCAAGAGATGCAAAATCTGGAAGCAGGTTCTCAGACCACAAGGACATAACACCATTGGAACCAAGTGGATCTATAGGAATAAACTTGATGAGAATGGTGTTATAATCAAGAATAAAGCTAGACTGGTTGGCAAGGGATATAGATAAGTGGACGATATTGATTTTGATCAAACCTTTGCACCAGTAGCTAGATTGGAAGCTATAAGAATATTCCTTGGATATTCTGTACGTAAGGGATTCAAGGTCTACTAATTGGAGGAAAGTCAGATTTTCTAATGGTGATCTAAAATAGGAGGTCTATGTTGAGAAACCCTCGGGTTTTGCTAACTCTAACTCTCCCGATTATGTATTCAATCTTAGAAAAGCTTTGTATGGGTTAGAGCAAGCCCACAGGTCATGGTATGAAACTCTGTCTAATTTTCTCATTGAGAACAAATTCTTAAGGGGGAAGATAGACAAGATATTATTCCTTAGGGAAGTCAAGAGTAAGATCATTCTAGTCCAAATTTATGTAGATGACATAATATTTGGGTCTACTGATGATAGCCTCTACAAGAAGTTTGCTAAACTTATGCAAGGGAAATCTGAGATGAGTAGTATGGGTGAACTCAAGTATTTCTTGGGCCTTCAAGTTAGACAGTCAAAGAATGGTCAATACATCTTTCAGTATAAGTTCACCAGGGAGTTAATTAAAAAATTTGGAATAGAGAGTGCCTCCATAATGAAAACTCCTATGCGGTTAAATATGTCAATAGACAAGTATGGGTCATGGAAACCTATTATTGAAACCTTGTATAGAGGCATAATTGGCTCCCTACTCTACCTTACTATAAGTAGGCCAAACATTATGTATGTTACATATATTTATGCTAGATACCAAGCTAGCCCTAACAAATCTCATTATTTTACAGCAAAAAGAATCTTAAGATATCTCAAGGGCACGCCTAATCTTGGTCTATGGTACCCTAGGAATAATGACTTTAAACTAATTTGGTATTCATATGCAGAGTTTGCAGGTTGCAGAGAAGACTGGGAAAACACCTCAGGCATCTGTCAATTTCTAGGAAGAAGATTAGTCTCTTGGATCAGCAAGAAGCAAACAAGTGTTGTCATATCAACAACTGAATCAGAGTACATCTCAGCTAGTAGTTGTTGTACACAGCTATTATGGATTCATCATGAACTTCAAGATTATAATCTCCAGCTACGTAAAACTCCAATGTATTATGATTCTCCTAGTGCAATCTTTATTGTTAGGAATCCTGTGTCTCATAGTAGGACTAAGCATATTAAGATTATATATCACTTTATTAGGGAGCATGTAGAAAATGAAGACATTGGTCTTGAGTTTGACCCCACAAACAAACATGTGGCTGACATTTTCACTAAGCCACTAGATGAAGCCAAGTTCAACACCTTTGAAATTGAGTTGGGTATATTGAACTTAGTATAGCTTCAGTATTTTCATGCTTGTATTGCAGGCAAAAATTGACACTTGCATGATATCAAGAAATACATGGACTTATCCAAGCATCGAATGCGCTGAGTCTAAGTGTTTGGGCTTCAAGTGCGCTGAGACAACATCAGGCATCGAGTGCGTTGAGTCCAAGTGTCTAGGCATCGAGAGTGTTGAGAAAACCTTATGCGTCGAGAGCGTTGAGTGCGTTGAGACAACTCGACGAATTCTCCCATGGACTTCTGTTTACGGCTATCTCACGGGGTTAATCCCAGCCATTGATCTTCTCATGATTATCACAACAGGTATGCGCCTCTACACATTCTCAAATAAGAGGTAAGTATAAATAGAAGTGTGTATGATTAGAATAAAAATACACTATTCCTAGCCCTTTCGTCCTTCTACTTCCCAGCAACGAAAGCTTGAGAAAACTACAGAATTTCAAAGGATTAATGGCGCCGAAAAGAATGGACTTCATGTTTGGTTCAGAGTTAGTGAGAAAAGGCTTCAAGGATGAACTAGAGCAGATATAACTCATTCTCTATCTATTGCAGGTCGCTAACCTAGAATACGTTCTGTTAGAGCCTATCCTACTATGGAAGAGGGAAGTGCTCGAACTTTACTCCAATGCCACTGACGGCTCATCCTCTAAAAAATCAGATCATCCATATATTGGCATAAGATCAAGATCACTCCGAAGAGAGTGAGCATGGCCATACATCTGCCCAAGTTCAGGTCGTCTGATGATGAGAAAGAACTATATCAAAATGATGTAAAATCGGCCCTAAAGTTGTGTGGGCTATCTAAGCACACCACTAGATCAATCTTAAGAAAAGAGTTGAGTCTCAAAGGAAAATTATTGGCTGATGTAGTTGGAAAAGCTCTGATCTGCAATATAGGGTCCCATGATAAGATATCTAGAAAGATGTTCGAGCTGATGACAAGAATAATTCTATCCAAGAAAACTGACTGGGGGAAGGTACTTTTTGATTGAATAGTATATATATATATCCCAGATCCAAACTTGGGAAGGATACTGTCTTTGTACTTGCACACTACTATTCCAGGGATCCTCAACACGAGGCTAGGAACAAATATCCATCACATGAGGAGGATGGACTCTAAGATGTTTGACAGGTGGGATAGAGTCTCGATCCCACATCAGCAATCTTCTGACAAGAAAAAGAAAGCATCCATGGTGACTGACGAGAGCTCTGGAAGTAGCTCTTCTGAGAGTAGTGAGGTGGAGCCACATGATCCTCATCTATATAATTCTTTTGGGGAGACAAGAAGAGGTAGCTTCAGTATTTTCATGCATATGTGTTTCTGGCAAAAATTGACTCTTGCATGATATCAAGAAATACAAGTGTCGAATGCGCTGAGTCTAAGTGTTCGGACATCAAGTGCGCTGAGACAACATTAGACATCGAGTGCGTTGAGTCCAAGTGTCTAGTAATTGAGAGTGTTGAGAAAACCTTATGCATCGAGAGCGTTGAGTGCGTCGACACAACTCGACGAATTCTCCCAAGGACTTCTGTTTACGGCTATCTCATAGGATTAATCCCAGCCATTGATCTTCTCGTGATTATCACAACAGGTACGCGCCTCTACACATTCTCAAATAAGAGGTAAGTATAAATAGAAGTATGTATGATTAGAATAAAAATACACTATTCCTATCCCTTTCGTCCTTCTGCTTCCCTGCAACAAAAGCTTGAGAAAACTACAGAATTTCAAAGGATTAATGGTGCCAAAATGAATGGACTTCATGTTCGAGGGTTCAGAGTTAGTGAGAAAAGGCTTCAAGGATGCACTAGAGTAGATACAACTCATTCTCTATATATTGCATGTCGCTAACCTAGAATACGTTCTGTTAGAGCCTAGCTTACTATTGAAGAGGGAAGTGCTGGAACTTTACTCCAATGCCACTGTCGACTCATCCTCTAATAAAATCAGATCATCCATCTGTGGGCATAAGATCAAGATCACTCCGAAGAGAGTGAGCAAGGCCATGCATCTGCCCAAGTTCAGGTCGTCTGATGATGAGGAAGAACTATATCAAAATGATGTAAAATGGGCCCTAAAGTGGTGTGGGCTATCTAAGCACACCACTAGATCAATCTTAAGAAAAGAGTTGAGTCTCAAAGGAAATTTATTGGCTGATGTAGTTGGAAAAGCTCTGATCTGCAATATAGGGTCCCATGATAAGATATCTAGAAAGATGTTCGAGCTTATGACAAGAATAATTCTATCCAAGAAAACTGACTGGGGGAAGGTACTTTTTGATTGAATAGTAGATATATATCCCAGATCCAAACCTGGGAAGGATACTGTCTTTGTACTTGCACAATACTATTCCATGGATCCTCAACACGAGGCTAGGAACAAAGATCCATCACATGAGGAGGATGGACTCTAAGATGTTTGAGAGGTGGGATAGAGTCTTGATCCCACATCAGCAATCTTCTGACAAGAAAAAGAAAGCATCCATGGTCACTGACGAGAGCTCTGGAAGCAGCTCTTCTGAGAGTAGTGAGGTGGAGCCACATGATCCTCAGCTATCTGATTCTTTTGGGGAAACAAGAAGAGATATGGGTGCTCAGTTTTTAATATCTTTTGAACCTGCAGTAAAGACCATCCAAGCCAGTGGCTCCCAATCAGAGAACATTCCAGCTGAGGTTGCTAAAATGATGACTGAAGATATTATGGACAGGATCTATGTAACCATTGAGGGGGAGACTTCCCATATGCCTGAACCTGCTGCGGAAGAGAGTGTTCAATCAGTTCAAGACCAGCTAGACTCCTTCATTGAAAATTTGCAGAATTGGATTGCTCAAACCACAGAAGGTCCAGAAGTTATTTTTTTATGTCCTCAAGTTAAGGGAGAGCAAGTCCCTGATACAATGATTGAAGATGTCCCAGACACTGTTGTTACAGAGTATCAAATTCTAATGGGAAATGCAGAGATTGAGGGGGAGATTCTAAAAGAGCTCCCTGCTCAAGAAAATGAGAATGTTATTGAGATCTCTGAGGATGGTAAACCTGTTGTTGATGAGGCAAAGAGTGATGTTGCTGATCACTCTTCTGAATACATGAGAGCTGATTCTAAGAAAAGGGAAGAAGAAAGGGTAGAGCATGAGGATGTGTATGACCGAGGAACATCTCATCAAGGTGATCAAATGTCCTCCACTTTCTTAGCTCAACTCAAAGGTCTGCTAGATGACCAGAGAAGACAAATTGAACACTTTGTTGATGATTCCATCAGGGAGTTGAGAAAGGATCTATCCACTGAGATAAAATCCATTATATTTGAATTCAACCTGCTGAATGACAACACAGTATCATTCTTCATGAGAGCTGCACCGGCTATCACCAACAATGAAAAGAAGCTTGAAGAAATCTAGAAGAAACAGCAAGACATCATGCAAAATAAGAACATAACAACCAACAAATGAAAATGGTTCATGAAGTGCAGAAAATCCTCATGGAAGAACATAAGACAACTCTGGAGAGAAGAATGGATGTTTGCACTCAATACCCGGATAATCATCTGTTAGAGGTTAAGAATCATATAACTAAGGGATTCAACTTCCTAGATGAAAGACTCTCTATTACAAAGGACTCCCTGACTACAACTGTTGGTGAAGAAGTCATAAAGGCGTAGTGAAAGGGGAAACTAGATCAGATATACTCTAGAGGGGGGGGGGGTGGATAGAGTATATGGTGCTTTTTAAAACACAAAGAAAAACTTTTGCAAAGCTTTACAACAATTGTTGTAATGAGTGTAAGCAGGGAAGCAGAAATAAAACTAATCGCAAACTAAGCTATGCAGAAACTAAGCACAAGAAAAGCTAGGCCAGAAACAAAAAGAAAACATGCAAAACCAGATGACACAAGGAATTATAGTGGTTCCCCAACTTGGGTACATCCACTCTTCTACCACCCTAGGTAGGAATCCACTGCAGGATGAGTTGATCAGGTGTCCTGGGCACCAATGAGCTTTTGATAAGGTGCTCAAAAACCAAAACAGATTTTTTGATCAGGTGTCTTGCCACCAATGAGCTTTTGACAAGGTGCTCAAAAACCAGATTCAAACTTTTGAAGGGAGTTTGAAAAACCCTTTACAGAGTGGGGGTGAGAGAGTGATGGCAGTCTTCTCTTTTCTCAAACAACTGAGAAGACTAAGTGGATTGATTTCAAAGCTCCCCCTGAGTCCTTGATCTTCAGGAAGATGAGCTTTGCTGAGGGTGATAGGCCTTCAAAGATAGATCTCCAGCAAAAGATGATTTCAGCAAGCTGAAATGTTGAGAGTCTGGAGTCTTGAAATGATGTTGGCCTTGAACACTTTGAGAGCTGAAGAGATCTGAAGATTTGTTTGAAAGCTTGATCTCTTTGATGAGTGTTCTTCAGAATTCTTATTGACAGAATATTTTCAAAGAGTCTCTGTATATTGAGTTGTGTCCTGTTCTTGTCAATCTCTATACTTGCTTCAAAAACATTCTCTCTTTTATTCTCTGTGTCTGAATAGGATATTACTCTGTCAAAGATAGCCGTTGGTCTGCATTGATTACAGCCTTAATTGCATAATTTCTTCTAAAGGAAAGTCCACTGATTTGTTCCTTGAAAAATCCCTTGAAACTTGCTCCAGAAGTAAATGAAAACGGCTGGCAGATCTTCTGAATTAAATGCAGAATAACTTCTATCTGATTTGAATTTGAATTCTGAAAGATAACTGAAATCGTCGAACTGAGCTCTGCTATCGTCGAGCTGAGCTCAGCGACCTGGAAACTGCAAGCAGCAACATAATCGTCGATCTGAGCTCAAAGATCGTCGAACTGAGCTCAGAGATAAGGATCCAGTGCAGAGTCAAAATCGTCGACCTGAGCTCAGCGATCGTTGAATGGAGTTCGACGATATTGAGAAGTTGAGCTCAGCGATCGTCGAGTGGAGCTCGACGATCTGTCGAAGTTGAGCTAGACGATCGTCGACCGGAGTTCGACGAAACGTCGTGCTGAGCTCGACGATTTGACTTAGTCTCCAGAAAAACTTTGGTCTTCAAGGCAGCTTCCAAACCTAGACTCCTGATCCCTTAGACTCAATTCTAATTGACCTATTAAGCTATACAGAAGGTCAAACACCGATTCCTAGAGACATAGTGATCCTGACCCAAATTAGTAATAGGGTGTTCCAACAATCTCCCCCTATTTGGTTAGGAAAACTATTTACAGACTTTGGAAAAACAAGCAACATCATACAATCAGAAAAATACAAAGCAATAGTAGCCAGACATTACAGAACCATCACAGAGATATATATATATATGTCATCCAGATATCAGTCAGAAAAACCAAAAATTGTCACCTTACAGAGTTACTCTTTCTCTTTGCCTTTTACCAACTTGATTTCTCTATTAGGATCTAAAGCTTGTTGTTTGGATCTGGTATCATCAGCTGCACCCAAATAAATTTGCTTTGATGTCCTGGGAACCACTGCAGCTGGATGCAACTCCATGTACCTGTCTGCATCAAAGAACTTACTGGAGGCATATCTTTCTAGTTCTTTCTGTCTTTGTTCTGACATTGTAGATATATTGGAGGTGTCCAGGCCTTGCTCTTTGGCTTTCTTGATCTGGTCTAAAGCAGCCAACTCTTTCATTCTAGCAGTCCAAGCAACAGGATTCTTCTCAGGGTCCTCAAATGGAACAGGTGGCTCATACCTGTTGGAAGAAGTATCTTGAGGAGTCCTGGCAGTCAGTTTTTCTGAGCTTATAGGGGAATGGACCTGAAGTTGTATCAGAAGGAACATGTCCTCCCCTGGAATAAGGATGCTGCCTGGAATGCCCTTTGGAGTAAACCTGATTCTCTCTTTGATTTCCCATATATCCTCCCCTTCTAGAGTAAGAGCCCCTAGACTGGCTTTCCCTTTGATATGTTCTAGCATGAGGTTGGTAGGGAGCCTGGCTTCTAGCTGGGCCTGATCTTGCAGAGCTGCCACCTGCACCTGCATCAGGTGGAGGTGGTGGAGGAGGATGAGGGTGCTTGAACTGGGAGGAGTCCTTATCAAACTTTCTTTTCTTCTTCATAGCCTTTAGCTGATTCTTAGAGAACTGCATCCAATGCTCAGTAATTGGACAGTTGTGCAGAATATAGTAAGGAACATCATTATCATCTCTAACTTTGGCAGGAGGAACCCTCTTCAATGCCTTACTTCTTGCCTTCCTTTTCCTTGCAATGGTGGCAGAGGAATCATCAGAAGTAGTGTTGTAGTCATCAGATTCAGAGCTTTGAGCATCATATAAGGCATCAATCCTTTTCATCAAATTTTCTTTCAGTTGAACAGCAGCTGATGGGGCGGAAGCAGAAGCAGAAGGGGCAACAGAGACAGATACATCAGCAGACATAACAACAGGTACTGGAGCAGCAGTAGAAGCAACACTGGTTATTTCAGGGATTATGGCAGCAGCAGGTTCAGAAACAACAACAACAACATCTACAGCAGGCTCAAAAACAACAGCCTCTGTCATCAGAGAATCCTGGGAAATGAGCTCATCAGCAGCAGGTGGAACATTGTCTTCTTCAGCAGCAAAAACAATATCAGAAGTAGATACAGCCTTGTCTTCAGCAGCAGCAGCAGTCACCACTGAGAGTATAAAGGAGGAAAGAATGTTGGGGTCACAGCCAGAGAGAGGCACCAGTGCCTTGGACAAATCCTCTGGGGGCTGGACAGCAAGAACTTCTGGCAGACAGCTGTAGAATGCAGGATCAAATGCAGATAGCAAAGACCTTAGGTCTATTGCTAAGACTGGAGTAGACACAGCAACTGGAGCAGAAGATACAAACACAGCAGCAGCAGCAGCAGCAGGAGCAGAAGCAGAAGCAGCAGCAACAGCAGCATGAAGGCTGGCTTCATAAGGCATCTCCCCCTGCCTGGATGCAGATACCTCTGTATCAAGGCACACTGCTGGTGGGGCTGCTTGAGGAATGAGGGAGGAAAGCCTGGCAGACAGGGCTGCCACTGACTGTTGTAGAGGAGCTAAGGAGGCCTCCATGAGAAGAGAGAGCCTGGGGGCCAGTAGATCATACAACTTGTCAGCTAGGGCTGGCAGATCTACATGCTCAATGGCAGGAGCAGATGTAGAGGGTATTGGGATGGCTGAGGAAGCTGGAGGTGGAGTGCTGGATGGTGAAGGGATAGAGGGCTGAGGTGTGGGAATTATGGAGATGGAGGACAAGGGTATAGATATGGATGGAGTGAATGATGGTTGGTCAAGGATGTGGTGGAGGAGATCTTGGAAAGATGTTGAGGAGGAGGGGAAGTCTGGAGGAGAAGAGGGGAATCATCCATGTAGGATTCATCCAGAAGTGTGAAGGATGGTATGGATGGGGATGAGGTGACATCTGGAGGTGGATATGAGAATAATGGGTGGAAGTGGTCAACTGGAGGTGATGAAGTGGTTGCTGGGGATGGAAGAGGTTGGAGATGGGCTGGAGATTGTAATGGGAGATGAGGCTGGAATGGTGGATGGAGCTGGAGGTAGGGTTGAACTTGGAGGAGGAGGAGAAGCAGCACTAGCAGCAGGCAGGTTCTCTGCAGGGGCAGAGACCTGGGGGGGAGTGACTCTTTGAGTCCTGGTGCCTGAAGGGGCAGATGAATAGGGCCTGCTGGGCTTGCTAATCTGCCTATCCCATTTCCCAAATAGGGCACAGGAGAGTCTCTTGGAGGCATTGATATGCACTCCAGAGGAGACTAACAGAGCAGGGCACTTTGCCTGAAGGAAGACTCCCAGAATTCTTCCAAAATTCACAAAGGTTTTGTTTATCTTTTTCTTTATCAGGTCAAAGAAGACCTCTCCCCAGTTCAGGCTTTTCCTATCTACCAGAGCTCCCATGAGGCAGAGCTGATGTCTGGAGATGGTGTCATGTGCAGAATGTTTGTCCAACAGGACCTTGCCTACAACATCTGCCAGGAACCTGTATTCAACTGACAGGTTCCTCTTAAACAACTTGCTAGGGTTTCCCTCAGGATGACCCATCCTGGCAAGTAAATCAGAAAATTCTTCTCCAGAAAGTTCAGCAGAGTCTTCACCATTTCTTAAACCAAAAACCTCTGTTAAGACTGTTGGGGTCAGAGGTACCTGGGTTCCAGCAATCGAACCAACTATGGTGTTGTTGTCAAGGTTGTGTGCAGTATAGACCCATTCTTTTATTCATCGAAGCAAGTTTGATTCTTGTGGTCATGAGGGCAGATAAATGTTGATCTTGAATAAACTCAGGATGTCCTGGAAGATTTGATCAGTGGTGTTGAAGGAGTCCAAATCGATGTCAAACCTGCATCAAACTTCATGGCGGCGAGGACAGCAACTGAGACGGCCATTGTACCTGCAAAAACTTAACAAACAAAACGACCAAGGTAGAACTGTTTGGAGGGAAGAAAATTTTGCAGAGAAATTGAAAGCGCAAGAGAGAACGACGGCGAAAAATGAGTTTTATATTAGGGTTCGACGCAGAATTGGAAAGATCGTTGAACTCAGTTCGACGATCGAGGCTTCTAAAGGAATCTGAAGAGACTCCAACATCGTCGATCTCCGTTCGATGATCTGGAAAGGCGTCGAGCTCAGTTCGACGATCATTCAGGGAACAGGATCTTCGAGCACCGTTCGACGATCGTTGACCAGAAGAGATAGTTCATACTATCTGAGGAGCGCTGAACTCAGTTCGACGATCCTGGAAATCGTCGAACTCCGTTCGACGATCTTGGGGGAAATCGTCGAGCGTAGTTCAGAGATCAGAAAATTCTAGACACTAAGGAAAATCAGAATTTTTGCCTAGTCTTGGTCAATTTTTAGCTTTCAAAATCTTGGATATTATTTAAGACTTCCTCCATCTAACATTCCTAACTGATTTAGGAAGAAGGTGTGTTTCTTTTCATCCAAAGACTTGGTGAAAATATCTCCCCTTTGTAAATCAGTTGGGATATATTGCAGTTCAATTTTATTCTTTTCAACATTGTCCCTTAAGAAATGATGCCTAATCTCTATGTGTTTTGTCCTACTATGGAGGACTGGATTTTGAGCTATGGAAATAGCACTTGTATTGTCACAAAAGATTTTTGACTTCTCTAAGTTGTAACCATAGTCTAGGAGTTGATTTTGAATCCACAATATTTGTGAACAGCAACTACCTGCAGCCATATATTCAGCTTCAGCAGTTGAAGTTGACACAGATGTTTGTTTCTTGCAAAACCAGGAGACAAGTCTATCACCAAGGAACTGACAAGTTCCACTGGTGCTTTTCCTGTCAATTCTGCATCCAGTATAATCAGCATCAGAGAATCCAGTTAACTCAAATGCTGAATCTTTTGGATACCAGAGACCTAGATTTGGACAACTTTTAACATACCTAAGAATCCTCTTTACTAATGTTAGGTGTGACTCTCTAGGGCTAACTTGGAATCTAGCACATATACATGTAGCAAACATTATATCTGGTCTACTAGCTGTAAGATACAGTAAAGAGCCAATCATTGCTCTATATGTTGTCTGATCAACAGGTTTCCCATGTTCATCAGCATCTAATACAGCATTGGTAGGCATGGGTGTTTTCATACAAGATGCCTTAGACATGCCAAATTTCTTAACCAGCTCATTAGCATATTTGGTTTGAGAAATAAAGATGCCTTCAGCATGTTGTTTGACTTGCAATCCTAGGAAGAAGGATAGCTCACCCATGCTACTCATCT
Source organism: Platanthera guangdongensis (assembly GCA_039583875.1). Lineage (NCBI taxonomy): Eukaryota > Viridiplantae > Streptophyta > Magnoliopsida > Asparagales > Orchidaceae > Platanthera > Platanthera guangdongensis. The sequence goes on along the minus strand of CM077153.1, from coordinate 182,594,635 downwards.
CAAATTTAGAATGCATTAGGTTAGAAAACCTTCTGCACAATTTTGAGTCAGTAGAACCAAAGATGATATCATCTACATAAATTTGTACTAGTAGGGTATTGGACTTATGGGTTCTAATAAAAAGAGTTTGGTCTACTCTACCCCTTATAAAACCATTTTCCAAGAGAAAGCATGCTAGGGTCTCATACCATGCTCTAGGAGCTTGCTTGAGACCATATAATGCTTTATGTAGTTTAAAAACATAATCAGGGTAAGTTGGAGAGATAAAACCTGGAGGTTGTCTGACATAGACTTCCTCTTTGATGTCTCCATTCAAGAAGGCACTCTTGACATCCATCTGATAAACCTTGAAGCCTTTGTGAGCTGCATAAGCTAGAAATATTCTGATGGCTTCTAATCTTGCAACAGGTGCAAAGGTCTGGTTGTAGTCAATTCCTTCTTCTTGAGAATATCCCTGTGCAACTAGCCTTGCCTTGTTCCTTATTATTACTCCTTGATCATCCAGTTTATTTCTGAATACCCATTTTGTTCCAACAATGGAATGGTCCTTTGGCTTTGGCACTAGTTCCCATACTTTGTTCCTCTCAAATTGATGCAACTCTCTTGCATGGCAATGATCCAGTGTGGATCTTGCTCTGCATCTTGAATGGACTGAGGCTCAATTTGAGAAAGGAAGCAGGTGTGCAACAGGTTTTGGTTGACCTGATTTCTGGTTTGCACACCAGCTGAGATTTCTCCAATTATTTGGGAAATTGGATGGTCTCTTGATGTTACTAAATCAACAGGGGGTGTTGATTGTTCACCAACCTGTGTTGTTGTTTCCTCTTGTGGTACAACAACTGGCTCTTCAAGTTGAGCTTCAATGTGTTGAGCATTCCCTTCATCTTCACTGCTTTCATTCTCTTGAGCAACCTGCAACTTGTTCATATCTTCAACTAGAGAGTGTTCCTGCAAAGGTTCTATGGTAGAAGAAATCTTCTCCTTGAAAGACATGTTAGTTTCATCAAACGAAACATGAACAGATTCCTCAATTTTCAATGATGATTTATTATATACCCTATAGGCCTTGCTGATCATGGAGTATCCCAGAAACACTCCTTCATCAGCTTTGGCTTGAAATTTTGCTAAATGTTTCTTATCATTATTGTGAATATAGCAAGTGCAGCCAAAAATTTTGAAATAGTCAACTTTAGGTTTCTTCACTTTGAGTAATTCATAGGGAGTCTTTCCCTTCAGTTTATGTATTAGACTTCTGTTCAGCACATAGTTGGAGGTGTTCACTGCCTCTGCCCAGAAGGATAGAGGTAGATGAGCATCTGACAACAATGTAGTGGCAGATTCAATAAGGGTTCTATTTTTCCTTTCAGCTACCCCATTTTGTTGAGGAGTTCTAGGAGCTGAGAAAGTATGTCTGATCCCTTCACTCTGACAGAACTCTTGCATAAGAAGAGAATCAAACTCTATCCCATGATCACTTCTGATCAGGGCAATGTGAGTATTGAACTCAATCTTTATACATTTGAGAAACTCTGTCAGACACTTAAAGTTATCAGACTTCTTCCTTAGAAAGAACACCCAAGTGAATCTAGAGAAGTCATCTACAATCACCAAAGTGTAGGATTTCCCTCCTAGGCTTTGTACTGTGATGGGTCCAAATAGATCCATGTGTAACAGATACAATATCCTAGGTGAATCACTCGTATTAAGTGACTTGAAACTGTTTTTAGTTTGCTTGCCTAATTGACAAGCCTTGCAGAGTCCTTCCTTCTTGTAGGGGCCAGAAGGTAGTCCTCTAACAAGGTTGTCCTTGGATAGCCTAGCAATAGTTCTAAGGTTTAGGTGTCCTAGTCTCTTATGCCATAAAACATTTGGTCTACAGACTGAGTTGAATAAACAGATATCTATAGTAGTTGAAAGAAAATCTACTAGGTAGATGTTACCTTTCCTTTTACCTGTCAACACAGTTGTGTTGTCCTCTGACTTGATTTTGCATAAGGTTTTTCTGAAGGTCACCTGGTAGCCTTCATCACATAGCTGACTGATGCTGATTAGGTTGTGCTTCAGTCCTTCCACATATGCTACTTTCTTGAAGGTTACAGAACCAATCTGGACTGCTCCATAACCTTTAGTTTGTCCAAAGTTGGAGTCACCAAAGATAACCTTGGGTCCAAGCTTGGCTCTAAAGGAATTGAGGTTGTCCTTGTTCCCTGTCATGTGCTTAGAGCACCCACTATCCAAATACCATTGCTGGTTAGATGTTGGATAGGTCTTCACCTGCACATAAAATAATTCACTTGTTTTTGACCCAGTTTACCTTGGGCCTAGGTTGATAACCTTTAAATTCAGAAATGAAAGACATCCCTGGCTGACTTTTATATCCTTCAGGATGATATCTCCTTGGAGGTATAATCCATTCAGTATAAGGGTTGAAGGTTTGGGATGAAAAACCCTCAGGATTCAATTTTGATTTGCCTTTGAAAAGTTTTCCAGAGCTCTGACCTCTGTTCGACGATCTTGGAGCTGAGTTCGATGATCTTGGGTCAGATCGTCGAGCTCCGTTCGACGGTCGACTATGGGTGAGGTCAGGTATATGAGATCGTCGAGCTTCGTTCGACAACTTTGGTTGAGATCGTCGACAGCGTTCGACGATTTGTCCTGAGATCGTCGAGCTGCGTTCGGCGATCGTCGATCTTCATTCGGCGATCGTCGATCTCCGTTCGACGATTTGTGCTGGACTTTAGTTTTCTGAGGCAGATTAGAATTTTTCCTGGCAACCTCTACAACTCCCTTTCCCTTGTCAGAAATGAACTTGATAGGGGTTGTTAGAACAATAGGTTAGCTGGATGAGGCACCCAAGCCCAGTGTACTGTTGAATCTTGAGTTCACTGTGCTTGTGATGTCCATCAGCTTGATGCTTCTCCCATTGAGAGATTCTTCAAGCTTCTTGGCCTCAGAGAGCTCATTCTTCAGTGAAGCTATCTGTTTCCTATAGTTCTCCAACTCCTGAGAGAGTTTGAGGTTTTCTGATTTTAAAGCATTTTGTTCAGATAATTGATTTTTGAGAGAGATGATCTCTTTCTCAGACTTTAGCAGGTCTAAACATAGTGCTTTAAATTCAAGTTTAAAATCTTCTGAAGTAAAATCAAAAGAGCTGATTACCTGATCTTCTTCAGGTTGAGTCTCTGAGTCTGACTCTGACTCCTCTTCCTCTGAGTTGTGTTGTGAGGCATTGATTGCCATCATGCAGAACTCCTTTTCCTCTGCATCATCCTCATCATCACTTGAGCTAGAAGAGGCTTCTGACTCCTCTTCAGTCTCACTCCAGGATTCAGCAACAAATCCTTTCCTTGTGTGCTTATTTCTGCTGGAGGAAGGTTTGCTACTTCCATTCCTTTTGGAGTCCTTCTCCTTTCTTCTTTCTTTTCTGTCCCTTCTGTCCTTGTTCTTGTTCTCTGGACAGTCAGGAACCATATGCCCTGGTTTCCTGCAACCAAAGCAAATGATGTCTTTGCTATTGCCAATGGACTTGTCATACCTTGGCTTATCCTGCTCCTTGTATGATCTTCTTCTGAAGTCCTTTCTGGCCATCTTATAGAATCTTTTGGCCAACAAGCTGAGAAGTTCATCATTGGTTGTTCCTTTTTCTTCAGGCAGATCATCAGTTGCCTTGAATGCTATAGTCTTCTCCTTTCTTGTGGCTGGTGAGCAGCCTTCTGTTCTTCCTCTCTGTTCTTGATGAGTAGCTCATAAGATTTGAGCTTACCCAACAAGGCTTCAGTGGTGATCTCATTCAGACTTCTGGCATCTTTAATTGGCCAGATTCTTGAATCCCAAGTGCTGGGGAAGCACATTAGGATCTTGTCATTAAGTTCTGTCAGTGAGATCTCTTTGTTAATGTCCTCAGTTCACTGACAATTAGACTCAGTCTGTTGTACATGTCTCCCACTGACTCTGTTTCTCCCTTCTTGAAGTTCTCATATTGGGAGATGAGATCGGATCTTCTGTCCTTTCTCTCATCAGCTGAGCCAGAGACAATTTCTGAGAGCTTGTCCCAAATTTCCTTGGCTGAATTGCATTCAGCTACTTTTTGAAAAATGTCATCTGACATTGTCTGAGCTAAGATGTTCATTGCCTTGGCATCAGCTATTTTCCACTTTTTGATGTCAGCATCTGTTCCTGATGGAGGTGGAACAGCATTTGTGCTTGTGCCTCTGGAGGTCTTGGACACACTGTCAAAACAGAATTAAAAATGTCTTCGTCAATAGAATTCATGTAGAGTCTAATCCTTGCTTTCCAAAGTGCAAACTTTGACAGATTGCACACTGGAGGTCTGGTGCTAGCATAATCTTTATTTTGGGTCATGACTTGTGCAAGCTAAATCTAATAATGAAATATAAAAGAAGGATCTAGATTGGGATCTTGGGGTTCAGGTGTTAGCCTGTACAACCAGTCAGGTATGGTATGTTTAACCAACCTCGCTCTGATACCAATTGAAAGGGGAAACTAAATCAGATATACTCTAGAGGGGGGGTGGGTGAATAGAGTATATGGTGCTTTTTAAAACACAAAGAAAAACTTTTGCAAAGCTTTACAACAATTGTTGTAATGAGTGTAAGCAGGGAAGCAGAAATAAAACTAATCACAAACTAAGCTATGCAGAAACTAAGCACAAGAAAAGCTAGGCCAGAAACAAAAAGAAAACATGCAAAACCAGATGACACAAGGAATTATAGTGGTTCCCCAACTTGGGTACATCCACTCTTCTACCACCCTAGGTAGGAATCCACTGCAGGATGAGTTGATCAGGTGTCCTGGGCACCAATGAGCTTTTGATAAGGTGCTCAAAAACCAAAACAGATTTTTTGATCAGGTGTCTTGCCACCAATGAGCTTTTGACAAGGTGCTCAAAAACCAGATTCAAACTTTTGAAGGGAGTTTGAAAAACCCTTTACAGAGTGGGGGTGAGAGAGTGATGGCAGTCTTCTCTTTTCTCAAACAACTGAGAAGACTAAGTGGATTGATTTCAAAGCTCCCCCTGAGTCCTTGATCTTCAGGAAGATGAGCTTTGCTGAGGGTGATAGGCCTTCAAAGATAGATCTCCAGCAAAAGATGATTTCAGCAAGCTGAAATGTTGAGAGTCTGGAGTCTTGAAATGATGTTGGCCTTGAACACTTTGAGAGCTGAAGAGATCTGAAGATTTGTTTGAAAGCTTGATCTCTTTGATGAGTGTTCTTCAAAATTCTTGTTGACAGAATATTTTCAAAGAGTCTCTGTATATTGAGTTGTGTCCTATTCTTGTCAATCTCTATACTTGATTCAAAAACATTCTCTCTTTTATTCTCTGTGTCTGAATAGGATATTGCTCTGTCAAAGATAGTCGTTGGTCTGCATTAATTACAGCCTTAATTGCATAATTTCTTCTAAAGGAAAGTCCACTGATTTGTTCCTTGAAAAATCCCTTGAAACTTGCTCCAGAAGTAAATGAAAACGGCTGGCAGATCTTCTGAATTAAATGCAGAATAACTTCTATCTGATTTGAATTTGAATTCTGAAAGATAACTGAAATCGTCGAACTGAGCTCTGCTATCGTCGAGCTGAGCTCAGCGACCTGGAAACTGCAAGCAGCAACATAATCGTCGATCTGAGCTCAAAGATCGTCGAACTGAGCTCAGAGATAAGGATCTAGTGCAGAGTCAAAATCATCGACCTGAGCTCAGCGATCGTTGAATGGAGTTCGACGATATTGAGAAGTTGAGCTCAGCGATCGTCGAGTGGAGCTCGACGATCTGTCGAAGTTGAGCTAGACGATCGTCGACCGGAGTTCGACGAAACGTCGTGCTGAGCTCGACGATTTGACTTAGTCTCCAGAAAAACTTTGGTCTTCAAGGCAGCTTCCAAACCTAGACTCCTGATCCCTTAGACTCAATTCTAATTGACCTATTAAGCTATACAGAAGGTCAAACACCGATTCCTAGAGACATAGTGATCCTGACCCAAATTAGTAATAGGGTGTTCCAACACGTAGAAGGCAATAATCAAGGCCAATTCTGAAAAGCTATTTGGGTTACCAATATAATCAGAGGTTTATTGGTGCTTGAACAATACTCATATGACAACAATGTTGTTGCTCTTATCCCTGATGGTCAGTATGATGAGCAATATGGTGATGATCAGTTTGGTAAAGTTGATGCTTAGTGGGCTGAACCTTCTACTGCTGCTGAAATTCCTACCTTCAGCCCCACTGCTGAACAGATAGCAAGAGCCAAAGGCAAGTCAGTTGTTGAAGAAGTGGAGGAGGTTAGACTCAGTAAGAAGAGGTACATAGAAGAGATGGAAACTGGGCCAGATTTGAGAAATGGAGTCCTCAATCAAGGACTATCATATTGTCTGTCTGGGATCAAATCAAGGACCATAAGACTGACAAAAGAAAACTGTATAGCTTACTATAATGGGCTAAGGTAGAAAGAAATGAAGAGGCCAAGAGAAAGTTCAGAAGTGATAAAAAGATAGGTGCAATGTCATAAGATGATCTTGAGCCCTCCAAATACTTTCCCAAGCCCTACAATTATTTTGAGAGAGAGAGGCTGAAAAGACTAAAGCTGATGAAAAGGCTACAGAGAAACCCAGCAGGAGGATAGTGATCAAGGAACCTGACACATGAAATGTTTTTTGTTTTTCCTTGAGGGCTTTGGGATTGTAAACATTATTATAAGCACACTGTCTATTTATGACTATTGCCTTAAATGATAATCACATTTTTTGTGTGTATCAGAAGCTGGTGTGCGGGCTGCGCGAGGTGCAGGGGGTCAACGAGACGCTGCAGCGCGACTACGCGCGTCTCGCCGACGAGGTGCGACGCGGCCAGGATGGCGAGCTGATGTCCCCCTCCCGGCTCCTGGACGAGATAGATGACGGTCTCCTCGGTTGCGCAAGAGGAAATTCCGGAAAGGATCCGCGAGCTGCTCCGCGCGCGGCAGCCTGGGAGGCGGGTCGCGAGGCGGGGTAGGTAAGTGAGCGGCTCCTTTGCCGAGCCGACCGGTACTCGCATCCCGATTCCCTCCCTGCTTGCGCGCCCCGCTTTTTAATTCCTGAACTTTATTTCTGCAATAAATAACTTTTAGAATATTCTTGATCTTGTTACTCAAATAAAATGCTGCACTGTTTGACTTAGCCCTGGTTGGGATGCGCCGGAAGTCGGCAAGCTGGGGTGGCGAGCTGGAGTGGCGAGCTGGGGCGGCGGGCTACGCTGATTGAACTCTTATATACTGTGAATGTTTATCTTTTGTATGTAGTAGTGTACATCATTGACTAGAGTTCTGATTTTTTCACATAGGTCGAGATTGTTAGGTCCATTGATCATAATGTCCTAGATTTGAAGAAAGCTCATAAGTCAATGGTATACACATGGATGTATCTAATATATATTCAAGTTCATTGTATGTAGGTTGAATATTGTTACATTGATTAGACAGACATTTAGAGTCATAATGACAGTTGGACTCAAAATAGGTTGCTGAACAAGCAGAAAATTTGCGAAGTCCAAAAGCATTGAGTGAGCTGACTTCACTCAACTCCAAAAAAAGAAAAGCATTGACAGAACTCTATGCAGTCAAAGCCTCAAAGTTGTTGACTAGAAATTTGTCTAAGGACAGAAGAGTTGAGTGAAGGCAGTTCACTCAATGCCTACTCAACTGGAATTCTGGTCAAGTGTAGAAGCGTTGAGAGAAGATAGGTCACTCTACGCCTCATTAAGAATACAGTCAAAGTCTAGAAGCGTTGAGTGTTGAAGCTACATTTAGCGCATTCATGCAGAGAATTTTCAACCAAGTACAGACGCGTTGAGTGATGAAGGTTCACTTAACGCCTTAACCGTTAGACTATAAATGTCAAAAGCATTGAGTGTTGAAGGTTCACTTGATGCCTCAAGATGCAGAATTCTGCTAGTGGTTTCTGCATGAGTGAGCAAGGCTTCACTCAACGCCTATGCAGATTGTCTGGAAATGATCAAGTCCACAAGCTCTGAGTCATCCTGACATCATCAAGAATTCAAATATCATGGGATTTAATCGCTAGATGAAAACAAGATGTAGCATGCCTTCATGACAGTAATAATGCAAAAGAGTTGTTGTAGTTGCCAATTCAGCTGGTCCATACTGCGCAAAGAGCGTTGGACGAAGATCGATAAAGGTGATTTTCGAGAGAAATTTAAAAAAAAGCTTTTTTGTCATCTTCTTCGTCGAGAGAAAAAGTGAAGACGTTTTCAGGAACTCATTCTCACAGAGAGTCTGTGATCCACAGACAAAAGTTGGTTGTTGAAGAAATAAATCAATGAAGAATAAACTTATCTTCAACTGAAAGATCAGAAATTCTTTTCTAAAGAAGGATTTGCAGAGCATTCTTCAAGTTGTTGTTCTTCTTCAAGGGCACTATAGGTTCATCAAAGGCTTAAAGGAATAGGGATCTGCAAATATCTTCTCAACACACGTAGAAACATCCTGAAGATCTATTTTTGTTGCTGAGAAGAAGTTAGTGCTAAGCTCATTCAGTTCAGAAAGAAGGTCTCAGAGGACAGGCTCTCTAGAGCAAATCATCAACAAAATTTCTACTCTTTCGGTAGGATTTTTATTGATCTGAGTTATAAGCCTAGATAATAAAGCTGAGAGGTAAGATTTAGTTGTGAATCTGAGTGGGTAGGGCCTGTGTGCCCGAGGTAGGATCTGAGTCAGATTTGAGGTAGGAGATAATATCTCTTAGTGTAGGGATATCAATGTAGCTTGAGTTTAGGGATTTTTATTAAAGCATGAGGTAGGTCATCCGGAGGATCACTAAGCTGTAGGAGTAAAGTCTACTCTGAGTGTGTAGGGCTTAGGCCTGAGGTAGGATTTGGAGAAAGTCTAAGAGATACTGAGGGATCTGTATTGTAAGCTCTTTGGGCTGAGATTTGGAGAAGATTGTTTTGTCTAACACTCTGTTAGAAAGCCGGGAAGGAAAGTGGATGTACCCATAACTTGGGGAACCACTATAAATATTGTGTATTGATCTGCGTTCTTGAAAGCTAAAACAATAATCTAACGCACAACACACCAAAATCAAAAGTAGTCATAAAGACTTGAAAAACATATTCACTCTCTTTTATATATTTTACTACTCTTGAAATAAAGAATTTCATGGGTGTTACACCTATCCTTTACAGGAGGGTGAGTATTTCAGTCCGACGCCCCTTCATCAGTCTAAAACGCTCTTCTACTGCATTGGTGGGAACGACAGCAACGATTATTCCATTGTGCAGGGAAGCATTGCCCGTGAGTGTCTGTTGTGGCCGTTTTGAGGTGCTCTTCTGGGGTCATGTCCTTCGTAGTGCGCACACTCCTTGCCATCGCAGTTGGTCGAGGAATGATGAAACTTGTCAGAGTTTTTGGGAACACCTTGCACAGACGGCTCCAAACTGTTGCGGGTCTCCCGGTCTTTCCCCGGTCCAAAGAAATTGGATAGCTTTTGCTCAGAATTAGACGGGGCGTGCAAACAGTCAAAATGAACCACATCAAATGACAAGAGGCATTTTTATGTGGAAAACCTGAAAAGGGTGAAAAACCACGTGGCTGGAGTTCTGTCGAGCCAAAATCAACTATCCTCTTGAAGTTTTACCGAGTTTGGTTCGACCACGGAGGGCGATTGGTCGCTACTTCGTTATAGATACAGGAAATGAGGAAAAATGGCCAAGTCATCGGAACCTCGAAGGAAGCGCTCCGGCCTTGGAGTGTTACGGAGCTTGCGGAAGCTGGGTGGAAGAGTTCCAGCCAAGAAATTCTCTCAAGTCCACAGAGCTTCTGAAGGGAGCGCTTTCGTTGATACAGATCCTTGATGGGAGCGTTCTCGCGGGGGCGGTTGACGTGACTTGAGTAGTGCTGGAGTTTGAGGGCCAAGATTAGAGCGGAGAGGATTTCTGAGCAGAGAATCAGCCTTATTACACGATCTCGCTGGAAAACCTCGCAGCTCTCTCTTGTCTCCGGAGTTGCTTGTCTTCAAATGAAATCTTGAGGACATATTTATAGTTTTTTGGATGGTCATGATGATAATTGCGTCGGAGAGTGATTTGTTACGGCGAATGACGACACACCGTTTTGATCACCTGGATCACCATTTTTGTCAAAATGACGAGAGTGCCCCCTTCCCCCAAACAGTTCGGGCGGCCCGGACAAGGTGTCCGGAGGCGGAGACGGCATCCATAGGGGGCCGACAGCGAAGTAGGCAGCTGGGGACAGCGAGGGTCGCTGTTGGTGGCGACGACAGCTACCAGCGGCCATCGTCGGTGCCCGTGCACTGGTGTGTGACACTCTCTGGCGGCGGCCGCACGTGGTGCGGCAGCGGCCATGCCTGGGGAGCGGCCCTGCGGGCGCGCGGAGCCGCGGCCACGCCGCATGGCCGCGTGCGGCCGCTCGCTCGCAGGCCCCACGCTTGCAGATCGCGCGCGCAGGTAGGCCGTGCGGGCCGCAGTGCTCGCCGCGCGTGCCTGCGTGAAGTCCGGGCGTGCCTGGGCGTCCCTACCGTGCATGTGTGCAAGTTCGGTCTCTCTCTTGGGTGCTCCAGCGTCTTGCGGTTCTGCTGCGCATAATCGGTACGGCCGAGGTTGCTGGTCTGACTTGGAGATTTGATGGGGGACCATCAAAGTTATTACATAATAAATCTCTCTTTCTCTCATGCTTATAAAAAAAATGAATATTTTGGCACTAAATTTAAAATATGGCATCAGAATTAAATTTCCGCGTAGCGGTAGTATGTTAATTTTAACGCAAACAAAAATAAATAAATATTTGAGAATTTTACCAATTGCAAACGCTTCCCAATTCGACCGTTATATCTTCACAGCTGCTGCAGCCGGCCCGCAATCACGTTTACCGGTTCTCTCTTCCCTATTTCCATAAAAGACCACCTCCATTTCAACATGCCCATTTGTTCCAGGCAGACTTCCTCTCTTCACAGGCGCGGAGGTGACGAGGTCGAATGGCTTCGACAAAGGAGACGCCATGGAGCCGTGCGTGGAGAGCAGCCAAGACCCTCTTCTTCATCGCCAATATGCTGGCCTCCCTTCTCCTCGCCTGCGCCCCACCGCTCGTCGTCATCCTCCTCGACCTCCTCCTCCCTTCCTCCATCCTCTCGGCCGCCAACGGCCCAGATTCCTCCGCTTCATCCTTCAATTTGCAGCTAAGAAGCTTCCGATTCCGGACATCCCTTGTCGACCTGCCGCTTGTTTCCATAACCAGATCCCTCCTCATTCTGTGTAAGCAATAGAGCTTCTACAACGACTTCAGCCGTTTGATTAATTGCCGCTGAGATGGTTTTTCTGATACAGGCTCTTACTTGTGCTTCAACGGCTGGGAGGCATACCTGGGCATGACAAGCGTCTGCGCCCTGGCATCGGCTGGCTACGTGTTGCTGAAGGCATTCGCCATGCTTTGGGCCAGTCCGATTCAGGGGAAATGGAGGATGCTGTCGTTTGGAGTCAAGGAGGGGTCATCGGTGGAGGCTCTGCTCTTGAGTTCGCTGGCTCTAGCCATGGCTCACGTATTGGCCGCGTACCGAACCAGCTGCCGGGAAAGACGAAAGCTTCTTGTATATAAAATTGATGTTGAAGCGGTAAGAAATCACCAATTTCTTTCTGATGCTTGTTTTGAGTTTTTAAATTTCATCTTCTATTGATGATTGAATCGCTTTTCTGAATTGTTGTGAAAGTAGGATCATGTGCACGTTTTATTTTTTGAGAGGAGGGGAAGACGGCAAATGAAAATGTGCAAAGAACTGTGAATTTCTTAAGGTGCTCGGGTACTTTCCTTTGGAAGGAATTGAGAGATAGAAATTGAAGCTGATTCAACATACAATTCCCAGAGTCATTTGAATTGGCTTAATTCCAGTTCTGTCGTTCGGTAGAAGTCAAAAATTCTTTAGGTCCTAATTGGAATTGACAATTCTACCTTTATCCAAGAATAAATCGTAACATTGCTCTCCGGGAAATCAATGTGATTTCAGCTACTGCTGGACTACATGAATCCCCTCTGACTCCTTTCCATAATGCTCACACATCAACACCTTCTATGAAAACCCACATAGACTAATGAAAATTTACTAATATATTGTTTACCAGATAACAAGACATGAACGTTCAATGACTTTCCTTGCTTTTCCCTCTGATTCAATCTTACAGAGCTGTCAGAACTTAACGTAGTTCACATGAAATATGTTGCGGAGACGATGCTGGGTTCGATGTACCATTCGAGGGCACTAAGGAAACCATTGGTCAGGAAGGAAGGAAGCAGGAATCAACGATCGAAAACATAGAAGGGAAGACATAACCACGAAATGGAAACCTCAATAGTGGTGCGTCCGGCGAGAAGAAGAGGGTGGCCAACGAGGTCGACGATGAGTGGCGAGCCAGATTCCTTGCGATTGGGATGAGAAGAGCGACTGAGATTCTCCCACCAGCGAGATCGCAGGAGTCACAACCTTCATGTGCACAGGAAAGGAATCACGATTTCATTTCTTTAGAGCGGAATTCAGGGGAGAAAACAGATAAAAATGAATTCCCATGGAATTTTGCCCAACTTCATTCTCGCCGGAAAAAAATGGAGCGTTGTGGAATTGAAATTTGCTCTCCAATTCCAATTTTTTCCTCCCAATTCTTCCCGAATGAATGGGGTCAAGTTCATTCTAAATCACACCGTGAGATAATGAGCATTATGGAATTTATTCAATATTTATATTAGCAATTCTCGATCAAGTTGAATTTCAAAACCATTTAGTAGTGGGGGAACTCCTGCTTCTCTATTGTTTAGAATTAGATATTTTTTTCCTTTAACACATTTTTTGAGGACTGGGATCCTTTTCATTTGAACAAAATGAAGGGGATCTTTTTCAAGTCCAAATCAGCCCACATTTATACAATGGTGCAAAGTATCAATATAATAAAAACGAAGAGGTTTACTCAACCCATCGGATAAAGACTTCTCTGGGCCGTGAAATGAATCCCCTCCATGACGATCCTCATTCCTATTTTGAGACACAGGTCTCCATGCTACTCAATTTTGTTCTCTTCTATTCGTCCATCGTATTCGTTGTGCTTGTTATTTCCTTTGCAGGGCTCTGAAAGTGGTGGGCTTTTAAGTGAGACTTCTATTTAAACCTTGTTTGAAATAGTGTTTGACCGGCGATGGTGTGAAATTGTGATAGCACAAGAAGTGGTGAAGTGTTACTCACTGCAGCTTTTTTTGCCCAATTTTAATTTTTCTTTGTCAGGGCATTCACAACCATTAGGTTTGACTACAACTTGATGATTATAGTGACATTTTGGTCCAAAATATTGTTTTAGAGGAATGGTGTTGGCTGCCACAACCATTCACGCTTTCTGATATTTTCACCATTGCATTCAGAACCGTGGTAACACACTCCTTTTTCAAACAATATCTTTGGCTGAAAAGTGAAGATTGCAAAGATTACAATCCATAAGTGGAAGAAAACACAACATCAGAGGTAAGATTTGTGTTGTTTGGTGTGAAGTAACATTGATGATGACGACGTATATAATTTTTCTACTAACATGGTTGCAACTTTTTGCATCCTGAAATTTTCATACTTGCTTGATTTGCCTCTCTTTTTTTGTGCCCTAATCTCCTCTCTCGTAATTGTTGAAAATTGTGAAGTGGAAGTGGTTGATGGGACAGGCCGGGCAGTCTGAGCGGATAGAGTCGGCGGACTGGGCGGACTGGGCGGACTGCGTCTTGGTGATAGGTCTAGTGGAAGCTGGCTGTTCTGAGCGGGTTGTGCGGTTTAAGTCCGTGGACTATGCGGCCTGTTATCTGCGGATACGGCGTTGCCTGATTGGTTTAGCCAAGGAGCGGTTTGAGCGGATAAGGCTTGCGGACTGGTGCATTGCTCAATGGCCGCGTTGCAAGCTTGTGTAACCGGCGGTTTGGCTCATGTCCGCGGGAAGCTTGCGGACTGGCGTGTCCGCGGTGTGTGCTGTTGCGGACTGGGTTTAGAGCTTGGCTGTGGCCTTGCTAAGCTCTGATGGTACAACAGGTGCACTGTTGTGGAGGTCTTTGGCGGACTGGTGTGGAGTTCAGCAGGTGGCCATTGCGTTGGACAGGTTGCGAGTTTCTTGCGGACTCAGCCTTTACTCAGGAGGAGTGTGGCGGCCTGCTTGATGGTTGGCGGACGGGATTTTATGTTCGCCATGCTCGCGTTTAGACTTTGGTGGATTTGGACTTGGTCACCCTCTGTGCCAAGGCCAGGGTGTCCGCAGTATCCGCCAAGTCCGCTGTTGACCGGGCGGACTGTTGCTAACTCCGTCTTTGGTCGTGGACTTGTGGCGGATGGAGGCTTGATTCTTGTTCTATGCGGACTGCCTCTGGTGTGTGCGGACAGCCACTGAAGGGGGTTGCTGCCGTGCAGTGGTTGAAGGCTTTGCGGGCTGATGCCTTGTCCGCATAGCTTGGGCGGACTGATGTAGGTTCGCCAAAGTTGCCTTGCTCCTGGTGGGTTATTCCTTGGTAGCCGGCTAAGTCCTTGCGGACTCAGCGGACGGTGGGTTGGCTAGCGCGCGGGCTGGGGCGGTGTCTCTATCTCTAGGGCGGTGACCACACTCCTCACCTCGCCTATAAATAGAACCCTCCGGCACGTCTAGAGTAACTGAGTGAACAGTAAGTTGGGTTCGGCGAGGTGCTGCGGTCTCAGTTTTCTGTCCGCGCGGATTGATTCAGAGCTGACGGTTTGCTGTGTGCAGGTCGCGCGGGTAGTTTCAAGGAGCCAGGAGTTTGGCTTTGACTTCGGTCAAGTACTTGGAAGTGTGCAGTCTCTGCGGATTCAGCAGGTCGCTCTGCGGCTTGTCAGTACTCTGCTTCAACTTTGCCTAGTTCCAATAACCTGTCCGCCAGCTTCAGGCGGGTAGGGCGTCTGTTCGTCAGTTCTTCAGCAGGAGGCGAATAACGGTGTGTCCGCGCGGCCTCGCGGCTTCGGCGGACTCCGTGTCTATTCGGCGGATTGCAGCTTCTGCTCGGGCGGCTTCGGCGGACTTGGCAACCTCAGCGGTCTCGGCGGTTTCCGGTACTGTCCGCCCGGTTTGTGTTTTGGTGCTTTCTGTTTACAGCTGTTTGTACTAGCGAAATCATGTCTCGCTATGCATACCTCTCTTTGTAAAGAAGTTAAATGAATATAAGATCTGCTTGTTCTTCCATGTGCTTGGTGTGCTGAGATTGCTCCCTGTTTTCCGCTGGTTCAAAGTGTGAACTGGGTAGTGCCGAAGATATTAATTTGGCATTTGGGCTACCTTGTTGACCACTTTGAGAAAATTCAACATGGTATCAGAGGGAGGTTCAGTTGCTTGAGCGGTCTTCAACCAGCGTTGTTACTCTGTGTTTGAGTGGTGATCAACCTGTGTTTGTGCTCTGTGCTTCTGAAGGCTTATCCAAGCAGTTGGTGCAATGGAAGGGAGTTTTGCAAGAGGTCTTGGCATTGAACTCTTAACGCCGACTAACTTCAATAAGTGAAAGTCGTGCATGAAGAGTTATCTTCTTGGCGAGGAGCTGTGGGAAGTCGTCGGTGGTGACGATAGACAGGAAGTCACTGCTGCGTTTGGTACTGCTGAGCAGGTTAGGCTCTGGAGAAAAACGAATGTTAAGGCGGAGTTTATTCTCAAGAGGGCCGTGTCACCAGAACTGTTTGATCACATCATTGGATGTGAGTCGGCTGCTGATATTTGGACAACCATTGATGAGTTGTTCAATAGGAAGAATGTGGCGCGGCTTCAGTTTCTGGAGAATGAGTTGGCTAGAACAACTCAAGGAGACCTTTCCATCTCGAAATACTTCTTAAAGATGAAGAGCTTGTGTGCTGAGCTGTCGGCACTTGATCCTGATGAGCCTATCTCTGAGGCTAAGATGAAAAGGCACATAATCCGCGGTTTGCGGAAGGAGTATATGACCTTTGTGACATCTGTTCAAGTTTGAGCTACTTAGCCATCTTTGCTGGAGCTTGAGAACCTGCTTGCATCACAGGAGAGCTTGGCAAGGCAGATGGCTGGATTGAATATCAATCAGGAAGGCAGTGAAGCTCTCTTCTCAGGCAAGAAGAAAGGATGGGAAGGGAAGAAGAAGAAGCAGGTCGCTGGTGAGAAGGAGCCTTCAACATCTTATCAGCCGGAGAGGAGCAATGCTCCTATAGACTGGAAGAAGAACTTGAAGTGCTACATGTATCATCAGCGAAGGCACTTCAAGAGGGACTGCAAGGTCAAACTGCAGCCTGGACATGCTGCGGGAAAGGAGGAAGCTTACTCAAGAAGTGAAGAAGCAGAATGAGGCAGAGGTTTCATGACGGGCACTTGTGTCTGTGCCTTGTCTGCTGAGGACTTCAACGGCGAGTGGATCGTGTACTCCGGGTGTGGTCATCACCTCACCGGAGACAAGTCAAAGTTCACCTCCATGCAAGCATACTCAAGTAATGAAGCTATTATCATTGCTGATAATACTGTTTATGCAGTAGAGAAAGAGGGGGTTGTGTCTTTGGGTAGTGATCAGAGGCCACTCACATTAAGGAGTGTGTATCACGTATCGGTCATGAAGAAGAACCTCTTCTCTGTGACCAATGCGGTGGACGCTGGTTATCACGTTCTGTTTGGGCCAACAGACGTGAGGTTCCTTCGCAACGTATCAACGGTTAAGGCTGATGTTGCTCATGTCGGAAGGAGGGTTAAGAACTTGTTTGTTCTTGCCACGAATTCTTATGTTGATCGAATGAGGGCCAACGATAGCGCTGCTATCTGGCATGAGAGGCTGTGACATGTAGGCATGGACAAGCTGAAGGCTATGACTAGTAGAAGTTTGGTGAGGGGTCTGCCTAAGTTATCCTCCTTTGGTGACGGGCATGTTTGCGCGGGCTGTCAATACGGTAAGGCACATCGCCTTCCGTTTGATAAATCACAAACATGGAGCAAGCAACCATTGGAGTGCATTCATGGCCACCTGATGGGACCAACGGTCACTGGCAGCCTTGATGGAAGCAGATACATGCTGGTCTTGGTTGATGACTACTCAAGGTATACTTGGGTTTACTTCTTGAAGGAGAAGTCAGAAGCCTTCCGGTTGTTTGTGGAGTTCAAGGAGTTGGTGGAAGGCCGGCTTGGCTTGCGGATCAAGAAGCTTAGAACTGACAACGGTGGTGAGTTTATCTCCTCTGAGTTTTCTAACTTCTGCAGGAAGCACGAGATCCAACGAGAGCTTACTTGTGCTCACACTCCACAACAAAATGGAGTAGCGGAGTGGAAGTTCCGTCATTTGACGGAGACCTGCAAATGCTGGCTTCATGCGAAAGACATCTCAAGGTCCTTTTGGGCGGAGGGAATGTCTTATGCTTCTTATGTCATGAACAGGATGCCGCTCAGCCCAATCAACATGAAGACTTCTTTTGAGCTGTTGCTGAAGAAGAAGCCGAGTGTTGGACACCTCAGGGTGTTCGGTTCAACTTGCAATGTGCATGTCCCGGATGATTCACAGACTAAGCTAGATGCAAAGGTAAGTAAGCTTGTCTTTGTTGGCTACGATGAGCGGAAGAAGGGATGGAAATGCATGGATCCTGCGACGAAGAAGTTCGTTGTGTCAAGAGACGTCTTTGACGAGCTGACGTCGTATGGAGGTGGCTCGGTTGAGCTAACCGGAAGTAGCAAGGTTGATGAAGCACCGGTGGTGGCTGCTGAAGGCTTGGAAGAGGAGCTTGCTGTTTCACCAGCAGCTCCTGTTGCTTCTAACTCTGAGGCTGATCCTTCTGGCTCAGGAAGCAGGGGGAGCACTGCTCAATGTTTGCCCCAAGTAGGAGTTGAGCCCGAAGAAGCAACGGAAGCAGTGAGCAAGGATCCGACCCTTCGTAGATCGAAGAGGGTTATCAAGCCACCGACTTGATACTGTGATGGGAATGCAGTGAGCTTTGTCTCCTGCTTCTTTGCAGGTTCTCTGGATGAGCGAGAGCCTGCAAACATCAACGAGGCCACTGGAGTTAAGGAGTGCGAAGATGCCATGAAGGAAGAGATAGCTGCTCTCAAGAAGAATGAAACCTGGGTCCTTGTGCCCAAGGTTGATGGCATTACTCCAGTTACTTGCAAGTGAGTGTATAAGTTGAAGAAGAAGGCTGATGGGAGCATTGATAGGTTCAAAGCTCGCCTGGTCGCTCGAGGATTCTCACAGCAGTATGGAGAAGACTATGAGGAGACATTTAGTCCGGTTGCAAAGATGACTTCAGTTAGAGTGGTGATCGCCTTGGCTGCTAGCAAGGGATGGAAGATATGACAGCTTGACGTGAAGAATGCTTTTCTTTACGGAGAAATTGATAAGGACATCTTTATGGATCAGCCACTTGGATTTGTGTCTGAAAATCATCCGGACTATGTCTGCAAACTCAGGAAGACTCTATATGAGTTGAAGCAAGCTCCTAGAGCTTGGTATGAGAAGATTGCAGAGTACTTGCAATTTTGTGGATACCTTGCTTCCAACTCGGATTCAAGCTTGTTTGTCAAGAAGAAGGGGAAGCTTCTAGTCTTGGTCCTACTGTATGTGGATGACATGATCATCACAGGGAACTCGGAGGGGGAAGTAGGAAGGCTCAGGGCTGAGCTTGCTATACGCTTCGAGATGAAAGACTTGGGAGAGCTTCATCACTTTCTCGGTCTTGAGGTGGAGAGGAAGGAGTGCGGGTTTCTCATTTGCCAAAAAGGGTATGCAGATCTCATTGTGAAGCGGTTCGGCATGGGAGAAGGGAAGAAGTGCTCTACTCCACTGGAACCCGGGCTGAAGCTTCGACGAGATGAGGGAAGGGTTCTTCCTGATCCCTTGGTGTTCAGGGCTCTTGTTGGGAGCTTGATCTACCTGACGATTACTAGGACAGACATAGCTTACGCTGTTGGCCGAGTAAGTCGATTCATGGCTGAACCAAGGAAGTCTCATCTAGTGACGGCGAAGCACATCTTGAAG
This sequence comes from Platanthera guangdongensis, assembly GCA_039583875.1. NCBI lineage: Eukaryota > Viridiplantae > Streptophyta > Magnoliopsida > Asparagales > Orchidaceae > Platanthera > Platanthera guangdongensis. The sequence goes on along the minus strand of CM077153.1, from coordinate 182,575,631 downwards.
TATGTCAAGTCAACTTCTGACATAGGACTTCTCTATAGAAGAGACTCGGAGTTTGCCTTGCTTGGGTACACGGATGCTGACTATGACGGTGATTCGGATGATCGAAGATCGACTTCAGGTTATGTGTTCACTTGCGGTTCAGCTAGCATCTCGTGGTGTAGCAAGAAGCAGGACTCAGTGTCCGTCTCAACTACGGAGGCAGAGTATAAGGCTTCGGCCTTGGCTACTCGGGAAGCCATCTGGTTGAGGAGGCTTATAGAGGATGTTCATGAAGAAGTGCAAGGGCCAACTTTACTCCGGGGTGACAATGAGAGTGCTCTCAAGCTGGTAAACAATCCAGTGTGTCACGCTAGGACCAAGCACATTGAGATCGATCACCACTTCATAAGGGAGAAAGTGTTGGAGGGATCTCTGTTGGTCGGGCATGTTCGGAGTGAAGATAATCTTGCTGACATCTTCACGAAGCCACTGTCGAAGGGGCCTTTTGAGCGGTTGCGCAGCTTGCTGGGCTTGATTACCACTTCTCACTTCAATGAGGAGTGTTGAAAATTGTGAAGTGGAAGTGGTTGATAGGACAGGCCGGGCAGTCTGAGCGGATAGAGTCGGCGGACTGGGCGGACTGCGGCCTGGTGATATGTCTAGTAGAAGCTGGCTGTTCTGAGCAGGTTGTGCTGTTTAAGTCCGCGGACTATGCGGCCTGTTATCTGCGGATAGGGCGTTGGCTGATTGGTTTAGCCAAGGAGCGGCCTGAGCGGATAAAGGCTTGCGGACTGGTGCATTGCTCAGTGGCCGCGTTGCAAGCTTGTGTAACCGGCGGTTTGGCTCATGTACGCGGGAAGCTTGCGGACTGGCGTGTCCGCGGTGTGTGCAGTTGCGGACTGGGTTTAGAGCTTGGCTGTGGCCTTGCTAAGGTCTGGTGGTACAGCAGGTGCACTGTTGTGGAGGTCTTTGGCGGACTGGTGTGGAGTTCAGCAGGTGGCCATTGCGTTGGACAGGTTGCGAGTTTCTTGCGGATTCAGCCTTTACTCAGGAGGAGTGTGGCGGCCTGCTTGATGGTTGGCCGACGGGATTTTATGTTCGTCATGCTCGCGTTTGGCCTTTGGTGGATTTGGACTTGTTCACCCTCTGTGCTAAGGCCAGGGTGTCCGCAGTATCCGCCAAGTCCGCGGTTGACCGGGCGGACTGTTGCTAACTCCGCCTTTGGTCGTGGACTTGTGGCGGATGGAGGCTTGAGTCTTGTTCTATGCGGACTGCCTCTGGTGTGTGCGGACAGCCACTGAAGGGGGTTGCTGCCCTGCAGTGGTTGAAGGCTTTGCGGGCTGATGCCTTGTCCGCATAGCTTGGGCGGACTGATGTAGGTTCGCCAAAGTTGCCTTACTTCTGGCGGGTTATTCCTTGGTAGCCGGCTAAGTCCTTGCGGACTCAGCGGACGGTGGGTTGGCTAGCGCGCGGGCTGGGGCGGTGTCTCTATCTCTAGGGCGGTGACCACACTCCTCACCTCGCCTATAAATAGAACCCCCCCCCCCCCGGTACGTCTACAGTAACTGAGTGAACAGTAAGTTGGGTTCGGCGAGGTGCTGCGGTCTCTGTTTTCTATCCGCGCGGATTGATTCAGAGCTGACGGTTTGCTGTGTGCAGGTCGCGCGGGTAGCTTCAAGGAGACAGGAGTTTGGCTTTGACTTCGGTCAAGTACTTGGATGTGTGCGGTCTCTGCGGATTCAGCAGGTCGCTCTGCGGCTTGTCAGTACTCTGCTTCAACTTTGCCTAGTTCCAATAACCTGTCCGCCAGCTTCAGGCGGGTAGGGCGTCTGTTTGTCAGTTCTTCAGCAGGAGGCGAATAACGGTGTGTCCGCGCGGCCTCGCGGCTTCGGCGGACTCCGTGTCTATTCGGCGGATTGCAGCTTCTGCTCGGGCGGCTTCGGCTGACTTGGCAACCTCAGCGGTCTCGGCGGTTTCCGGTACTGTCCGCCCGGCTTGTGTTTTGGTGCTTTCTGTTTACAGCTGTTTGTACTAGCGAAATCATGTCGCGCTATGTATACCTCGCTTTGAAAATAAGTTAAATGAATATAAGATCTGCTTGTTCTTCCATGTGCTTGGTGTGTTGAGCTTGCTCCCTGTTTTCCGCTGCTTCAAAGTGTGAACTGGGTAGTGCCGAAGATATTAATTTGACGTTTGGGCTACCTTGCTGACCACTTTGAGAAAATTCAACAGTAATTTCCTCCCCTAAACCCAAACTATGACATATATTGCTAGTATTTTGATTATTACTAAGCTTTTTTCATTAAAAAAACTAAGCTTTATTTCACAAGAAAAAAATCATGTTCAATTGCCTAATCTGAATTTTGTGCAGGTATCGCTTTACAATAAGGACTTCCCCAACTACAATAAAATCTCTCTGAGCAAGTGAAGCTCAGCGCCATTGTTGAAATGCCATTTGTTTCTGTGCTGCCACTGCTGTTGGAACAACAGGTAAGACAGTAAGATATCCAAGCTAATTTTGCCATTTTATTTGTTTCTAGTAAATTTCGCATACTCCATTGAGATTTTGATGGCCTAGATATTTAGTAGTGCATTATCATCGTCAATAATTTTATCATGGCTATTCCTTTATGAATCCACTTTAAGATATACTGTGATAGATGCTTTGCAACATCATCATTTAGATAAAGTTGGCTTAGCGGTTATTTGAGAAATTTCTTGAAAGAGGATGAGAATAGAGTTTTGGAATTGTTTCAGAAGGTGATTTGTTTGATAATTCCTTTTAAGGCTCCGTTTTGAGGGCAACGTTTTTGAAGTTCTTTAGGCGAGGTTTGTGTTCAGGAACGATGGTTCATAACCACGACGTGCACGACCTCACCGTCATTCCAAACGGAGCCCAACAAAATGCAATAAAAGAGCATAGTTAAGGTAGACATGAGTATTGTTTAGTCTTATATCAGATGGCTACAAATTGTGTATGTGCAGAGTTATCATGTTCACCTATAGACTAAATCGTTTTGGCTAAATATGAGTTTGATCACTAGTGTATCCAACCCAAGTCCGGTATTGATTTCCCCTCACTAACAAATGGTGCCAAAGTCCATTGTTCAACTGAGATAGGGTGTATATTGGTTTAGTCCTACAACGGTTCTTGAAAAATATGTTGGTGTATAAATAAATACCTTGCGGTTAGCTTATCCACCCATAGACTTCAGTTTTTTTGGTTGAATATGAGTTTTACCGCTAGTGTATGACCTCGAGTAAGTTTCCCCTTGATTCTCTCGAACTTCAAAAGTATTATCAGAGATAAATTTTTTGTTTTGATCAATTATTTTGTGTATGATTTGCGGCCGCCCACGGTTGGTAACTTCAACCATGATTGCAAGGTCCGGGGAGTGATACTTGTTGATGTTGAAAAATCAATCTGGAGAGCTTTCAAAAAGAGATCGCCAAGGGAACAAGAGAATTAGTTATGTTTTACATCATATTTGTGAAAAAAAGTATATTGGTGTAAAGTATCATATAATTTACTCTCGCGAATATTCCCAAGTTGCCTTCAATAATGTCAAGGCAAAGAAGACTTGGCAATAATACATATTAATTAACCTTTTTTAATTTTACTTTTAGTACCTCCCTGTTGGAAATTATTTTCTAATGAAAATGTATTATTATTGCCTAAAGCTCTATTTGGCGCGGCATTTTTGCTCCGATGAATTTAGACAAAACACCGCAATTATAAAATGTTGATTGGCATGACAATGGTTATGACCGCTACCAAGAAAAATAAACTAGTTTTGAACATAAAACCGTTGAACTTCCTTCGGTGAGGTCGGGCAGTCACGAACGACAATTCGTAATCACCACGTTCATGACCGCTACCACCACGCCAAACAAAGCCTAAATTAACTTTATGATCAAATTTAATCAGTACAAATTTCAAAATTATTATTTTTTAGAGATCGAGAACTCGCATATACTATCTGCGAGTTCCCCAGCGAGAGCTCGCTTTTTCAGAGAGCATATCATCATGATTCTCTCAAACGGTTCCGGCTCGCCAAAGCGAGCTCAACAAGCAAGCCTTCTGCATACGACGACTTTGCCAAATGCAACAACTTACAAATTCGCCAGGTGCTAGGTACCCAGTATCTCAAGAGGGAGGTTGGCTATTCAAAGTCCATATATAAACCTCCGCACCCCCCCCCCCCCCCCCCCCCCCCCCCCCCCCCCCCTTGATTGCAAATAAATAGGACCCTAGAGCACAAGTCGAAAGCATGTTCACCCACCCAAGGTTCCAAAAAAACTCTTTGTGCCTCTCTTATGTTGAGCACTGCTACGATTTAGGAGGAAAAGTTTCTATATACTTTTGATTATGTGGCAGGACCTCGTTGTAGCTCACAAGATCCTATTTATTCGCAATATGGAAATGTTCTTACGACCTCCATCTCTCCCCAGTTCAAGTTCTTCCATCCCAAACGCTAGATTAGTAATCTTTGGTCACAAGTGGTCTGCACTTTTTTGAACCTGGATTACCTTGGTTCCAAGATTTTGGTGTGGTAAGCGTGGACCGAGATCAAAAAAAGAACCTCTAATTGGAGGTTCAATGCCGAATGATGGCGACATGGATATAGATCTCGACAATGTGCGAGCTCCAAACGTGTTTGTCACTGAAACCACCTCATTGTATTTAAGGAGGGGTCATCGAGGCGGTGCGAGCTCTCCTAACACCTACTACCGAGCTCGTAGCGACCTCACTGCTAGTCATCACCCCGACTGAGGGTATCAGACCATCACTGTGACATGGCAAAGAAGTCATTGCCTCGCCAGAAGAGAAGCAAGCACTGTTTGAACAAAGCCAATGCATCACCACGCGAGCTCTCCGACTCTACGAGGATGATGGAACTCGCTAGGATGGGAAAGCGAGCCTATTTTGTGAGGAGGTGGTGATCGCAATAGTCCCCAAGGGATTTCGCGAGTCCATGCTCAACTACAACACCTAGAAGGATGACCGCATCCAACACTTGTATTGTTTCAAAGACGTCTCAATTCGAGCTATGACTGACGCCTTCAAATGCAGGTTTTTTGCGACCAGCTTAAAAGAGAAAACAAGAGTCGTGTTCAACCAATTGCCCTCATGTTCTATTTATTGCTTTGAGGACCTGCGCAGAGGGTTGATATTGCGGTTTGCAACGTCAAACAAGAGTAAGAAGGGGCTCACCACCATTTTCCTCCTCAAATAAGGGCCCAACGAGTCATTGGGGCACTACATTAATCGCTTCCAGTGGAAGTCCTACAAATTCAGGAGGTAGATGGTTACACGCTACGTCTTACTCTCACATTCGGCCTACAGAAGGGGTTGTTCAAGATGAAGCTGGATTGGGATCCCCCATCTCGTTTCAGAAGCTGATTGACCGCACGTGGCGATACTTCCAAGAAGTTGGAAACAACAGGAACTTCCTAGCCTTGCTTTACGAGGCTTTCGAAGTAGGATGACCCGAAGAATTCGATAGAAAGCCAGAAGCTAGAGAAACCCCGCAGGAAAGGCGAGGAGAGTTCTGAAGGTCAGAGCTATTCCAGAGCCGAGGGAACCTGACAGAAATTTCCAAGCCTCGATGAATAAGCCTCCTTGGAGGTTAGTAGGAGGAGGGAATCTTCCATTCAGTCCAATTCCACATCATTCTCTTGAGCATCATGCTCATTTCAACGTGCCAGAGTGATGACATGAGTTTGGAGAACCTTTAGGTCTCCACCTCGGGAGGCGATGATGATTATTCACCACACCTGAAATCATTAAAGGAAAGCTCTGTATTTGGAGCATCAAGGAAGGAAGGAGGTCCCCTATATTGATTTCCACTAGGTGGAAGAACACGCCACTGCGGCGTGCCAGGAGTTCCTAGAAGTAAGAAGGATGGTCGAAGGAGTCGGGAGAGCAAGAGGAGTGGGGCATGAGGACCCACGACAAGAAGCATCGATCGAGGGCATGCTAACCCCAGCCCCCGTTCAAGGAAGATGTGAAGATCGAGTTGACACCGAGACTCAATGTTGAATCAAATCTATCCACAGAGAGGAGTGGGAGTGGAGACCTCCTGCAATGGTAGGCTTCACAACTTCTACAAAAAGAATGTCGCGTCAATGTCCCAAGTCCCACCTCGATCAGAGTGATCACATTCGCGACAGAGGATATGTCGGAGAATGTGGATCCATTCCACGACGCCCTCGTCATCCAAGCAATGATCAAAAACTTTACAGTTACTCAGATCTTGGTGGATAACGATAGTTTGTCAAAATCATTTTCAAAAAGGCATTTGACATTATTGCAATGGAGCCCAAATGATGAAGGCCTTAGATGGCCCATTGTTCGGCTTCATCGGGGAGAGGTAGGAGGTAAAAGGAGTAGAGCTATTGGTGACTCTCGGGGGCACCTCAAAATATTGTTGGTTTGACATCATGGACTCCCCATGCAGTTACAATGCTATCTTCGAAAGACCTCTCTTCAACACCTTCCATTATTTACCCACCTCCTTTCTATAGTGTTTGAAATATACCCAGATAGGGGTGCATATCCAGATCTGGTGCAATCTGAATGTAGCCCAAGAGTGTTATTATATCCTCACTATCAACACCATCGGCTGGACATAAGATGTAGAAGTGGTAGACAAGGTATTGGAATGGATGACATGCTTAGAGGTGGTTGAGGAAGTGCAGGAGATGGAGGTGGCTGCTGCAGATCAGAGGCACGAAAATGTCAAGGTCAGCATAGAGATGATGGAGGACCAGTAGAAGATCACATCGTGTCTTCAAGCCAAAGTCGACATCTTCGCTTGGAGTGCCACAAATATGACTGGTATTGATGTCGAAGTGGTATGTCATCGCCTCAATCTCGACCATGTGGTCTACCCGATTCTTCAAAAGAAGAGGTCAATGACCACCGTCCTAGTTGAGCCCATCCGTATGGAAGTACAAATGCTGCTGGATGCAGATTTTGTTTCAGAAATACAGTATCCAAGCTAGGCCTCAAATATTGTAATGGTCAAAAAAATGGAGGGAAATGGCGCATATATATAATCCTTTCACTGTTGATTAAACCTTGCTCGAAAGATTTGTACCCCATGCTTCGAATCAACGCATTGGTTGTTTCATCCATCGATTTTTCTGTGATGAGTTTTCTTGATACATTTCCAGGATATCATTAGATCTATATGCATCCTTCTAACATGAAAGACGTCTCTTTCATCTCAAACAATGGGTGCTACTCATATAAGATGATGTCAATCTGTCTGAAGTATGCAGAAGTGACCTACCAAAGATTGATGGATCGAGTTTTTAAAGACTAGAAGGGCGTAACCTGGAAGACATCTCTTTCATCTCCAACAATGGGTTTACGTCGACGACTTCATGATCTAGTATAAAGGCATCCAGGGGCATCTCGAAGACATGGAGGAGACCTTCGTGACACTGTGAAAGTACAAAATGAGGCTTCACCCAACTTAATGTATCTTTAGCTAGCAGAGGAAAGTTCCTCATGTGTATCATCACTCCTGCGAGAGTCGTGCTGAATCCTGACAAACTGAAGAACACCATAGAAATGGCCTCCTCCATGGATATCAAAGAGGTGTAGAGGTTGACCGAGAGGCTCATTTGCTTGAGTTGTGTCCTATCTAATACATGGGAGAAATCTTCTCACTTCTTAGGACTCTTTGCACCAATCAAAAATTCAAATGGACTGCTGAATGCGAATCGGCCTTCGAAAATCTAAAGTAGCAGTTGATTCATGCCCCTCTTCTTTAGGGGCCTCACGAAGGAGAGGACCTCTTCCTCTACTTAGGAGTGGGAGTCGAGACTGTTAACTCGATTCTGGTTAGAGAGGAAGGGAGGCATCACCTATAGATCTACTATGCAAGTAGAGTTTTCAGGAAGGCATAGCTGCACTATCCAATCTTAGAAATGCTAGCCTTCACACTCATCAGCTCAGCAAGGAGGTTGGTGCCATATTTTCAAGCACACACCATAAGTGGTAACGATCATACCCTGAGGAGGGTAATAAAAATGTGGAACATTCAGGTCAGCTCCCTAAGTGGTTTGTGTAGGTTAGCAAGTTCAAAATCATCTATATACCAAGGATGACGATCAAAGTGCATGCAGTGGCACTGGGGGAAGCACAACATGGGGAGGAACAATTCATCCTCTAGCAAATACTCTTGGACATGACATCAGGGAGGGATTCTCTTAGAGTAGGGATTGTCCTGTTGAGGCCGCAAGGAATAAAAATCGAGCAAGTAATGGAGAATTTTTTTTCCCTGTCACCAACATCCAAGTCAAATACAAGGCTATTATCACGGGCCTCTGCCTCCAAGGAGCTAGGAAACCAAGATCTCTGAACTCACACAAATTTGGTGGTGGTTGCATCAAAAATCTGAGGCGAGGGAATCAATCCTCCTGTGGTACCTCATGAAGGTTAAAAGGCTGATCGACACATTAAGATCCTTGTTCATACATCATGTCCCAAGGGAAGAAAATGGCATGGTGGACTGGCTGGCCATGTACGATCCCGGGGTGGGAGACATCCTAACTAAGTTGTTCAAGCCGTCCATTGAAGGAGAATTGATGGAGATCGAGATTAGTCAGGAGAACTCCTATCGACCTAATAACAGGAGAACTCTTGTCTACCGTGGAGGACAAGCGGCGTTTCCGACATTAGTCGGGCTATTATTTGCTCTATGATGGAGGTCTCTATTGGAGGATCATTTTTGGTCCTCTGACTCGATTCCTGTCAGAGGCTGAGTTCTCAAGAACCCTGAAAGAGATACAGTTTTGCGTGTGTAGCAGCCACTCGGGGAGTCGTACACTGGAGAAGAGTTTCATGCAACAAGGATACTTCTAGCCGACCATTTGAAAGGACACATAGATTTTCACTCGGACCTATTAGAAGTACCAGCTCTTCACTCCGATGAAGCTATTGTCGAGCTAGCAACTAAGGGACATAACGTCTCACTAGCCTTTCGCCTTCTAGGGAATGGACCAGAAAGAGCCATTTTCCTCCCTCCAAAAGACAACGTTCATTTATTTTGGTGATGATCGATTACTTCTTAAAGTGGCTAGAGGAGAAGGCCTTGGTAAAAAACCACATCTCAAGTGGTGTGAAATTTCCTGTGGGGAGATATCGTATGTCGGTTCGACATACCCTGGGACATTACCACAAATAATGTCCCTTTGTTCACTAGTGTTGAGATAGAAGAATTCTGCCAATAGATACGAACTAACATGCGCTTCACCTCAGTGCATCATCCCCAAAGGAATGACCAGGGAGAGACCACCAACAAGCTTATTGTTAGCCTCTTGAAAGAGAAGGTTGAGAATCAATGGGACAATTGAGTGAAAAATCTCCACTCTGTCTTATGGTCACTCATGTCCACTCCTAATTCGTCCATCGGATAAACTCTGTTTAATCAGTTCCATAGATCGGAGACCCTTATTCTGGTGAAATTTGAGGCCCCCGGTCCATGAGTGGTTGCAGGCAAAGAGGGAAGCGGAGAGTGAAGACTCGAAAATGATGAGGTTATAAAGGAATCTTTGGATTCCATAGAAGAGCATCGAGACCTTGCCATGGCAGGGCAAGAAGAGATCAAGTGGAAGATGTCTAAGTAACTCAACAAGCACATCCAAATCAAGCAATTCGAAAAAGGTGACCTGGTCTTGAAGAAGGTCGTTGGCGCCACCAGATCGGCGACGATGGGGAAACTCAATCGGAATTGGGAAGGACCATTCATGATCCTAGAAGCTCTAAAGACTGATGGTTACCAGTTGAAAATCAAGGAGAGCACTCAGAAACACATGGAGTTGGGCTGACAGGAGTTGGGATGACATGAATATGTTTTATCTCTGAGCCAACGACTCGGTGCAGGCGTCGAGCATGGGACTTGCAACGGTGACCCTGTAATTTTTGTGAAATTACATTTCATTACAATCTTCATGTCTGTCTAAAAAAGCTAGATCTGACTCGATTTTGTTCGGGAAATAAATAAGTTAAAGACCGCACAATCACCGCGAATGTTATAGTTCATGAATGTCCACCTCCCCACTCGGGACCTCCTGTCGAATAAGGGGATGACGCCTTGGGCATAATTAGTTCTCCTAATACCACGCTCCTACAATCGTGGCTGAGATCAGCTCTGCCATTATAAGCTGTCCAACGACCCCCCAAGTCTCATGCTGTTTGCCCATCTATTGGTTCATAATAAGAGGACAAATTTGCTATGTAAAAGTTCAGATGAGAAACCCGACTGATTTAATCCTCGAGTGTGTGAGTCAACTGAAGTCCAGACTTTTAGGGTGGTCGTCGATCCCTCGAGCATCACTACCTTAAGCCTTGAGTGCTTGAGTTAACCTATGTCCGGGCCTTTGGGCTTGTAATTGACCCCTCAAGAATCACCGCTTTAAGCCTCAAGTCGTAAATCAACCAAAGTCCATGCCTTTGGTCCGGTCGTTGACTCCTCGAGCATTACCACTTTAAGATTCAAGTGTGTAAGTCAACCAATATGCAGGTCTTTGGGATGGATATTGACTTCTCGAGCATCTCCGCTTTAAGCCGCAATTGAGTGAGTCAACCTATGTCTAGGACATAGGGATGCCCATCTACCCATTGATTATCGTGCTTTAAGCCTCGAGTTCGCGAGTCAACCTAAGTCAATTCCTTTGGGTTGGTCGTTGACCCCACAAGCATCGCCTCTTTAAGCCTCGAGTGTGTGAGTCTACCTAAGCTCATGCCCTTGGGCTGTCTGTTGACCCCTCGAGCATTGCTGCTTTAAACCATAAGTGCATGAGTCAACCAAAATTCAACCGTTTGCGATGGTTGTTGACCGCTAGATCATTGTCAATTTAAGCCTTGATTGCATGGATCAACCTAAGCCCAGGCCTTTAGGCTATCCTTTGACCCCTCTGGCATCTTCACTTTAAGCCTCGAGTGCATGAGTCAAACTAAGCCCAACTTTGGGTTGATTGTTGACCCCTATATCATCACCCTTTAGAAAAGTTCCCTCTCCTGATCACAATATCTATTCAAATCAGAATCTTCTAGTGAAAAATCTTCAACCAGTCAGATACAAGAAGGCCTACACCCTGAAGAAAAGTCCACTCTCCTGATCACAATCTCTATTCAAATCATTGGGAGCTTTTTGCAACATCATTCACTAAAGTATTCTCAGAGATTCTTGAAATAGAAGACAACATCTAACACATTTAGTTTATTCTTTAATGTGTGTACAAGCTTGTATCATGGTTTTGCAAGAAGCAAACCTTTGTGTCTATTTCAACTGCTGAGCCTGAATATAGTTGTTATTCACAGATATTGTGGATTCAAAATCAATTACTAGACTATAGATTTAACTTAGATAATTTTATTATATTTTGTGATGACACCAGTGCGATTTCAATTGCACAGAATCCAGTCCTCCATAGTAGGACTAAACATATAAAAATAAAACATCACTTTATCAGGGACAATGTAGATAAAAATAAAATTAACCTTGTATTTATTATACCTACTGATTTACAAAGGGCGGATATAGTCACCAAACCATTAGATGAAAAGAAGCATAATTTCTTTTTAAATCAGTTAGGCATGATTGATGGTGAATCAATAATTTGATTTTGATCGGAGATCGACGAATTGTGAACATTTCGTCGAACGGAGATTGACGAAACGTAAACCTTTCGTGAAACTTTCGTCGAACGAAGTTCGATGAATTAGTTTCGAGAACCTTTCGTCGAACGGAGCTCGACGAATTGTAATCCTTTCGTCAAACGGAGATCGATGGAGATTGACAGATTGTATTTTTTTGTGAAATTTTTTTCGAACTGAGTTCGATGAATTATTTATCGTTGGACGGAGTTCGTCTTTTCAACTTCTGAAAACTTATATTTTGGTTTTCATCAAACTCTATCCCGCACATTCTCCATTTCTCTTGCACTTGATCTTTCTGTTTTGTAGGTTAATGGCGGTGTCACAAGCAATTCTCTCTGCAATGAAGTTCGATGCAGGTTTTGATATCAACTTGGAATCTGTGTCATTCAGATCAAATTTTCTAGTACATCTTACAACTCTTTGAGGCACAACATCTAAGAAACTTTATGAGTACCCGAATCAAGCTTCCAGTCGCAGAGATTAAGGAATGGATTCATACTGCTAAGATTCACGATATCTCAACCATTACTGGTTCAATCTCAGGACATCGGGTTTCTCTTCCACCTGGAATATTATCTGAAGTTTTTGGTTTGGTTAATGTAGAAGATTATATAGAATTGTCCGGGACAGAATTTGATGTTATGCTAGATAGATTGGGTAAATCCCAGGGAAACCCTAACCATTTATTGAAAAAGAATTTCTCTATAGAGTACAAATTTCTAGCCGATGTGGTTGGAAAAGTTCTTCTAGGCAAACACTCTGCCCATGAATATGTCACCAGACACCAATTTCTATTGATGTATGCTCTGGTTGATCAGAAGAACATTAACTGGGGGACAATTTTGTTTGATTCCATTAAGAAGAAGATTAACAAGAAGGATGTGAGTTATGACAGAATTTTGGGTATTTTTCTTCAGACCAAATGCCTAGAGATCTTGGTCTCTAAAACTGTGCATATCAATGCATCAAAAAGGATTACTTCTGCTCTGTTTGGAAAGTGGGAGAGTGTGATTTTTAAGCCTCCTAGGGCTGAATCCTCTAGGGTAGCTTCTGAAAGCACAAGATTTGTCCCATCTGCTCTCCTAACTCCAGAAGAAGATTCTCACTTTGTTTCTTCCACTCCACACTCTCCACAACATTCACCTAGACCTTCCATACCACTTTTTCAACAGCCTACTTTATCTGAAGATGTTCCATCCACATCCTTCCATACAAATTCCCCCATTCATCAGTCACTACATCATCTCCACTTCTTTCATCTCCACCTCATTTCTCTCTACTTCATTCATCTCCACCTCACTCATCTCGACCTTAATTATCTCCACCTCACTCACCCATCCGGGAGATAATTTCTGATGACATTCCCCTTGTCATCAATCTTCCATCTATACCACAGGCTGTCTTTCACTGCATCAACTGTGCTAATAGATCAGCTCCCTCCTCTTCCAATCCATCCTTTGCATCTACTCAGAATCCACCTGAGTTTATGTATCTGGATTTCTCTATTATTTCCACTCAACTTCTTGATTTCATCACTCCTACCCTCAAATAGCTGTTGGATATAGCTTTGACTCTTGTTGTGTCCTCCATTGCTAAACTCTCTTCTAAAATAGCCTCTTCCCATTCTGTCCCTTCTTCCAGGGGCCTAGATTCAGTTATCACTGGATCTAGGCAGGGGGGATGCTTGATGAAGAAGCTCTAGTTGTAGTAGTAACAGAAGCTCCAGTTACAGTTGCAGCAACAGTAGAAGCTCCAGTTCCAACTGCAGCAGATTTTATTGAAGTTCAGTATTTAGAAATGACTGAAGTTATCTCAGTTGAGGATGAGTTGACTGCAGTTCCATAAGTTATTACTGTTGGTGATGTCATTGTTAATCTCACAGTTAATTTATATTCCTTATTTATAGATTTTGATTTACTACACAGTTATATTCCTAGTGTACCAGTTTTTGAAGAAGACCTCTCTAGAGCATTAGTGTGTTACACTACTCTTATTGATCCCCCTGTTTTAGAACAGCTTAGATCCAATCTCAGAGCTGCTTATACCAGTGTTAATTCAGTCACAGACTATTGATGATATAATATATATTATGGAGCCGGATTATTCCCCTCCTGTATGAGATGAAACTCCTATGCTTAACTTTGATGATCTACTTAATGAGGATATGGAAAAGGAAAATAATTTATATAAACAGTCAGAGGATCAGTCTGTTGATCATACTAATTTATATAAACAAATTGATGCATTATATGATCAGCTAGAGGAACAGTCTGATGTCCATACAGATTTTAATGACTCAGAAGATTCTAATTCTAAGAAAAGAAAATCCAGGAAAAAGGCTCCAGTCAAGGTTGCTCTTCAACCTTCATCTATAGCTGATATCCCTTATTATATTCTGCATGAGATTACTCTTACACCAGACCATCCACATTAGATGAGGTACTCTAAAAATGAGCTGAAAAGGAGGAAGAAAATGAAGAGGTATCATTACCTCCAAAGTCTTGGAGAGGTCCTCCTCCTCTAGCAGCAGGATCAGCATGCGGTTTATCTTCTTCTCAGAGGCCCTTTTCACATTATTCTAGACCAAATCAGTATAGGCAGGACAGACCTACAAGGTCTGAGTCTTATAACAGTCAAAGCAGTCAACAACATTCAAGCCAAGACAGGCCAGCTTCTCCTATGATAGAACCAGAACTAGATCCTATTTACAGGATGGCTAGGTTCAAGGAACAAGTTGCAATTGCTCAGATAAAGAAAGCAAGGACTGAAGGTAAGGACATTTATCAATTTACTACAATGTCCTCTTACAGGCAATAGGAACTGGAAAAATATCAAAAGAAAACCTTGTTCAATGTTGACAAATACATGAGCTTGCATCCAGAAGTTGTTGTTCCTATAGCCTCTTCTCAAAAAATTATTGGTGCTCAAGATCTAAAGCTAAGCAAAAGAGAGTCTGAAGATCCAACCAGAAAGCTGATTTTCACCAAATCTTCTTCAGATTCTTCTTTAGTTGCACCTCAGAAGGACTCTTAATTTTTGATTATAACTTTGAACTTTGTTGTTATATTTATAAACTTTCTCAAAGCACTTTTTATATTTGTTGAAAATTTATAATTCTGTCAGATGATTATGCTGTGCTTTTCATTTTTGATAGTATCATCATCCAAATATGGGGAGATTGTTAGAACTCCTTATTACTGATTTGGGCTAGGATTACTATTATTTGTTTAAGATGTTTATTTTGACCCAACTTGTATAGACTAGGGTCATAGGTTATCTCCAGGGCTGTTACTTCAGAAGGAATTCCAGAGAAGCTCAGTTCGACGAACGCATAGCTCAGTTCGATGAACGCAGAGCTCAGTTCGACGAACTTCGATCTCCAACTCTAAAGAACAGTTCGACAAATGAAGAACTCAGTTCGACGAACTCAGACCTCCTCTCCGAGCTCAGTGACGAACGCAGAGCTCAGATCGATGAAAGAGAAAATTCAGTTTGACGAACTCCAGGCTCAGTTCGACGAAATCTTTACTGAGTTCGACGATCAGGCAGTTCTATATACAGAAGACAGAATGATTTCAAAAGCATGGTAACAGTCAGTTACAACTCTGATATTTAATGCTAAATATTCTAAACGAATATATCCATTTAAGGTAGCATTAAATATGGATTTATCACAGAGTTTTAATTTTAATTAATTCCAAGGCAGTTACATTCTCGAGGTATTCTTCTGGCATTTCAAAATTGTTTAATTCTTTTCAGACATTCTATATATATATATATAAATATAAATATAATATATATATATATATATATATATATATATATATATATATATATATATATATATATATAATATATATATATATATATATATATATATTCAGAAGATTGCTGCTTCAAAGTTAACACACATATATAGACACAAATATACAGATTGATACAGATATATAGATCTACACATATACAGGTAGAAATAGATATATTGGGATATACATACTCACTGCTTCAGACTCTTCTAGTGAAAAATCTTCAATCAGTCAGATACAAGAAGGCCTACATCCTGAAGAAAAGTTCCCTCTCCTCATCACAATCTCTATTCAAATCCGGAGGAGCTTTTTGCAACATCATCCACTAAAGTCTTCTCAGAGATTCTTGAAAGAGAAGACATCTAACACATTTACTTTATTCTTTAAACAGTGTACAGGGTTATAACTCTCTTCAAAAGATAACTCTTGGTTCATAAGTAACCTAATCAAATGACTTAGATTTGATTTTTGGGTACCTGATCAAAAGCCCAAAGGGTCGCTAGATCTCCGTTAAAAAATAGATCTTCTGGTGACATGGCACCTGATCAAAGACCTGTACTGGATTCCTACCAGGGTGGTAGAAGAGTAGACGTACCCAGATTTATTGGGGAACTACTATAAATTGCTTGTGTCATCTATGATTGTTTTTCTTTTTATTTGTGTGTTGTGATTATATATATATATATATCACTTTTTTCAAAACAGCTATAAAGATAAAATTAAAGTTTTTAATATACACTATTCACCCCCCCCCCTTTATTGTAAAGTCAGATCTATCCCTTCACTTTCATCTTGAGTGCGTGAGTCAACATAAGCCTGCCTTTGGGCTGACTGTTGACCCCTAGAGCATCACTGCTTTGAGTCTCGAGTGTGTGAGTCAACCTAAGTCCTTTAGGCTGGTTGTTTACTCCTCAAGCATCACTACTTTAAGCCTCGAGGGAGTGGGTCAACCTAAACCCAAGCCTTTGGGCTGACCATTGACCACTAGGGCATTGCCGCTCTAATCCTCCAGTGCGTGAGTCAACCTAAGTCCAGGCCTTTGTGATGATTGTTGATCCCTCGAGCATCGCCACTTTAAGCCTCTAGTGCATGAGTCAACCTAAGCCCTAGGACTTTAGGCAGACTGTTGAACACTCGAGCACGGTTGCGTTAAACCTTGAGTGCATGTGTCAACCTAAGCCCAAGCTCGTGGAATAGTTGTTAACCCCTTGAGTCTCACTGCTTTAAGCCTCAAGTGTGTGATTAAACCTAAGTCTATGTCTTTGGGCAGACTATTGACACTCAAGCATTGCCCCATTAAGCCTCAAGTGCATGAGCCAACCTAAGTCCATGCTTTTGGGTTGGCTGGTGACCCTTCAAACATCACTGCTTTAAACCTCGAGTGTGTTAGGCAACCTAAATCCAAGCCTTTGGGATGGGCATTGAATCCTTGAGCATTGGTGCTTTAATCTTCGAGCGCGTGAGTTAACCTAAGCTTAGGCTTTTGGGCTGGTCGTTGACCCCTACGACATTGCCGCTTTAAACCTTGAGTACATGTGTCAACCTAAGCCCAAGCTCGTGGACTAGTTGTTGACCCCTTGAGCATCACTGCTTTAAGCCTCGAGGGTGTAATTCAACCTAAGTCTAGGTCATTGGGCAGACCGTTGACCCTCGAGCATTACCTCATTAAGCCTCAAGTGCATGAGTCATCCTAAGTCCATGCCTTTGGGCTGGTTGGTGACCCTTCAAACATTACTGCTTTAAACCTCGAATGTGTGAGGCAACCTAAATCCAAGCCTTTGCGATGGGCGCTATCTCCTTGATCATTGCTGTTTTAATATTTGAGTGTGTGAGTCAACCTAAATCTAAGCCTAAGCTTTTGGACTGGTTGTTGACCCCTTAAGCATTGTCGCTTTAACCCTCAAGTGAGTGAGTCAACCTAAGTCTCGATCTTTGGGATGATCATTGACCCCTCGTGCATTGCCACATTAAGCCTCGAGTGTGTGGGTCAACATATGCTCCGGCCTTTGGGATGGTTGTTGACCCCTTGAGCATCCCCGCTTTAAGCCTCGAAAGCATGGATCAACCTAAGCTGAGGTTTTTGGGCTGGTCATTGAACCCTCAATCATCAACACTTTAATCCTCGAGTGTGTGAGTTAACCTAAGTCCATGCCTTTGGGATGGCTGTTGACTCCTCGAGCAACACCACTTTCATCCTCGAGTGTGTGAGTTAACCTACGGCCATGCCTTTGGGATGGTCGTTGACTCCTCGAGCATCGCCGCTTTAAGTATTGAATGCATGAGTCAACCTAATCCTAGGCCTTTGGGTTGGTCATTAATCCCCCGAGCATCACTGCTTTAAGCCTTGAATGTGCGAGTTGACCAAAGTACAAGCCTCTGGGTTGGTCGTTGACCCCTCGAGATATGACACCTCAAAGAGTTGTGCTCTCATCATCTTATGAGCCTAAGTGCTCTCGCTCTCTTTGTCCTATGGGCCTTGTGAAAAAATCTAAATAACAAGCTTTTCAATCAACAAAAAGTGAAGTTACATGTGTACGAACCCCTATTTATAGGGAGCGGAGAAAGAAAGAAAAAGCAGACGATGTGGGACTAAAATACAACACGTGTTTTAGGCGGTTACAAAATTTCAGACAGCTATAAGTGAACGGTTAGACAGCCTGTCTGCTCCACACTAGTATTCGTTGGTCTCTACTGGCAGTCTGCTGCTATCGATCTCTATCAGCAGTCCGCTCCACCCAAGCGGATAGTGGCACAAATTATCCAAACTCCAGGTCAGCTCCCTTGATTATTAGGCTGCAACAATAGCATGTACCCGCAGCTTCAGCTCTGCATCTAACTGCAGCTTTTGCTGCTCCTCAGACCGCGGCCTCTATCCACAGCGACATCAACTCTCTATTCCCCACATCCGCAACAACGAGATTAGAGTGTGATCGTAACATAGCTGGAACCAGACCGCCAAGGCTAACCCGCCAGTCCTCTTAACTCCAGATCGCCAAGCTTAATCCACCAGTCAATCTGCCAGACCGTTTGGACTTAGTTGTCAGTTTTCCAAACCTCCAAACCGTTTGGACTAAGCCACCAGACCGCCTAACTTCCAGGACATCCGATCAAACCTCCTGTCCGCCAAGCTCCACAAAATCTAACTGGCCTAAATGCTCTTGCTCTCCTTGTCCTATAAGCTTAAGCGCTCTCATTTTCTTCGTCATTTGAGCCTAAGTACTCTCACTCTCTTTGTCCTATGAACCTAGATTAATCTTCCAGCAAGGTGTTTAAAGTAATATACAACGAATGCATGCAGTATAAGTCAAAATCTATCTTTTCTTTTCTTAAGAAAATCAAAACCATTCTATTTGAAGAAAATAACAAAAGGGCGGTAACTCAAAACGGTACTTCACCCAAAACATCTCGCCTCTCCCTGTTGGGTACATTGGTCAAATGTACCTGATTTGAAGAAGCCTCACCCAACTCAATGATATACATCATAATGTATTTGATGTATGTTGAGTTTACTTGTGCAGGTTAAGTAATCACTGGACTGAAGCAAAAATTTCTAAGTCCATGTGTCGACACCCAGAGGGAAAGTGTCGACACTTAAGAAAGCTTGTGTCGACACCCAGACAAGCAGTGTCGACACTTGGAGTCAATGTGTCGACACCTGGGATGCAGAGTCGACACCAGACAGAAAGTGTCGACACTTGGAGCTGTGTCGACACTCAGTGAAGAAAAGTGCAGACAGAAAGTGTCGACACAAGGAGCTGTGTCGACACCCAGTGAAGCTGTGTCTACACCAGAAAGTGTCGACACTTGTAGCTGTGTCGACACTCAGCAAAAGTCTGCAGAGACTAAGTTAAAGTGTCGACACTCAGCACAATGTGTCAACACACAACCAGAAGAGTCAGCACTTGAAGAATGTGTTGACACCCAGCACAATGTGTCGACACACAACCAGAAGAGTCAACACATGAAGTAAGTGTCGACACCCAGCACAATGTGTCGACACTCAGTTAAAGACTCTACACTTGAAGAAAGTGTCGACACAAGGAGCTGTGTCGACACTTAGCAAAGATCAGAAAGATCAACAAAAATATTCTAAGTACAAGTGTCGACACTAAGAGAATGTGTCGACACTTAGCTGAAGTCTCAACAAGAAGAAGGTGTGTCGACACAAGGAGCTGTGTCGACACTCAGCAAGTAACGACATTGAAGACTATGTGTCGACACCAAGAAGCAGTGTCGACACTTGACAGATTCAACACAAGAAGTTGTGTCGACACAAAGGAGATGAGTCGACACTTAGAAGAATTCAGCAAAAGCTAGAAGAACAAGTACTTGTGTCGACACTCAATTTCAGTGTCGACACATGCAGAAGAATCTGTGTCGAGACATACAAGGAAATGTGTCGACACCTTGTAGACTTGTGTCGACACTTACACAACATGTGTCGACACTTGGACTATAAGTGTCGACACTTAAAGACAGAAAGTCTCGACACTTACAGACAGTTAGAGATTTTCAAGAAATGACTGGATGACTTGACAGCTGCCGTTCCAGCCGGTCTACAACAACTGTCAGAGATGTCAGAAGTCAGTTATGGACCGGACCAGCCGGTTACTATGAAGAAGGCCTATAAATAGGCATCTACAGTTTACAGAAACTAGTGAATCAGATTATTGTTCAAAAGTTCAGTTTGTTGAAAAACAAATTATTGAAGTGGTACCAAGGGTATCAACACAAGAAGATCTTGCAGTCCAAGTGCAGATCTAAGTAGTTGGAGAGAGAGGGCTCCTTCCAAGAAATCAGCCTCTGGAACTAGGCTGAGAAGAAGGATTCAGATTCAATTCTGGATCTTAAGTAGCAGAGGTCAAGGAACTACTATAGGAGGATTCAGTCTTATTTAGTTCTACTCAAGAAGCTTTGAAGGAAGCTAAGTCAGATTGGATCCAGCTGAGTTCTTCCAAGAACTCATCAAGAAACTCTCAACTCCCCTCTTTTATTTCTGAGTTGTAGAGTTAATTTCTGTAATACATTTTTAACTTGTAGGATCCTTGTGGATCTGAGTGATTTGTAAGCCTATATTTATAAAGGCTGAGGGTAGGGCTTGTGAGCCTGAGTGTAGGAGATTGAGATCTCTGAGTGTAGGCCTTGTTGGCTGAGTGTAGGCCTTGACTGGCTGAGTGTAGGCTTTGGGATAAAGCTGAGTTGTAAGGCTTTGGGCCTGAGGTGTAGGAACCAATTTGGGTTCTAAGACAGTGGTGGAGTTTGGCCGAATCTAGTACACTGCTAGATAGGCGAAGGGGGAAAGTGGATGTACCCATATCTTAGGGAACCACTATAAATCACTGTGTGCTGTGCTGTGCTGTGATTGTTGCTGTGTATGCTGTATTTGCTGTGATAGAATAGTTAGAAATCTGTAATTTTAACTGTTTGCTGCCAATAAAGTTAGAAAAGGATTAGGTCACCTATTCACCCCCCCCCCCCTCTAGGTGTTTAGGTACCATATCTTTCAAGTGGTATCAGAGCCAGGTTCCTCACAAAAGGACTAACAGTCTGAGGAGATCCTGTTTGACAAATTCAGTATAAGGCAAAACACAGAGTCAAGCAAATCAAGAAAATCAAGAAACATGGGTTCTTCTGAGAATCACAAGGAATTGGGTTCCATAAAATTACCCATATGCAGAAAAGAGATCTTTGGGATCTGGAAGGAAAGGGTAAGGCTATTTATGGAAGCCTCAGACCCTAGAATCTACATCACAGTAAAGGAAGGGCCTTATGTGCCCATGAAGATTTCAGTTTTGGATGCAAATCAGAGAACTCCAAAGGATTTCTCTGAGATGACTAAGGATGAGATTGTCCTAGCCACAATGGACAAGAGGGCACAGAACATAATAGTGAGTGCCATAGATGATGCAACATTTCAGAATCTTATACACTGTAAGACAGCCAAGGAGATGTGAGACACTCTTATAGTGTATATGGAAGGATCTGAAGAAGTGAGACAAGATAAAAAATCCTTGCTAAATCAGGAGTATGAGAGTTTTAGACAAGGTAAAGGTGATAGCATAACTGAGTGCTACAAGAAGTTCTACAGAATAGTTAATGAACTCATGTCTTATGGAAGAGAGTTCAGTAACTATGAACTAAATGACAAGTTCTTAAGGTCCCTAACCAAAGATTAGGACACCAAGATCTGTGCCATAAGAGAAATGACTAAGTTGGGGGAAATTCCTCCTCCTACACTGTTTGGCAAGTTATTGTCATATGAGATGCAATTGACAGTGAGGAAAGAGGAGGAGAAATCAACAAGGACTGAACACAAGGAAAGATCAGTTGCTTTCAAGACAGAAGTTCCCAAAAAGTGCAAGAATAAGTCATCAACTCCACCTCCAGAGGTAGTTGATTCAGAGTATGATGAGTCAGTCAGCACAAAGAGTGAGAGCAGTGAAAGTGATGAAGACTTTGCTGCTTTCACTAAGCACTTTCAGAAATTCTTGAAAAAGAAGCAGTGGAGGTCAAGACCTTCTTCTTCAAAGGGAAAGGAAGTCTTTTATCAGGAGAAAAAGCCTTCAAAGAAAGACAGGAAGAGGACAAAGTCAGGCAAGACAACTGGATCAAAGATAGTGTGCTATTGCTGCAATAGACAGGGCCATGTTATTGCAGATTGTCCAGAGAAGAGAAAGGAATCTGGTGACAGGAAAAAGACTCACTTCAAAGGAAAGAAA
The DNA here is from genome assembly GCA_039583875.1 of Platanthera guangdongensis. Lineage (NCBI taxonomy): Eukaryota > Viridiplantae > Streptophyta > Magnoliopsida > Asparagales > Orchidaceae > Platanthera > Platanthera guangdongensis. The sequence goes on along the minus strand of CM077153.1, from coordinate 182,553,450 downwards.
GAGAAGTCTTTTGTAACCAAGAAAGAGAAGACTCTATCAAATATCTCCTCTTCAGAAACTGAGTCTGAGGCTCAAGCTTACATAGGGCTGTTTGCTGAAGCAGAAGAGGAAGAATTCATGCAATTAATGGAGTCTATTTATGAACAAGAAGACTGTCAATGCCAAGGACTAATGGCTTTGACAGAGAGTGCCAAAATCCTGGAGCAGCCAGGACCCAGTAAGGTACAAGGTTCAAGTTCAAGTTCAGTTTCTTGTTCTAGTTTAGATTCAGATTCTTCTTTATCAAGTGATGAGAATGTATCTGAATCTGAGGATGATATTCATCAACTTATAGATGAATATAGAGTGCTGTTGCAAGCTTACAAGAAAAGCAAGTCCCTTGCCAAAAGTCAGGCAAAGGAAATTACTGATCTTAAAGCTGCTGCAACAGATTTTGAGAAGCAGTTTGATCAAAAGTTGAATGAGATAGCTAGGCTGAAACACATAACAGTGATTCAGATGGGTACTATATCATTTAAGAATGATCAAATTAAGAGTCTGGAGATCAATCTTCAGAAGGAGAAGGACTTAGTTGCTAGGTTTTCTAAACCTAAGTCAGTGTTACCTTTAATTGATGAATTTGTTCATCAAAAAGGCAAGGCTGGACTGGGCTTTATTAGACCTGCAAGGACTGAGCAGTCCAAGTCTAAGTCCAAGGGCAAAGCCCCAGCATTCAACAAGACTGCTATAGACAATACAGCAAAGGCTGTACCTAAGCAAAGGTACAACAAGTTTGAATGTTGGTGCTGTGGCAAGGTTGGCCATTTTGCAGTGGACTGTTGGCACAATGTGAGTGCCAAAGTGAGTTCCAAACTACCTGTTGGAAAGCCAGTAGGTAAGTTTGTCAAATTGCAAACTAACAATCTCCAAGGACCCAAGAATACTTTGGGTTCTAAGGTTCATTAATTTGTTTTACAGGTAAGTCCAAGTGGCCATACCCCTACATGGTACTTGGACAGTGGATGTTCCAGACATATGACTGGAACAAGAGGATTACTGAAGGACTACATTCCAGTAAAAGATGGTCCAAAAGTAACCTTTGGTGGTTCTGAAAAGGGAATCATCAAAGGGTTTGGTAACATTTCTACAAACTTGGTTACCATTACTCAAGTGGCTTATGTTAAAGGGTTGAAACACAACCTAATAAGCATAAGTCAATTAAGTGATGTAGGGTATGACATCTCATTTGCTAAAAATAGTTGTCATATCAAGAGGTCAAGTGATCAGGAGATCATTTTGACAGGATATAGGAAGAGGAATGTCTACTGCCTAGACATTATGGTTGAGAACAATGGTTCTCCAGTTTGTCTTGTAGCTGATGAGACAGTCTCTCATTGTGTCAAATGGCACAAGAGGCTTGCCCATCTTAATTACAAGACTATTAGCAAACTCTTTAGCAAAGAGTTAGTGAGGAATGGTCCTCAAGTTAAGTGTGTTAAAGATGGCATTTGCTCAGCTTGTCAAAAGGGCAAGCAGACTAAATCCACTTTTAGAAGCATAGAGAACAAAGATGTTGTGAGGTGTTTATACCTCTTGCATTTGGATTTTTTGGTCCAATGCCAGTTCACAGCTTAGGTAGGAAGGTCTATACCTTTGTAGTTGTAGATGACTACTCAAGGTTTTCCTGGGTGTTCTTCTTAAGACAGAAATCTGAAACACCTAGTGTCTTCTATAGCTTTGTCAAGCAAATTCAGAATGAACTAAATAGTACAGTGGTCAAAATTAGAAGTGACCATGGTACTGAATTTCAGTCTGATAGCATGACAAAACTGTGTGAAGACTTTGGGATATTTCAAGAATTCTCTTCACCTAGAACACCTCAGCAAAATGGCATTGCTGAGAGGAAGAATAGAACCTTGATAGAGGCTGGTAGAACCCTATTAAGTGATACATCTCTGCCAGAATATTTCTGGGCTGAAGCAGTTAACACTGCATGCCATGTTATAAATAGGGCTACCATCACTAAAAGGCTTAACAAGACCCCCTATGAAGTTGTGAAGGGCAGGAAACCAAACCTATCATATTTTAGGATCTTTGGTTGCAAATGCTTCATACTTAACAATGGAAAGTCTTACTTAACTAAGTTTGCTGTCAAGTCCCAAGAGGGAATTTTTATTGGGTACAACAATAATAGTAAGGCTTATAGAGTCTATAACTTGACTACACAAGTTGTAGAAGAATCAGTGCATGTAGTTTTTGATGAGACTAAACTTATTAATAATGAGTTGTCTAGCAGTGTATGCAGCCCCACAGGTTTGACAAAGAAAATGGACAAACTTACTATAGAAGATGTGCCTGCTGCAAGACAGCAAGTAGAAGACAGTAGCTGTTGTCTAGGGGGAGAACTACATGTGCCTATTGCTGCAGAAATACAAGGAGTACAGCATGATGCAGATGCTGAAGTGGTTCAACAAGAAGTTAGGATGCCTCCAGTCCACAGGCATCTAAGAGATCATCCAATAGAGCAAATAATTGGAGTTCCAAGATAAGGAGTTCAAACAAGAAGCAGAAATCAGAATGCTGCAATCTATTCCAGCTTTCCGTCTCAAGTTGAACCTAAGAAATTTGAAGAAGCAATACAAGATCCACAATGGACTGAAGTAATGCAAGAAGAGCTTAATCAGTTCAAGAGGTGCAAGGTCTGGGAATTAGTTCCTAAACCTAAAGACCACAATATAATAGGAACTAAGTGGATCTACAGGAATAAGATGGATGAACAAGGGGTCATCATTAATAATAAGGCTAGACTGGTTGCTAAAGGATATAGGCAAGAAGAAGGTATTGATTTTGATCAAACCTTTGCTCCAGTAGCCAGACTGGAAGCCATAAGAATATTCTTAGCCTATGCAACCTATCAAGGATTCAAGGTATACCAAATGGATGTCAAGTCAGCATTCCTAAATGGTAATCTTAAAGAAGAAGTCTATGTGGAGCAGCCTGCAGGTTTTGTTGATCCAACTCTACCTCATCATGTCTATAGACTTAGGAAAGCTTTATATGGGTTAAAGCAAGCCCCTAGGGATTGGTATGAAATCCTATCTAGTTTCCTCATTGAGAACAAGTTCTCAAGGGGGAAAATAGATAAGACTCTATTCCTTAGGGAATCTAGAGGCAAAGTCATACTAGTCCAAATATATGTAGATGACATTATATTTGGGTCTACTGAAAGCAGCCTTTGCAAAAAGTTTGCAAAACTTATGCAAGGTCAGTTTTAGATGAGTAGTATGGGAGAGCTGAAGTTTTTCTTGGGTCTCCAAGTTAAACAGACTGAAAGTGGTTTATCCATATGTCAGTCCAAGTTCACCCAAGAACTCATAAGGAAGTATGGTATGGATTCATCCAGTACCATGAAGACTCCTATGGGGTCAAGTATGTCTCTTAGCAAGGATGATGCAGGGAAACCTGTAGATGAAACCTTGTATAGAGGGATAGTTGGCTCCCTATTATACTTGACTGCTAGTAGACCTGACATCATGTATGCTACATGTGTTTGTGCCAGGTATCAAGCCTGCCCTAAAGAGTCTCATTTGACTGCAGTCAAAAGAATATTGAGATATCTAAAGGGCACTCCCTATCTAGGCCTCTGGTACCCTAGGAATGGAGATTTTGATCTAACAGGTTATACAGATGCAGACTTTGCAGGATGCAAAGAGGATAGAAAGAGCACAACTGGAACCTGTCAATTCCTAGGTGGGAGACTAATTTCATGGAGTAGCAAGAAGCAAACCAGTGTGGCTATCTCCACAGCTGAGTCAGAGTATGTGGCTGCAGGAAGTTGCTGTGCTCAACTTCTGTGGATACAACATCAGCTAGAGGACTATGGATTTCAGGTAAGTAGAACTCCACTTTACTGTGATTCTACAAGTGCTATTTCAATAGCTAATAACCCTGTATCTCATAGTAGAACTAAACATATTGAGATTAAATATCATTTTCTTAGGGAGCATGTAGAAAGAGAAGATATTTCACTTGAATATGTTAAAACTGATAATCAGATAGCTGATATGTTTACTAAGCCCCTAGAAGAAGCTAAGTTCAATAGATTCAAAATTGAACTAGGAATGATAAACTTAGACTAAGTTTATAGAATAGAAAATTGGCTAAGTAAAAAGGTGTCGACACATAGACAAGTCTATGTCGACACAGAATAGTGGTGTCGACACTTCAAGAAAAAGGTGTCGACACATCTAGGCTGTTGGTGTCGACACTTCAGAATGTTAGTGTCGACACATGTCCAGTAGGTGTCGATACATCCAAAGTGATGTCGACACTTATGTTTTACTCAGAATTTTCTAAGTAAAGTCTCGACAATGTGTCGAGTTATGTTGTGTCGACACATAACCAAGTGTCGACACATAAAATCTATTGACTAAACTTGTGTCGACACATGTGTGTCGAGACATTATAAGTCAGTGTCGACACTTATTGCCAGTGTCGACACATGTTAAGATAGCTGTCCCGCCTGTTCATCTTCAAAATTAGACAGGTATAAATAGGGTTCTATCTTTGTTTGTCGACACGCTTTCAAAGTTTCGAGACCAAAACTACAGTGTCGACACCTCTCTTTTCTAAAGACAAATTCTCCAAACCCTAATGGCTCCTAAGCTTGAGGAGAACGTTAACGAGGGCTATGAGCTAGTGCGCGACGCATTCGACGATGCAGATGCAGAAATACAGGCTATAGTAACCCTAATCGCCGATTCTGGACTAGAATATCTCTTGTCTGAACCTACAAAGATTTGGAAGAAGGAAGTACTTGAATTCCTTAATGGAGCTGCAAAAGATGAATCTGGATTCAGAATCAAATCCAGAGTTCATGGAACTAAGGTCAAGGTTTCACCAAAGAATCTGAGGAAGGTGCTCCAGCTACCCAAAATTCAAGATGAAGAAGAGGTTACTGCTTCAAAGACCAGGGAAGCTTTAACCTGGTGTGGTCTTGATCCTAAAATGAAGATAGGATCTGTATTCAACAGAAAAGGCATGAATAACCAAGGAAAGTTCATGTCTGAAATTGTGGGAAAAGTCTTACTCAGCAAGATTGGAGGGCATGACAGAGTGTCTGCCTACATGTTTGAAATAATGACAAAAATTATCTTCACTATTAAAACTGATTGGTCAATGATAGTATTTGACAAGATCAAGGAGAGTCTGAAGAAGCCCAACTTGGGCAGAATAATTAGTCTCTACCTAGCTGGTACCATACCAAAGGTAATGAATACTGCTGCAGGCAGCAAGATCAATCATATGAGGAAAATGGATCAAAGGATCTTTTCCAGATGGGACAGAGTGTTGACCAAGGACATATCAACTCCAGAGAAGACAATTACTGAGAAGGAGATTCCTCCAAAGAAAAAGAGAAAAACTGCTCCAGTTGAACAAGAGTCCTCCAGCAGTTCTGGGTGTGAAGAACATGTTGTCTTCACTCCTGATGACCAAGAGGAAGTGCCTGCAGAGAAGACCCCTACTGCTCAAGATATTGCTGAGATCCAGGGGGAGCTACCACAGGCTAGCCCCATCCATAGGGATCAAAGCCAGGGGGAGCCTCCAGTTATAGAAGAACCATCTACACTGGACAGTGAGCAAGCCACCATCATCATCCAAGAGGTACTCACTGACCTAAAAACTTTAGAATATCTTATAGAAGATGCTGATTTGTCTGATGTTCCTCAGCAAACTCAGCTGCCTAGTCAAGAACCAGATGTTGTTATCAAAGACACATCTGCTGTTCCAGTAATTGCTGTTCCAGTAGTTGAAGAGCAAAGAATGTCTCCAGCTCAATCACCTCAAGAGTTCACCATGGAAGATCTATTTCTCAATCTAGATCAAGTTGATTTTGACATGGATAAAGAAGCTGCTGGAAGAGATACTGCTGCTGCTGAGGGGGAGCTAGTACAAGATCTGGAAGTGCCTATTAGGCCAGAAAATGAGAAGGCACCTGATGTGCAAGCTGAAAAACCTCAAAGCCCTAAGGACAGGGTTGAGATAGCCAGCACTTCTGCCTCTGAAGATGAGGAGAGTGCTAGGGCAAAGAAGAAGAAATTATATGTTTTTAAAAGGAGAAGTCAAAGTTATAAGAAAGCTCTGCAATCTATAGCCCCACAGCCTATAATTCAACAAGCCCCAACTGTTGATTATAGTGCCTTAATGATTGCCATGCAGATAAAACTTGATGAACAAAGAAAGGCTATAGAGGCTTATGTAGATGAAGGGCACAAAGCTTTACAGTTTGATCTTGCCCAAGATATAAAATCTATAAGGTTTGAGATGAACCTTAACAAGAAGGAAATGAATGAATGCTTCCACAAGGGTGGAAATGCTGTGGTGTATCTGGCAACACACCAAGAGAAGATCAAGACACAGGTAGATGATATAACATTGAAGCAAGGGTATGTACTGGAAAATCAGATAAGAATGAATGACAATTTGACTGCTTCACATAATGCTATAATCACTGAGTTGAAGAACAAGGCTGATGAACCTTCTACATCTACTGCTGCTGCTAAAACAGAATTTGACAAAGCCTTTCAACAAGAACTTTCTGCTGTTAAGACTGCTATTAAAGACTCCCAGAAAGCTATATCTGATCAACTGCAAAAGCTCAAACCATTCTTTAAAGAGGGAATCAGATATTTGGACAGTCAAATAAGATTTCAAAAGGATGATGTCAGAGACCATATGGCTCGAGAAGTCATAAAGGGGGAGAGAGTATTAGTCAAAGCTAGCTCTGACCATGCCAAATGGATATCTAATTCCATCAGAGCTACACTGGGCTATCCTCCACTCTGTGATGATGATAATGTTGCAGAATCTGGGATTCAAACTACATATCTTGGAGGAGAGCAACCAGAGGTAGCTCAAGTGATATTTCCTCCACCAGATTTTGACATGGTGCAAGCTGATATTCATCATATGTATAGCCCACCTGAAGGGAAGTCCAATGTTATTCTGGATAAAGTGGTTCAACCTATTACTGAAGCCATACAAGAGGCTCTACAGAAAGAGGAAGAGACAAGGTTGTCTAAAAAGAGGTTTAGGGAACAAGCAGAATAAAAGCCAGATTTTGAACAGTGGAGCCCTACCTCTAGGAATATCATTTTAACTGCCTGGAAAGCTGCCAAGGACAATGCTCATGACAGGAACAAATGGTTTTCTGAAGCAGAATGGAGAAAACATGAGTTCAGGCAGGAAGCAATAGTTCAATTCAGAAGGAAGGCTAAGATGGGAAAGCTACCTCCTACTGCAGTGGAGCCTAGCAAGTACTTCCCCAAGCCATATCACTACTTTGAAAGGCAGAAGATCAAGGCAGAAGAACTCAAAAAGAAAGATCTAAAAGGCAAGAAGCCTGCTGTTGCTGAAACTGCTGAAGCCACTGCCAAAGCTCAAGTCCAACCTGGCAAAGGCATAGTTATCAAAGAGCCAGACCAGAAATAGATTAAGAATTGACTTGAAGATTGTTGTAATCTTTTGAATGTAAAACATTTTTGTAAACCACTAAAGATGTATAAGAAAAATGTTAGAATAATGTTTGATAAATATATTTCATGATTGTTCTGTGAATGTGTCTATTTCTTATTTGTTCTGGAATGATGAATGTGTATACATGTGTGAATTTATTACATGTTTATGTTTACCCTGCTGTAAATAATCTGCTTTACATCATTTTGTAATTTTTAATTATGAATGGTGTATATCATTGACTAAGGGTTATGACTTCTCCAAATAGGGGGAGATTGTTGGGTACATTGGTCAAATGTACCTGATTTGAAGAAGCCTCACCCAACTCAATGATATACATCATAATGTATTTGATGTATGTTGAGTTTACTTGTGCAGGTTAAGTAATCACTGGACTGAAGCAAAAATTTCTAAGTCCATGTGTCGACACCCAGAGGGAAAGTGTCGACACTTAAGAAAGCTTGTGTCGACACCCAGACAAGCAGTGTCGACACTTGGAGTCATTGTGTCGACACCTGGGATGCAGAGTCGACACCAGACAGAAAGTGTCAACACTTGGAGCTGTGTCGACACTCAGTGAAGAAAAGTGCAGACAGAAAGTGTCGACATAAGGAGCTGTGTCGACACCCAGTGAAGCTGTGTCTACACCAGAAAGTGTCGACACTTGGAGCTGTGTCGACACTCAGCAAAAGTCTGCAGAGACTAAGTTAAAGTGTCGACACTCAGCACAATGTGTCGACACACAACCAGAAGAGTCAGCACTTGAAGAATGTGTCGACACCCAGCACAATGTGTTGACACACAACCAGAAGAGTCAACACATGAAGTAAGTGTCGACACCAAGCACAATGTGTGGACACTCAGTTAAAGACTCTACACTTGAAGAAAGTGTCGACACAAGGAGCTGTGTCGACACTTAGCAAAGATCAGAAAGATCAACAAAAATATTCTAAGTATAAGTGTCGACACTAAGGGAATGTGTCGACACTTAGCTGAAGTCTCAACAAGAAGAAGGTGTGTCGACACAAGGAGCTGTGTCGACACTCAGCAAGTAACGACATTGAAGACTATGTGTCGACACCAAGAAGCAGTGTCGACACTTGACAGATTCAACACAAGAAGTTGTGTCGACACAAAGGAGATGAGTCGACACTTAGAAGAATTCAGCAAAAGCTAGAAGAACAAGTACTTATGTCGACACTCAATTTCAGTGTCGACACATGCAGAAGAATCTGTGTCGAGACATACAAGGAAATGTGTCGACACCTTGTAGACTTGTGTCGACACTTACACAACATGTGTCGACACTTGGACTATAAGTGTCGACACTTAAAGACAGAAAGTCTCGACACTTACAGACAGTTAGAGATTTTCAAGAAATGACTGGATGACTTGACAGCTGCCGTTCCAGCCGGTCTACAACAACTGTCAGAGATGTCAGAAGTCAGTTATGGACCGGACCAGCCGGTTATCATGAAGAAGGCCTATAAATAGGCATCTACAGTTTACAGAAACTAGTGAATCAGATTATTGTTCAAAAGTTCAGTTTGTTGAAAAACAAATTATTGAAGTGGTACCAAGGGTATCAACACAAGAAGATCTTCCAGTCCAAGTGCAGATCTAAGTAGTTGGAGAGAGAGGGCTCCTTCCAAGAAATCAGCCTCTGGAACTAGGCTGAGAAGAAGGATTCAGATTCAATTCTGGATCTTAAGTAGCAGAGGTCAAGGAACTACTGCAGGAGGATTCAGTCTTATTCAGTTCTACTCAAGAAGCTTTGAAGGAAGCTAAGTCAGATTGGATCTAGCTGAGTTCTTCCAAGAACTCATCAAGAAACTCTCAACTCCCCTCTTTTATTTCTGAGTTGTAGAGTTAATTTCTGTAATATATTTTTAACTTGTAGGATCCTTGTGGATCTGAGTGATTTGTAAGCCTATATTTATAAAGGCTGAGGGTAGGGCTTGTGAGCCTGAGTGTAGGAGATTGAGATCTCTGAGTGTAGGCCTTGTTGGCTGAGTGTAGGCCTTGACTGGCTGAGTGTAGGCTTTGGGATAAAGCTGAGTTGTAAGGCTTTGGGCCTAAGGTGTAGAAACCAATTTGGGTTCTGAGACAGTGGTGGAGTTTGGCCGAATCTAGTACACTGCTAGATAGGCGAAGGGGGAAGTGGATGTACCCATATCTTAGGGAACCACTATAAATCACTGTGTGATGTGCTGTGCTGTGATTGTTGCTGTGTATGCTGTATTTGCTGTGATAGAATAGTTAGAAATCTGTAATTTTAACTGTTTGCTGCCAATAAAGTTAGAAAAGGATTAGGTCACCTATTCACCCCCCCCCCTCTAGGTATTTAGGTACCATATCTTTCACTCCCTTGCCAACTGATTACTCTGCATGGCCCGACAACTTGGCATCAGATTGATGCAAACACAAATACACACTGCCTGAGGGCGAGGAAAAACCACGTCGAGGAGAATCATCTCTTGATCCACCGATTGAGACGTTGTTGTTAGAAGCTGAGCACATGTACTAACCGCAGTCACCCTCTAGATTGAGATCAAACTCGCCAGACGAGGATTCACCAAGCGTTGGATTGAACATCTTTGAGAGAATCAACTCTGTGGACCATGGCTCGCCATCTTCGATTACCTTCCCCTTCTTCCTTAAGCGAGCAAGAATCAAGATGCTGCCATCCTAGAAGAACGTTGGCACGAGATCGAGCGGATGTCAGCACGACGCGAGTTCCTTAGGGGATCCTTTTTGACGTGGTTCCCGATGCTAGCGATGTAGTGGCCTGCGACCGAACTGCGGCATGCATGAGCTTCATAGCCTCTACCTCATCCTGAAGGCCCTTATTCCTTTGCTCCTGGAGCGAGATCCAGTTAGGCTTTTGCTCATGGCTTTGCCGAGGAGGACTAACCCAGGCTCCGTTTTGGGGGACTTATTTTCACCAATCAACCGGTTACGACCGCATGAACTGACCTTAATTATGGTCCAATTCATGCGGTCGTAACCGCTTGACCGGTGAAAATAAGTCCCCCCAAACGGAGCCTTAGTTTCTTGTTGCAAGGATCTTGGCAGACTGTTAAAATTGAAATAAACTAAGTCCTCAATAAATCTGCGAGCAAAAGCCTAATTAGAGGCGAGGCAAATTTACATCAATCGCATCCTGCGAGGCCCTATCTTGATGTAGCTGGGCGGCCTCTTCTTCATAGTGGTCTACTTTTTGGAAGTCTTGGAAGACTTGCTCTCGCATCTGCCAATTGATTTGCAGACTCGGCTCAGCTTCTGTGCTCGTAACAGTAAGGGCATCCTTGGTATGGTACAATGCCTTGCAACAGCGAAGATGTTACTTTGCCAACGTATGAGTGAGCTCAACATTCCTCAATACCGCACGCGAAGTTCGCCGCTCGAGATACCTAGGTGACTCCCCCGCCAGGCTCTCGGCGTCATCTCAACCATAAATGACATACAAGAAATTGTCTGATCTTCATCCGGAATTTTGTCTCCTGCCCAGGAGGGAGAAGAATACTTAGGGAAATCTGGTTCTGCTCAGAATCCCAGGCAGTAGAGGCTTGCCAGAGATGTCTATAAGTCGCAAGACCTTCTAATGTCTCGAGTCCCCAACGTCTTCAGGGTCCTCACAAATATTTACCAAGACCCCCCGACAGCTCGCAATGTTCCATAAGTTTTTTTGTCTCTTAGGCAAACCTGAGATTTTGGCTCCTAATCGATGGGCTTTTTATCCTTAAGATCGAGGGGAACATCCTCCAGAATCTCGATATACTCGACTCCAAGAGGGGGAGGCTTGCGCTTCCCATGCAAGGGCTCAGTCTCGCCAATATGCACCCCAGTCGAGGGGGCGGGAAGAAGACCTACAAAAATGGGGACAAAAGTAAATATGGAATTTTGCGATGCTGAAAGAAAGGCGATATGTTCATTATAAGAGAGTTTGTACTTGTCTTTGGGTCAATGTAAGCAAGTTTATTGACCCTTTGTCACAGCTGGAGGACATCCATCTTTCATTGGAAGTGCGAGAGGTAAAGATCCCTCAATTGGTCAGGTATGTTAGGCGTCTTGTAATATTCATTGTCCCTTTGGATTGGTCGAAGGAGTGTCGATCCAAAGGGTCCTCACACGATCACTAAAATAAGCAACCCCCTCTGAAAGAAAGGCGAGATGTTCGTTATAGGCGAGTTTGTATTTGTCTTTGGGTCAATGTAAGCGAGCTCATTGACCCGTCGTCGCAGCTGGATGACATCCATCTCTCATTAGAAGTGCGAGAGGTAAATATCCCTCAATTGGCCAGAGATGTGAGGAGGCTTGTAATAGTCATTGTCCCTTTGGACTGGCCGGAGGAGTGCCGATCCAAAGGGTCCTCACACGATCACAAACTTATCGTCTAATGGCGAACATCGTTTTGAAGCTCCTTGACCTTCAAGGAGGCACAACTAAAATAAGCGACCCCCTCCGAAGTTTGCCCACATGGAAAGGAGCTTCTTGAAGATGATGAAGTCGGAAATGAATTTGGCCTTGTGTAGGAAGCACATAAGTGAGACCATCATTGCAATCCCATTCAAGTTAATTTGGGCGGGAACAAGGCCAGAGTGATTCAACATCAGCTGGACCTTCGACCAAAGGGGAAGTCAAAATCCCATTTCAAAATCTGTCAGGGTAATGATATGCTCATCCTTTAAGGTGTTGAGACACTCGTCAGGCTCATCTTGGCGAGCTGAGAACCTTTCTGGCAGATAGTTCTGCTGAAAGGAGGTGAGCTCATTGATGGTGTTTTTGTACTTTAGGAATCGACAGTAAAGAACTTCGTTGTTCAATGGAGGAGATCCTCCAACTTATTGTCGAGCTTATCTTTTGGAGACATAGTCACGTTCGAAGAAGCGAATGCTAAAATATCTCACACGCAGGGAGCCCAGGTGCAAAGGCTCGGCTGGAGAAAAATTTGTGTACAAAGAGGTCGGGTGTAGTACCCCCCCAACCTTTTTGCCCGGGTCGGGCCGAAGGGGTACTATTGGGCCCAAGACGCCCACCCAGTGCTCCTTAGGGGAAACAATCCACCATATCCAAGCACTAGATGGTCGTCTTGCTCGGCTCGAATCATAACATACACAACCCATCAAAGTATAGCGGAAACATTAACAAGAAACCATTACAGATATATATAACACATCATAATAATATCGAGGTTCTAGGGCCGACGCCTATGCATTTATACAAGCCCGTGGGCTATACATGTGCTACATATAATCCTCATATACTCTCTCTCTACGCTGCTCACTGGAACTCACTTTTCTAAACTCTGGGGATGGCGGGGGTGCATATGCTCGAGTAGACCTAGCTGCTGGCGTAATCTCCTACGGTAACGGGTCACTACGGTGCTCCACCTCCTGTGAATGGTTAATCAAATAACCGTTAGTCACAGAGCTAAGTGGAAACAAATCTCCTCCCCGGATACACATCCTAGGGACAAGCACGCACCCACCCAACAAAAGTAAATAGCCAAAACAAGAGAGGGTTAGTACAACATTTCATATATGAACAGCTAGGAGCAATTATAGAAGTGTAGTATAACCGGTAAAAGCAGCAATAGTATAAATCGGTTATAACAAGGCTCTACTAGCTCATCAGCACATCAGGTTTTCATATCCTGAAATCTATCGCAGGCACTCATAGTCGCGCACACACCGCAGGCATTCATAGCCGCGCGCACACTGCAAGCATTCATAGTCGCGCACACACCGCTGACATTCATAGTCGCGCACACATCGCAGGCATTTATAGCTGCACACACACCGCATGCATTTATATCCGCGCACACACTACAGACATTCATAGTCGCGCACACAAACCCTATGTCGACATAGTTTGGACCACTTCTATTCCAGTAAGGTAGCGAGCCCCGCGGGCCTCACCGAGGTGGCCGTCGGTGACAGTGGCCAGTCCTGCCACTTCTCGGGGTGATCGTACCGCACAACCCCAGGCCATAACGTACAACCTTGTGTACTCTTGGATGTGAGCGACATCCGACGAATCATTTTGGCCGACCAGCGGAGGAAAACACGACGGGGAATATAACGGTCGGTCACCCGTGGTACTCATCTCCCTGTCTCCTTGAGTCATCTACCTTCTCGCACTGGTACAAACAGTCTGCGGAAAGGACTGACCCGCCACTATTTCACTGCAAGCAATTTATAATCAATCAAACAAAGGAAAACAATATAAAACATCGGGTCTACGTCGGCACTCAGCTCTACTTTCGACAACGAGCGCGGGAGCGCATTATTTGGGGCTAGACCTGGAGGACTACTTCAACTCCGGTTATCCCCAACTAAGGCTCGACGACTGCTCGTCAGAGCAGGACCTGGGATTATAACAGTAAATTGCAATAGAAATAAGTGTGGTGATTATGCTGTTTATTTAAAGTGCTGGAATAAAATGTGACCAGTACGAGACTGGAGTAGTACTGAATTGAAAGTACTAAAATAATCCTGACCAGTACGCAACTGGAGTAGTACTGAATAGAAAGTACCGAAATAAGCTTGATCAGTACGCAACTGGAGTGGTACTGAATTGAAAGTACTAAAATAAGCCTGACCAGTACGCAGCTGGAGTAGTACTGAATTGAAAGTACTAAAATAAGTCTGACCAGTATGCAACTGGAGTAGTACTGAATTGAAAGTACTAAAATAAGCCTGACCAGTATGCAACAAGAGTAGTACTGAATAGAAAGTAGTGAAATAAGCCTGACCAGTACGAGACTGGAGTAGTACTGAAATGAAAATAATGAAATAAGCTTGACCAGTACGAAACTGGAGTAGTACTCAATTGAAAGTACGGAACTGAAAAGAATAAAGGAACTGAACCAGTGCAAGACTGGAATAATCATAAAGAAGATGGTTAGTAGTCCAATCACTCCATCTAGGAGGCTTTAGTTCCATCTCCGTTCTCAGGACAGATTTTCCATCTCCATCCAGGAGACAAATTAAGTTCCATCTCCGTTCTCAGGAGAGATTCAGTTCCATATTCATCCAGGAGGCACATTCAGTTCTATCTCCATTCTCAGGAGAGATTCAGTAACATCTCCATTCTCGGGAGAGATTCAGTTCCATCTCAGTTTTTAAAGGCTTCCTTGGGTTACACCCATTTTTAAGATCCAATTAATCTGGTTGCGTCATATTAATTACGACTTAATCAGATCAGGGGCTTGTTAGGAGTACACCCTTATTATTCATCAAAAATAATTCATAACTCACCACTCGTGCTCTCATCTTCCAAGCGTGCCCAAATCACCTGAGAGTCGAGACGATCGACGGTTTCACGAAATCTCGAAACACCCGGAGCTTGGTCACTTGCCTCGGCCACTCTCGTTGATACGAAAATTTGAATCTATTATTCAAATTAGAGAGGATAGTCGCATGCTCCAATTTTTATTTTCGAAGAAAATTAGCGTAATCATAACGAGCGTGATCCTAGGCTTCCATAATTTGGGAAAAATATCAAAACTTATCCCCATGACCCCAAATTTTGATGCAACCCTTGGAATGACCTAAAAAGAGCCTAGAAACATTTTCATAATTTTTCGAAGAGTTTTGGCCCTTTAATTTGGCCAAATAATTTTTATTTGGGCTTTTAAAAATAACAAATCAACTCCAAAAATTCTCAAAATTTTTGTGGAGAAAGCCCTTAGCAAGGGGAACATTTTTCATGTTCAACACTTTCTCCCTAGGAGCTTATACTAGTCTCTTAAAAATCAAAAACCATTATAATCATATTATAATATTTATTATAAATATTATAATAATATATTTATATAATATATAATATATTTTTTTGTATATATAAAAATAACTTTACTGTTTATCACCTCCCCCCCCCCCCCTCGTGCTATATCATTCCGCCGCCCCTTACGGGCTTCTCCAGCCGCTGGCCGGCCATGACTCCACCACCGGCCAACCCGCCGGTGGTGGGCGCTCCCTCCGGCGGTGGTCCAAGCCATTTTTTTCTTTAACGGGAGGGAGGAGGGTGATGGCGGCGGCGCTCCGGCCGCCGGGAGTGCCATGCAAGACGTCCAAAATAGGGAAGGGGGGGGAGAAGGGTTCCACCTGTGCTGGGGGTGCTTGGAGGTGGCCGGGTTGGGTGGCCATGGAGGGTGGTGGTGGTGGAGGGGGAGGAGCTCCTCGGGTTGGCTTTTTCCAGCCACCAGAGCTCCGACAGTTGGGGGAGCAGGGGGAGGGAGATGGCTCAGAGCTGTGAGGGAAAGAGAGGGGGTGGGGTTGCTTTTATAGGGAGGGGAGGGGGAGCTCCCTCCCTTTGGGTGGTGTGGGGCTAATCCCTCCTTAGGGAGGGATTAATCCCACTCTCCAGTTGTCCAAGGACAGCTGGAGGTCTCTCCTTTTCCCCCATGTGCGGAAAATGGATGGGTCCCTTATGGGCTTGGGCCTCCATAGTGAAGAAAGAGAGGGGGAGAGAGGGAGAAGAAGTAGGTGTGCCTCCATTTGCTTTAGGATAGGGTCTTGCTGGTTGGGGGGCCCAAGAAGAGGTAGGGGCATGGGCCATCCTCCTTTGGAGAGGAGGCGAGACCCTCATTTGGAGAAAAATCCAAAAAGTGGATTTTTAGGAGGGTTTGACCAAGTCAATCCTAGGGTGGGTCCCACTTGCTGATCAAAGTCAATGTGTGTCCAAGACATCAGGGTCGGGTTAAAGTTCGAGTGTCGTGTCATAATTGGTGTGCGCACGCTTTTCGGTGCACGAATAGGCTTGATTTGATCTCGGGTTGACCAATTATCGTCAAAATTGACTAGGACGACTTCCGTTGACTTCGTATTGACCATACGAGTCCAACGCCACTGACTGGGGTTGAATCTGAGTCCGTTTGACGAAAGTCCAACATTTGCGCGTCGCAACGCGCTAAAATGGTCGAAGTGTGTAAAATTGTCGTTAGAGTTCAGATTGTGACGCGACGAGCTCCGATGCGCTCATATTGACTATACGAGGCCACAAGAATTGATAGAACTCGATTCGAAGTTCCCTAGCTCGATATCCAAAATCTCGCTTTCCTCGCGTTTTACGAGGAATGGTCACATCCACTATATGACCTCGGGATTCAACTGAACGAGTTCCGATGCGCTCGTATTGACTATACGAGGCCACAAGAACTGACAGAACTCAATTCAGAGTTCTCTAGCTCGATTTCCCGCCTAGGTTTATTTTCCACCAGGTCATGGGTAGGGTTCGGGCCACTTTTATTGGGCCCACTAGGGCTCTGGTGGCCCAATAAAAGTCGGGATGTTACAATCCAATAAAAATAAAAGGATTTTTGTCCCCGAAAATTTGCTTGAAGTATGGGGGAAAAGTAACATACCTGGGGAAAGAGCTCTGGGTGCTTTTCTCGGAGGAGTGCTTTAGGTTCCCACGTGAACTTCTCTCGTCCGTAGTTTGACGATGGCACCTTAACCATCAGAATGGTTTTGTTCCGTAGTGTCTTTACCTTGTAATCTACCACTCTGACGGGTTCGAGCCGAACGGATCTATCTGACTGTAATTGCGCCAGTGGGGTAGGAAGGTACTGCTCTGGTTGCTGGAGGACTCATCTCAAGGAAGAGACATGAAATACATCGTGCAGATTCCCCAACTCTAGGGGCAAGGCTAAATAATAGGCGACGGGGCCAACACGCTCTATCACCGGATAGGGGCCCAAGAAGCGGGGATCTAACTTTTTCTGCTTTCTCAACCGGGAGACACCATGCATGGGCTTTTTTTAGAAACACCAATTCCCCCACGCTGAACTCCACCGGTCGATGTCGCGCATCGTAGTACTTAGCCTGCCGGCTCTGCGCTTCTCGCATTCGCTCCTGGATCAGCCGTATCATTGTTGTAGTGTCATCGATGTAAGTCACTCCCAAGGCTTCTGGGTCCTCTTCCTGAGCCCAAGTCAACGGGGTTCGGCATCGCCTTCCATATAATGGCTCGTACGGAGCCATCTTAATACTAGCCTGGTAGATGTTATTGTATGAAAATTCGACTAACGGCAACAACTGCTCCCACGGCTCATTGTGCTCCACTATGCACAGTCGAAGAAGATCCTCCATCGTCTGGTTCGTCCTCTCTGTCTGTCCGTCTGTCTGCGGGTAGAAGGTGGTGCTGAAGGACAATTTGGTTCCCAAATACGCCTGCACCCGCCTCCACTCCTTAAATGTGAAGCGCCCGTCACGATCTGACACGATGGACTTTGGTACTTTGTGAAATCATACCACTTGCTCTCGGAACATCCTGGCCAGGATATTTACTCCGTCACCCTGTCGGTTTGGAATAAACCGCGCTACCTTGGTGAGTCGATCTACGACCACCCATATTGAGTCATTCCGAGCGCGGGATCGAGGTAGGCCGTGGACGAAGTCCATGGAGATGTCTTCGAACTTCCATTCTCGTATCGGTAAGGGTTGTAGTAGGCCTCCTGGACTGCGACATTCGGCTTTGACCTTCTGACAGGTCTGACACCGGGCCACGAAGTTGGTGACATCTCTTTTCATTCCAGACCAATAAATGGCCCTGCGCAATGCCACGTACATCTTAACTACACCAGGGTGAATCTAGTACCTGGACTGTTGGGACTCTTACAGAATTTCCTCACGAATCCCTCCGGTAGCGGGAATGAATATGCGATGTCTAAATTGTAGAATTCCGTCATGCATGTTATAATCCTCCTGTGCCCCTCCTTGCAGAGATCGGATTATCGGCATTATCTCTGGGTCGATCTTCTGGGCTTCTCGTATCCGGTCCCGGATGTCGCATTGGATCTCCATCCAATATAGCTGGGAATAGTACTCTTCCGGATCTCTTCGAGCAATCAGGGTAATTTCCAAATCTATCAAAGACTGGAAAAGTTCCTTAGGGATCTGCTCCATCCAACTCCCGGCTATCGCAGGCTGGCGACTCAAGGCGTCAGCGACTCTGTTAGCCTTCCCGGGGTGATATTGGAGAGTGAAGTCGTAATCGCATAAGAATTCCAGCCATCGGCGCTGCCATAGATTCAGCTCTTTCTGCGTGAAGATATACTTGAGGCTCTTGTAGTCGGAGAAGATCTCACATCTTACTCCGTATAGATAATGCCTCCAGATTTTAAGGGCGAAGACGACGACACTCAACTCTAAATCGTGTGCTGCGTAGTTTAATTCATACGACTTTAATTACCAAGAAGCGTAGGACACTACCTTGCCATGCTGCATTAGAATTGCTCCCAATCCTTTCAGGGAGGCATCAGTGTAGATTTGAAATCCCTCAATCCCTGAAGGAATCGTAAGGATTGGCGCAGAAGTCACCGGCTTCTTCAGTTCGATGAACGCAGCCTCACACTCTGGCGTCCATCGGAATGCAACGTCTTTCTTAGTGAGAGCAGTCACGGGTAGGGCGATCTTGGAAAATCCCTCGACAAACTTCCTATAGTATCCGGCAAGGCCGAGAAAACTCCGGATATCCGCAGCCGTCCTGAGTGGTGGCCAATTTTTTACTGCCTGGATCTTGGCTTGGTCTACGACCACTCCTTCCTTATTTATCGTGTGGCCCAAGAATCCAACTTCTTCTAGCCAAAATTTGTACTTACTGAATTTGGCAAAGAGAGAGTACTCCCGGAGCTTTAATAGCACCATTTGCAGGTGCTGGGTACGGTCTGTCTTGGTCTTTGAGTAGATTAGGATGTCGTCTATGAAGACGATGACAAAGTGATCCAAGAAGGGTTCGAAGACTTTATTCATTAGGGCCATGAAGGCGGAGGGCGCGTTGGTGAGCCCGAAGGGAATCACTAGGAACTCGAAAAGACCGTACCGGGAGCTGAAAGCAGTCTTAGGAATATCTTCCTCTTGGATCTGAAGCTGATAATAGCCGGATCTTAGGTCCATCTTGGAGAATACGGATGCACCTTGCAATTGATCGAACAGTTCATCGATCCTAGGAAGGGGGTACGTGTTGCGTATGGTAAGCTTATTTAGCTCCCTGTAGTCGATGCACAGTCGCAGAGTCCCGTCTTTATTCTTAATGAAAAGTACCGGGGCTCCCCAGGGCGAGGAACTAGGACGGACGAATTCAGCATCTATTAGTTCATGTAGCTGGATTTTTAATTCAGTCAGCTCCCTTGGGGCCATCCAGTAGGGGGCTCGCGATACTGGCCGCACTCCGATCACGAGCTCGATCTGAAAGTCAACCTCTCGCTGGGGTGGTAATCCCGGGAGGGACTCAGGGAAGATATCTGGAAAGTCGCAGACTCCTGGGACCTTGGCGAGCACCTGAGATATGTCTTCCATCTCGAAATAGATAAGGAATACTTCGTCCTTCTATCGGACGGATTTCACCAGCTGCGTAGAAGTCAAGATAATACGCGAGACAGAGGGCACACCTATCAACGCGACGCTCTGGCCATTTGGATTCTGTAGCCGGACTTCTCGCGTGGAGTAGTTTATCTAGGCTTGGTGCTCGGCCAGCTAGTCCATTCCCAGAATTATGTCAAACCCAATTATAGCTAGAATGGTTGTGTAGATTTCAAATTCTACCTCTCCCAGCGTAGCCTGGAACGAACACTTTTCGGTAGATGTCATATCCGACCCGTCTGGTAAACGGATTCGTATAGACAGTCCGATTGAACGAATAACATTTCCTTTTGTTGCGATGAATTCTTGGGAGACGAAAGAATGAGTGACTCCTTTGTCAAAAAGGGTTTTGGCAGGGTGTCCTTCTACCAACAAGATTTCTGACGACATGGGGAAATATATAGACATATATCATCCAACTAATATATAGATATATGCATATATATGAAATATACAACATCAGTGGAAGATCTGATATCTCCTATCGCCTAAGATATATACCTATGACTACGTCAGGGGGCGGTCCATGCTGCAGGTCCAGCGCGTAGGGCTCCAGGGGCGCTGCTCGGCCCTGCTGGCCTCTCCTGCCAGCTCTGCCTCTACGGCCTCTCTGACCCTGTCCCCGTGTCGGCTGCCCACCCTGAACTGCTCCTAATCCGGGTCTCCCAGTCACCTGAGGGCAAAAGGCCCTCATATGTCCTAGCTGCTGACACAAGGAGCAGTTCCCTGCGAAGGGAACATCTCGTCGGGCCACTAGTGGGGCTGTGGAGCTGGAGCTGGTCTAACGTCTGGCTGTACAGCTGGGGGTGCTGGGGTACTGGTGGTCGCCTATAAGGCTGCCTGCGGCGTCGGTGTCTGCGCTCTCTGTCCTGTCTATGGGGAGTAACTCCTCCGTCTCGCCTCTGGTCTCGAGGAAGCTCTACTTGACCTCTGCACCGTTGAGCCACTGTCTGCTGGTCCAACTCTAAGGCTGCCATATGGGTGGCTATGGTGTGAAAAGTGGCCTGATAGAGCATGATCAGGGCCTGCCTCAGGTCGTCTCGTAGTCCTCAATAGAACCGAAAAGCTCTATCCCTATCGGAGACATCCAGACTCCCGACGAAGCGTGCCAGGTGAATAAACTCTCTCTCATACTCTGCTATGGTGCGGTTGCCCTGTCGAATAAGCTGGAACCTCTCTTGTAGTGTGGCTCATTCTGCATCTGTGATGAAAAACTCTAGTAGAGCTATGGAGAACTCCCCCCAAAGGATCGTGCTCATCGGCCGACCTCGAAAGGTAGAGCGACTAGCCTCTCTCCACTAATCCCTCGCATATCCTTCCAAGAGGGTCACCACCAAAGAGACTGCAGCCACAGCTGGGCACATCATCCCTACTAACAGCTCCTCCAATCGCTCCACCCACTCCTCTACCTGTATGGCCGTCTCTGTACCCCTGAAAGGGGGAGGCCTCAGTCCTCGGAAAGTCGTCAGCAGATCGGTGGGTGCGGCCATCTCTTGCGGTGGCTGTGCTAGGGCATCTCGGAAATTCGCTAGCATAGTCGTTAGTGTCTGCCCTATATTTTTCTCGGCAAACGGTACGGTCGCGGGAGCAACCGGGTCTGGTGGTGGGGTAGCTGGAACGTATCCTCTGGACGAGGATCCCCCGTTACTGTACTCCAGTATCGGGAGAAGTACCAGGAAAGAGTGTCAGTATTTTGCAAAAGGGAAATTTGCAAAAGCGACAACCCAAGCGGAAAACAATGGTGTATGGGCGTACTATCGTTCAGTCTACAATCCCTAAGCCTCTACACTAGGATCCACCAGGCTTCCGCTGCAAGGTTCGTCCTGAACCCAGAACAAAGCAAGGGACATAGGGATCCTGAGACTGCTCCAAAAGGACGAATCGTGATGGCTCTGATTCGTTTGTAGTACCCCCCCCCCAATCTTTTTCGCCGGGTCGGGCGGAGGGGTACTATTGGGCCCAAGACGCCCACCCAGTGCTCCTTAGGGGAAACAATCCACCCTATCCAAGCACTGGATGTCCGCCTTGCTCGGCTCGAATCATAACATACACAACCCATCAAAGTATAGCAGAAGCATTAACAGGAAATCATCGCAAATATATATATAACACATCATAATAATACAGAGGTTCTAGGGCTGAATCCTATGCGTTTATATAAGCCCTTGGGCTATACATGTGCTACATATAATCCTCATATACTCTCTCTCTACGCTGCTTGGTGGAACTCATGTCTCTAAACTCTGGGGATGACAGGGGTGCATCTTCCCGAGTAGACCTAGCTGCTGGCGTAATCTCCTGCGACAGCGGGTCACTACGGTGCTCCACCTCCTGTGACTGGTTAATCAAATAATCGTTATTCACAGAGCTAAGTGGAAACAAATCTCCTCCCCGTATCCACATCCCAGGGACGAGCACGCACCCACCCAACAAAAGTAAATAGCCGAAGCAAGAGAGGGTTAGCATAACATTTCATATATGAACAACTAGGAGCAATTATAAGAGTGCAGTATAACCAGTAAAAGAAGCAATAGTATAAATCAGTTATAACAAGGCTCTACTATCTCATCAGCACATCAGGTTTTCATATCCTGAAATCTATTGCAGGCACTCACAGTCGCGCACACACCCCAAGCATTCATAGCCGCACACACACCACAGGAATTCATAGCTGCGCACACACCGCAGGCATTCATATTCGCGCGCACACCGCAGGCATTCATAGTTGCGCACACACCGCAAGCATTCATAGCTGCGCAGACACCGCAGGCATTCATAGCCGCGCACACAAACCCTATGTCGACATAGTTTCGACCGCTTCTGTTCCAGCAGGGTAGCGAGCCCCGCGGGCCTCACCGAGGTGGCCGTCGGTGACAGTGGCCAATCCTGCCACATCTGGGAGTGATCGTACCGCACAACCCCAGGCCCTAACGTACAACCTTGTGTACTCTTGGATTTGAGCGACATCCGACGAATCATTTTGGCCAACCAGTGGAGGAAAACCC
Source organism: Platanthera guangdongensis (assembly GCA_039583875.1). Classification (NCBI taxonomy): domain Eukaryota; kingdom Viridiplantae; phylum Streptophyta; class Magnoliopsida; order Asparagales; family Orchidaceae; genus Platanthera; species Platanthera guangdongensis. The sequence continues at coordinate 182,530,583 of CM077153.1, read as the reverse complement.
GATGGGGATTATAACGGCCGGTCACCCTTGGTACTCATCTCCCTGTCGCCTTGAGTCGTCTACCTTCCCGCATCGGTACGAACGGTCTACGGAAGGATCTGACCCGCTACTATTTTACCGCAAGCAATTTACAATCAATCAAACAAAGGCAAACATTATAAAACATCGGGTCTGTGTTGGCCTGCCCTACTAGGCTTAGACTTCGGGCATCGGCACTCAGCTCTACTTTCGACAAGGAGCATGGGAGTGCATTATTTGGGGTTAGACCTGGAGGACTACTTCAACTCTGGTTATCCCCAACTAAGGCTCGACGACTGCTCGTCAGAGCAGGACCTGGGATTATAACAATAAATTGCAATGGAAATAAGTGTGGTGATTACGCAGCTTATTTAAAGTGCTGGAATGAAATGTGACCAGTACAATACTGGAGTAGTACTGAATTGAAAGTACTAAAATATGTCTGACCAGTACGCAACTGAAGTAGTACTGAATAGAAAGTACTGAAATAAGCCCGACCAGTATGCAACTGGAGTAGTACTGAATTGAAAGTACTAAAATAAGCCTGACCAGTACGCAACTGGAGTAGTACTGAATTGAAAGTACTAAAATAAGCTTGACTAGTATGCAACTGGAGTAGTACTGAATTGAAAGTACTAAAATAAGCCTGACCAGTATGCAACTGGAGTAGTACTGAATTGAAAGTACTAAAATAAGCCTGACCAGTATGCAACTGCAGTAGTACTGAATAGAAAGTACTGAAATAAGCCTGACCAGTACGAGACTGGAGTAGTACTGAAATGAAAGTACTGAAATAAGCTTGAACAGTACGAAACTGGAGTAGTACTGAACTGAAAAGAATAAAGGAACTGGACCAGTGCAAGACTGGAATAATCATAAAGAAAATGGTTAGTAGTCCAATCACTCCATCCAGAAGGCTTCAGTTCCATCTCCGTTCTCAGGAGAAATTTTCCATCTCCATCCAGGAGGCACTTTCAGTTCCATCTCCGTTCTCAGGAGAGATTCAGTTCCATCTCCATCCAGGTGACACATTCAGTTCTATCTCCGTTCTCAGGAGAGATTCAGTTACATCTCCATTCTCAGGAGAAATTCAGTTTCATCTCAGTTTTTAAAGGCTTCCTTGGGTTACACCCATTTTTAAGATCCAATTAATCTGGTTGCGTCATATTAATTACGACTTAATCAGATCAGGGGCTTGTTAGGAGTACACCCTTATTATTCATCAAGAATAATTTATAACTCACCACTCGTGCTCTCATTTTCCGAGCATGCCCAAATCACCCGAGAGTCGAGGCGGTCAATGATTTCATGAATTATCGAAACACCCGGAGCTTTGTCACTTGCCTCGGCCACTCTAGTTGATACGAAAATTTGAATCTATTATTCAAATTAGATAGGATAGTCTCGCGCTCCAATTTTCATTTTCGAAGAAAATGAGCGTAATCATACCGAGCGCGATCCCAGGCTTCCATAATTTGGGAAAAATATCAAAACTTATCCTCATGACCCCAGATTTTGATACAACCCTTGGAAGGGCCTAAAATGAGCCTAGAAAAATTTTCATAATTTTTTGAAGAGTTTTGGCCCTTTAATTTGGCCAAATAATTTTCATTTGGGATTTTAAAAATACCAAATCAACTTCAAAAATTCTCAAAACTTTTGTGTAAGAAGCCCTTAGAAAGAGGAACATTTTTCATGTTCAACACTTTCTCCATAGAAGCCTATATTAGTCTCTTAAAAAGTAAAACCCATTATAATCATATTATAATATTTATTATAAATATTCTAATAATATATATAATATTATATATATATATGTATATATATAAATAATAACTTTACTGTTCATCACCTTCCCCCCGTGCTGTATCATTCCGCCGCCCCTTACGGGCTTCTCCAGCCGCCGGCCGGCCGTGACTCGACCACCGACCAACCCGCCGGTGGAGGGCGCTCCCTACGGCGGTAGTCCGGCGGCCTGCCGCCGCAGGAGCCATTTTTTTCCTTTAACGGGATGAAGGAGGGTGACGGCGGCGGCGCTCCGACCGCCGGGAGTGCCATGCAAGACGTCCAAAATAGCGAAGGGGGAGGGAGAAGGGTTCCACCTGTGCTGGGGGTGCTTGGAGGTGGATGGGTTGGGTGGCCATGGAGTGTGGTGGTGGTGGAGGGGGAGGAGCTCCTCGGGTTGGCTTTTTCCGGCCACCAGAGCTCCGACAGAGGGGGGAGCAGGGGGGAGGGAGTTGGCTCAGAGCTGTGAGGGAAAGAGAGGGGGTGGGGTGGCTTTTATAGGGAGGTGGAGGAGGATCTCCCTCCCTTTGGGTGGTGTGGGACTAATCCCTCCTTAGGGAGGGATTAATCCCACCCTCCAGCTGTCCAAGGACAGCTGGAAGTCTCTCATTTTCCCCCATGTGGGGAAAATGGTTGGGGCCCTTATGGGCTTGGGCCTCCATGGTAAAGAAAGAGAGGGGGAGAGAGGGAGAAGAAGTAGGTGGGCCTCCATTTGCTTTAGGATAAGGGCTTGCTGGTTGGGGGGCCCAAGGAGAGTGAGGGGGGCATGGGCCATCCTCCTTTGGAGAGGAGGTGAGCCCCTCATTTGGAGAAAAATCCAAAAAGTGAATTTTAGGAGGGTTTGACCAAGTCAACATTAGGGTGGGTCTCCCTTGCTCGTCAAAGTCAATGTGGGTCCAAGTCATCGGGGTCAGGTCAAAGTTCGGGTGTCGTGTCATAATTGGTGTGTGCACGCTTTTCGGTGCATGAATAGGCTTGATTTGACCATGGGTTGACCAATTATCGTCGAAATTGAGTAGGACGACTTCCGTTGACTTCGTATTGACCATACGAGTCCAACGCCACTGACTGGGGTTGAATCAGAGTCCGTTTGACGAAAGTCCGAAATTTGCGTGTCGCAGCGCGCTAAAATGGTCGAAGTGTGTAAAATTGTCGTTAGACTTCAGATTGTGACGCGACGAGCTCCGATGCGCTCATATTGACTATACGAGGCCACAGGAACTGACAAAACTCAATTCTGAGTTCTCTAGCTCGATATCCAAAATCTCGCTCTCGTCGCGTTTTACGAGGAATGGTCACATCCACTATATGACTTCGGGGTTCAACTTAACGAGTTCCGATGTGCTCGTATTGACTATACAAGGCCACAAGAACTGACAGAACTCAATTCAAAGTTCTCTAGCTCGATTTCCCGCCTAGGGTTATTTCCCACCGGGTCATGGGTAGGGTTCAGGCCACTTTTATTGGGCCCACTAGGGCTCTGGTGGCCCAATAAAAATAGGGATGTTACATTGGGCCCCTTTATCTATGGATGTCGTCCATCAGTAGCACAAGGACGATGGCCTGATAAGCTCTTCCAAAGCTGAGGACGCTTTAAGCGAGGCAAGTCCTCATAAAATGCGCGAGAGTGCCCATTTGTTAAAAACTTTAAAAAATAGTTCAGCTGTGACAATCAGCTTTCGGTGAACCTCTTGAGAAGACTCCCCTTTCATCTCAGTGGTTGGAGTGGTTTCTTCTTAGCAAGCAAGATCATTTTTCATTCCCAACAATTGAAAGTCAAAAGGTGAATTTTCGTTGTTTCACCCCCTATTTATAGGGGAAGGTGCTGATCCCTTCAACTCGCTAGGATCGACCGCACTGAATAAGGCTTGAACTATTCTTTTCGAGCTCTAAGAGAGCCTGCAAAAGGCGGGGATTATGTACAACTTATTCGTGGAGGTGGACCAAGCCCTAGTGGTGAACCCTCTTACCTCCAAAGAGTGACCGTTAACCTAAAGAGGCAAGAAAAAGAAAGTCGAGTGAAGTGGTTCGGGAGTTGGCCTATACCACCAGCAAGCTCACCAAGTTGAGGATCAAGAGCTCACCTATAATACCGCCGAGCTCATTTAGCTGGAGATTAAGACTCGTCTATATTATCGGTGATCTCCATAGCAAGAGCTCGCTTCTTCAGCGAGCATACCATCATGATTTTTGCAACCGGTTCCGACTCACCAAAGCGAGCTCAGCAAACAAGGCCTCTACATTAGGAGACCTCGCCAAAGGAGACAACAAAAAAAACTCGCAAGGTGCCAGGTACCCAGTATCTCAAGATGTGGGCTGGCTATTCGCAGTCCATATATAAACCTCCCTCCCCTTGATTGCTCGCTTATAAATAGGACCACCATGGAACAAGTCGAATGCACATTGACCCCCTACTCCTCATGATTCTCCAAAACATCTTTGTGCATCTTGTAAGACCCTCCTCCCCTAACCTGGTACAGGTCGGGCCGGAGACATGCCTTACTGCCAAAGATGGCCATCCTATGCTTTTCGAGTGGCAACGATCCACTCTCCAATCATAGAATGATCGTCTTGCCAGACTATGGAAACTCATCACATCACATTTGATCACAACAAAAGTTATTCAGAAAACAAAATTTATATACATAACAAAAGGTCGTAGCCATAAGTTTATACATGTGACCCACTAGGCTAAATAAACTAAAATATTTTCTCTGCTTCTACGAAGCTAAGAGCTCATATCTCTAAGGACCGAATATGATACTGGTGCATCTGCTCATGCACGCTCTATAGCGGGCATGCTCTCACATGGTTGTTGGACCTTGCATTGCTCCATCTCCTAAAAAATGGTGTACAACAACTCGTTAGTCGAAAGAATAAGTGGATAAACACCTCCTCCCTAAGATCCCTAAAACTTGTGGATGAGTGTGAATCTCAACACTATCAATAATAGCTGAAACACAAGAGTTAGCAGTAGCATAAAAATATATATCAACAAGAAATAAAGCTAGGAGCGTAGGCTGAATGAGCACAATAATAAATAACTGGAAAGCAACAGTATAACCATCAATCATTCCAAAAAGAGCTCAACTAGCATGCGCACCCTATGTCGACAAAGTTTGACTGCTTCTCTTGTAGCAGGGTAGCGAGCCTCGCGGGCCGCACTGATGTGGCCTTCAGTAATAGTGGTTGATCCTTCCACTTCTGGGTGTATACGTAGAACACTACACAGGCCCCAACGTACAACTCAGTGAACTCTTGGATGTGAGCGATGTCTGAGGATATTTGAACTTTTCAAACAAATGTAGGGACCTAGCGAGGCATAAAAAAACATAGTCGAGCTCTCGAGTTGCACATTTCCCTAATGCCTAGAGTCGTTAACCTTCCCGTACTAGTACGCACAGTTTACGGGCATGCCTGACCCGCCACTTTTTTCTGCAAACAATCCACATGCTTTTCAATAAATAAGACAATTGGTCCTTTGGGTCTGCAATGTCTTGCCCTACTTGACAAGAAATAATTAAGGCAGGCGGATGTCTCACATGTATCATGATTGTACCATTTTGCAGGAATGTTAGTGATCAAGGGAGCTCATTATTTACGGTTAGCTTCATAGGAATATCTCAACTCCAGGTGAGCCCAAGTAATGCTCAACCAATTATACCGCTTACCTGAGCGGGACCCAAAATTAAGTGCAGAAATGAAAGTAAATTGTAGTAAGAAAAGTGTGGTAAATGAAATGCTATTGAAAGTAAAGTACAATAATTGCAATACTGAAAGGAACTGCAGTAATTAAAATTATGAACTAAAATGAGCTGCAATAATAAAAATGTTGAACTGTAACGAACTGTTGTAAAAAAAATTCTGAAATTCAGTATTGAAAAGAAGTGCAGGAACTGAAATACTAAATAAAAGAACATAATAAGAAAAGTCCAGTTTTTCAGTTCCATCTCCAGTTAAAGAGGCAAGTTCAACTTTTCACTCCGTTCATATGAGTCTTCTCCGTTCATTGGAGACAAGTTCTTTACTCCGTTCATAGGAGGATTCTCCTTTCATAGGAGGCAAGTTCTTCACTCCGTTCATAAGGAGCATCTCCGTTCGTAGGAGACAAGTTCTGACAATTTTGCGGCAAGTTCTTCATACTTTAGGATCTGCCGATTATTTGAGTCCGACAATTTCTTTAGTTGAAGCTTCTTAGGGTGTATCAGATTTGCATTAATTTGTTAGAGCTTCATTATAATAGCAAGCCTCTTTATAAACACCTGATTTAATTGTTGAGACTTAAAATATCTGCAAGAAGTACAAGATATTTTAACCTCAATTGCTCGCATTGGGACGAATCAAGTTTATGTTAAGCCCAATATTATGTCTTCTAATTTAAACCTCTTTTATTTAATAATTACACAAAATGTCGGAAATTAATGAAACTAGAACAAGGGGTTGAAATTGCCCTAACATAAACCTCGTAAACTCATTAATTTACATCGCTTCGAGGCAAAATAAATTATCGACTATACGAGTCCAATGAAACTAATAAAAATCAATTCAAAGCATACGTTCTCTGAATCGACTTTTGTTAGTTGCACTCGTATCGACTATACGAGTCTAACACAACTTACTGGACTCAAATCAGAGCACGTATGCTCCATATTCTAAAATGACATCATCATGATGCGCCAAAATACTCAAAATGGACATATTCACCATATGACCTCGGATCGAAATGAAACAAGTTCTGTTCACTACTATTGACTATACGAATCTAACACAACCGACAGAACTCGACTTGGACCACGTATGCTCCATATTTTAAAATGGCATCGTCGTGACGTGCAGCAATATCCAAAATGGTCATATTCACCATATGACCTCAGATAGAGACGAAATGAGTTATGTTGCACTCGTATCACCTATACGAGTGTAGAGCAACTGACAGAACTCGATTCAGAGCACGTATGCTCAATATTTGAAATTAGGTCACCTCTTAACTTTTAGGAAATCTTCTAGGTGACTGAGTCACTTTTATTGGGTCAGCTGGGGTCCTGATGACCCAATAAAAGATGGGATATTACATATCTCTTGTGTTGAGCACAACTCTAGTTTAGGAGAGCAAGTTCCTATATACTTTTGAATACATGGTTGAACCTCTTCGATGAGCTCGCGAGATCCTATTTACAAGTAATTGGGTAGCATTATTGCGTCTTCCATCTCTCACTAGTGTATGTTCTTTGATCCCAACCACTAGATTAGTAACCTTTGGTTATAAGCGGTCGTAATTTTTTTGAATCCGGATTACCCTGGTTCCAACAGGTGGCCTGAAAATTTCTATTCTCACCGCCATCACCCGATTTAGGTTGTTTGGATGAGCATCTTTTTTCAAGAAAGGTGGTTTTAGGCCTTCTAATTAGCCGGTCTAACATGATTTTCTAAAAGACAATTTCTCTGCTTTCAACTTTTCCTATTTTTTTTGATGGTTTATTAAGGTTATGCCTCGACCATTCATGATATGTATTCCTTCTCTTCACTGCAAAGGGTTTGTTCTCCCATTTGTGATTCTTTACTCATTCATGATCTTTGCTTCTCACCGATGATTTTTTGTAATCTACCTATTTATTTATTTATTTAATATTTAATTATCTATGCGATAACACCACTTTTTAAAAAGCTAAATAATTATTATTAAAACTTATTTTTCTAAAAAAATATGGAATACTTTTTTTAAAGCACTTAAATATAGATTTTTCAAACATACTATAGTTTTTTTTTCTAACATCTTTCTAGACAGCTCTAATGCCACCATTGATTGCCCATCACTATTTTTTCACAGCCACCACTACCCCAAATAGAGCCCAAGTCCATATATTTTAGCAAAAATAAGTATAAATTCTTCAAATAAAAAGGCATTCATAAAAATATTTCTTGGATTTGTGCTAAAACGCAACAAGAAGAATCTTGATTAGGAAGGAGCTTGATGAGGTTCTCCCTGAAAAATTTCGAGTCAAGCCATGGAGGACCAAACAGTCGCGCATGAATGAGCGCGGGAAATCAATCGGACCAGACAAGCCGCACACAGAAAGTCATGCTCCCCTGAAGGCTTGAAAATACCTGGGAAGAGGGCAAAGCCAAACACACCCCGCATAGGTGGTAAGCGCACGCGAGTGGTGCACCCACACGCACGCGGCCTGCCCGCACGTGCGCGGCCAGCCCGCGCACCTCATGCACTGCTTTCCGGCCAGCCTGCGCGCGCCGACGACTGCCAACACCTCTGGCCTCCGGCCTCCAGCCATCACTGGCCACCGCCGTCATTGGGCACCCTGCCCAGACTTTCCGGACCGCCGGGAGGGGGGGGGGGGCACTTTCATCATTTCGCTAAAATTGGTGATCCAGGTGACCGAAATGGAGCAATGTCATTCCCCAACACAAATTCTATCCTGGCGCAATTACCAACATATCGCTCCAGAAAACTGTAAATAGGCCCTTATAGCGTCATTTGAAGACAAGCAACTCCAGATGCTAGAAAGAGCTCTGAGGTGTTCTGGCGAGAGAACGTGAGACTTAGATCATTCTTCTGCTCGAAATTCTCTCCACTCCCTTTCTGGCAAGAAGTCATCTCGACACTACAAGAATGTGGTTTTTTCCCAGAGCCAGAGTGCTTCCTTGAGGATTTGAGGTCTTCAAGATTTTCACCATTGGAGCGCTCCCATAAAGGCTTTGAGGACTTAGTTTCTTTCTCCATTATTTTCTTCATGCTTTGCACTTATAACTAAGAGGTGTCATGTCACCCTCTGAGGAATTGTCTCAACTCTAGTAATATCACGCAAAATATTAGATTTTGGCCCGACAATGATTTGGCTACATCATTTTTTACCCTTACCGGATTTTCCAAGTCAAAAAAGCCCTTTGTCATTTACTGCTATTTTTCTTTGACTATCTCCTCGCCCTGTCTAGTTCTGAGCTAATGCGGTCTTATTTTTCAGAACGGGGAAAAATCGGGTGACCCAAAACAGTTTGGCGATGTCTGTCGGAAAAGCTCTAATAAATTTCCAAGTCACAACATCAGCTGCAATGATGAAAGGAAGCGTGCACACTGCTGACCGACCAGCTTGCAAGGATCCTAGTGATCACACATCTAGTGACTCACCCATTAGCCTCACATCGCGCCTCGAGGAGGTAATCGATGCACTAGCATCTTCGGTGGAAAAGGGAATGTGATAGATGGAGGAGAGCCAGGCTCAAGCACTCAATCTGCTAAGTGAGTCAGGAGCCTCTCAGACCTCGGGGGCCTACCCCGTAAAAGGAGGTCAAACATCTTTTCCCTTAGGCCTCTAATCGCTTAATGGAGTGGTATGCACCATGCATGGGCTCGGGGGCACCGACCGTAGGAGGCGTCACTCCCGACAAGACACCCGCCAGAAAGATCAAGGTGGCTGAGGAAAGAGGAAGGAAATGAATCTAATAGCAACACCCGGAGAGCACAACAGGAACCCCAATGGAACCTCACGAGCCAGTGTGCAGCAACACTTTGCCTAGCTCAATGCCTCTCTTGTAGAGATCATGTACGCCCTCAAAAAACACCCTCAACTTCAGAGGCCCAAGACGTTTCCCAGGGGCAGGGGGTCAGTCCAGTACTGCCACGTTCACAGAGGTAGCAGACATGACATAGAGGAGTGCATATGCCTAAAAGAAGAATTTGAGCGGCTTGCGCACCAAAATTTCTCAAGTAATTTCATGAAAGGAGGGAGGCTACGCTGTCGGCCCCAAGCAAGACCGCCAGGGGGGCAACACCATGAAGAGGCACCTCCATGGAAGCACCAGGAGTCGGTCAGGTCAACTGCCCCTAGTATACCAGGACCCTCGTCGAATGCACAACAAATTATGCCCGCCCTCGGAAGCCCACCAGTCGCAGTGAACAGGATACTAATCGATGATGACGTATCCGCCAACATGTTGTTTTTGTCAACTCTGTTTTAGCTCGAAATTTTGCGGAGAGATATCCATCTTGGCTCAGGAGGCGCCCACATCACAGGACACCTAACAAGTGGTAATCATCATCCAACCACTGACTCTAGGAGTTTCCTGGTGCTGGCCACATACGACGTCCAATTTTTCATCATACATGTCGCCTTAACAAGCGACGCCATCCTCCGAGGGCTAATTTTGAGGGCGCTCCACGCCGACACACTAGCTCAAGGCACCGTGATGGATATCTACTTTTAGTACGCTCCTTCAGGGAACCCCACCACAACTTGATGCGTGAAGTATGATGAAGGAAGTCCACTGTCGCTAACAGTATATCCTCTGTCAGAATAAAAGCCACACGACCAGGTATGTGCACCCATGTACTTTCATTCAGGAATAATCATATTAATTTCGGTTTTGCCAACTACAGCAAATATCTACAAGATCGATAGCTCCCAGGCGAGATCGGCAAAAGACCATCTACATTTCTTAGGCAAGATCGGTGATATCCCTTCTGCATCTCCCAGGAGAGACGAACAAAGGTCTGTCTGCACCTCTCGAGCGAGATGGACAAAGGTCCATCTACATCTTCACCTAGACGGATCCCGGTCCTCCTGAGCCACGAATGAACAAAGGTTCTTCTCACCTCCACCAGGATGGACCCCTCTCCTCTTATGGCGTGAACGAACAAAGGTTCTTTGACACCTTCACCTGTACAGACCCCGGTCCTCCTGAGGCACAAACGAACAAAGGTTTTTCGACACCTCCACCTAAATGGACCCTAGTCCTTCTAAGGTGCGAACGAACAAAGGTTCTTCGACACCTCCACAGGTACGAACCCCAGTGCTCCTAAGGTATGAATGAACAAAGGTTTTTTCCAAGCTATTCAAAGCACCAACACTTGAGCTAAGCGTTACTCTGCCAAAAGCGTGCACGCACCTAAAAATGCAACCAGAACACAACAGATCCAAAAATATAAATGGTTTTCGTTCAAATAAAAGCTCCCCCACGTGATACATCATCATGAGAAAAATAAAAACATGCAACATCGCTGAGGTGCACCCGCAAAACAAAGTAAAGTAAACAAATAGATGAAAAAGGGCCTATAGGATCATCTCTGATGTCAGCATCGTTGTCTGAGGCATCCTCCATGCCTAGGTCTTCACGCTCTGTTAACCTACGAGCAGCCAGAAGTCCCTTTCCAAAGCCCAAGCAGTATGGACATCACGCTTGTCCTCCACAAGCAAGTCGACCTGGGTCACCATCATCTAAGAACGTGCCTCCTATGTAATATGACATCGCTCCATCTCATAGGATCCTTTGAATTCAGCCACCGCAGACGCCCGCACAACCTTGATGCCCCCCAGCTCTGCGTCCAGTCGAGCATTGTCTTTCTTCAGTTGCTCCACCTCCACCTCCTATTGAGACATCACAACATTTGTCGCCTCAGCACAATAGAGAGACTCCGCAAGGGTCACCTCAGCAGCAACCAGCCTCCCACAAAGAACCTTGACCTCTACATCAGCTGCACTCACCTTCCCCCGGAGAATCTCGACCTCAGCATGGGTAGAAGTCAACTGGGACTGCACATTAACCAACAAGGAAAGAACTTCCTTCTTCTTATTATTCTTCTTATTCCAAGCAGCCAACAAAGAGTCCTCGGACGCATCCAGCTTTGTCTTCAAGAAGAGAAAATCATCCTTCTTGGTCACATAACTATTGTTCTAGAAAGTTACAATGTCATGCTTCTCATCCAGTTACAAACACAAGCAATAGATTATTCCAATGCACAAACTCAAATCAAAGGAGGAAAGATGTAGAGGGCAATAAGAATACCTTCGGGAGGAGCACTCAGCAAGTAGAGCATTCTCGCCTTTTTTTCTTTCCCCACCACCAGTGGTAGCCGCGGTCCTCTCGAGAAGTTAGCTCGTCCACAGTTAGCTCTAGGGATTCTTCAGGCTCAGTAGGAGCCGAATCAACGACCAGATCGCCCGGAAAGTCATCAGTGACTTCAATAATGATCTCAGGGGCAGCGGAGGACGGCCCGCCTTCTTCCTGTATTTGTGAAAAATTCATCTTTATCTTCTTTTCGCGCTCCAATGGCACAACGCAACTCCTCTCTACATCAGTCAAAAGGCCCGCAAGAACCAACCTTTTCTCAATAACGAATGCACTGATCTTATGAATAGCAGCGCTCAGCTCGCGGGATCCTTGAAACCAAACATCGGAGAAAAGTCATCCTCCTTCCCCGCAAGACGGTGGAAGTGGTCTTGAGGATCCCGCCAGATCTCAGGAAGCTTCTACGGGTTCTTGACAAACCCAAACAGTGTTCCCTCGTGATGGTAGCCGATCTTGTCTTCAAGTGACGACCATCTCTTATTTCTATGCACCTCGACTCGGTCATCGGGGTCAAGGCAAACATTGCACAACTCACGAAAAAGCTGAACCGTCAATGTGGAACAGTAATCTTAAAAGAAGCAAAGCAGACACATAGTCTTCGTTTGCCGAACTAGCAAGAGTTGTGTAATCGGAACGCCACAAAATTGGAAAATTGTCATGGCTTCATCAGCAGGAGGGATCTGAATGCCCTCCTTCAGATATCCATCTGTAATCACAAAGTGACTCCGAAGAGGATTTTGAATGCACTCCAATGGATAAGGTATCATGACCTTCACATACGCAAAGATTTTGAAGGGTTTCCTCCAACCAATCACTCGGGCAAGGCTCAGAGTCGAAGGAAGGCACATCAATCACAACAGAGGACCACCTTTCGACACCTGCAAAGAAAGCGAATGTTAGCGTCAAAACAATCCTAGGACAATCCCATCAAAACATCATGCGTCCAAAGGCTCCTGGGAGGAGGCACCGACGCAAGAACTTGGGCGCGCGTTCCTAGAAGCAGCCATGTGCAAGCACGGGCAGCCAACCACTTGCCCGCGCAGGAGATACCGTACGCTTGCACAGCCGCCCCCTGCGTGCGGCCACCCGCGCTAGGGGTCCCCGCGTGTAACGCCCCCACCTGTCACATGACATATAACGGTGGGTCCGGCCGGGGCCCCACGCCATATAGCACAGACAAGCAAAGGAGTCACGTGTGGTAATCAAACTCTACTCGTGTCCTTAACTCATTCCATTCTAGCGCAGCATTTTTCTTGTTAGCATGAACTCAAACCAGAATGTCCACCCACATATAAATACCACATTTATATAGAACAACACCAGGAATGTATACAACTCACACACCCTGGCCTTATGGCCTTACAAGTTCCTCTTTACACAACAACAATTTCGTACATCGGCACGCAGGCCGGCCACACATGAAATCCAACCACGATTCTTTACATAGCCTTCAAGGACCAAGAACACCAGGCTAGCCAATCCATTTATCCTTTCCAAACCGCAGCACCTGCAATTCATCATCCAAACCAACACAGAAAACAAAGTAACGGTCAGCATTGCTGACCCATTATAACGACCCTACCCCCTACCCGGGGTAGTGGTTCCTTCCCTGTATACATTGCTTCCTTTTTCATCAAGCATCAGCAAACATCACCAAATCATATCATAGGATCATTCTCTTTATGCCACTATCTACCAAACACACCACATCACAAACGCTGGAGTCCACCAACGCTCCGTGCACTCAGGGCACCTTCTTGGCGTACCGGAATCCACCGTCGTACACCGCTGTCTCTCGAGGCTTTAACTTGTTGGTTGACCGGCCCTAGTCCACCAGCTCGCAGGCTGGCGACATCCCGCCCAAGCCACTCAGAGGTCCATCCTCACAGCATCACAAACAGAGCAGACCGACCCACACTCCGTGGTGTAGCAAGCCGGGTTTATCTAAGCTCCCCAGGCAATGTCTACCCATCGGTCCCCCTCCTAATCCGATCGACCCACACCATGTGGTGCAGCAACCCGGGTTTAACTCGGCTCCCCTAGCATTGCCGCCCATCGATCCCTTCCTTAACTAGATCAACCCACCCTAGTGGGTGTAACAGGCCAGGTTTATCACGAGCTCCCCAGGCGTGCTACCAATTGATCATCTCATAACCAGGAGCTTCACCAAAGCCTCCTCACAAGCAGTACATCCATACATTCATCACAACAAAAGTCCATTTTTGCACATCATCAAAGCCACGGAGTCTTCTCTGGTTTACCCATGAACATCACCAATCCAGACTACCGGTCCAGATGGGCTTCACACAGCATCCCTATGCCGTACTTCCTAATTCCGGCTCTAGATGCAGACTCAACAAAGGAATCACTTCCACGATCCACCTCTTGGTGGAGGATTCCAAGCACATGTATAGAGAAAGGACTTCGATGTCCAAGAAGGAGATCGTTACCCTTGAAGATCGCTTCGGCGCCATGAAGTAGCCGGATGGAAATCACCGCCTCGGCTCTGCCTTCACGAATCCGCTCTCGGATCTTCGATCCGCACTCCGCAGCTCCTACAGCAGCTGGAAGACTCCTCCCTTTCCCTCTTGCCTTAGCCTTTCTTCTCTCTCCCTTGGAATGGAAATGAAGAAGAAGAAGAAGAGAATAAGAGGATTTATCCTCCAAATCTCGGCCTTCTAGACACCTGGACAAAGCCCAGCCACTGGATCCAGGAAGAGGGAAACAAACGGCTCAGATCTGGCCAGAAAAGCTAAAACACGGCCTGACACGCCCTGTGACACGCCCGTATCACAGGCCGTGTCCCCCTAAGCGGCAAACAACCGACTCAATCCAACCAGTACACGCCCGTGTGACACGCCCGTGTCACGGCCGTGTACCCGACACGCCCTCAGACACGCCCGTGTCTGAGGCCGTGTACCTCAACAAAAATAATCCCAAATCAACCCGAGACTTCACACGGCCTGGTACACGGCTTGGCAGACGGCCGTGTTCATGGCCGTGTGCACCCGGACACGCCCGTGTCCCGCAAACACGCCCTAACCCGAGACGTCGAGCTAAATTCGACGCCCTTGACACGCCCTGTGACACGCCGGTGTCACAGGCCGTGTCCTCACGGAAACGCGATACTCGACGATCGTCGCGTAACACTCGTCGAGTATGCGACACGGCATCCGACACGGCCGTGTCCTGGGCCGTGTGCCCCATTCTCGACGATGTCGAGCGAAAATCGTCGACACCAAGTCCAATCGTCGACACAACCTCGACACGCCCTGCGACATGCCCATGTCGCAGGCCGTATCAACTGACACGCCCTGGGACACGCCCGTGTCCCAGGCCGTGTCACCCATGCCTGATCCCGATTTTTGCTCAAAATGATCCTCTTGCCTTCGGGGTGTTACAATCCTCCCCCCCTTCAAATAATTTCGTCCTCGAAATTGGACTCCAAGCAGCCAATCAGTCACAACATTCGCAAAGCTTACGCCGCAAGCCTCCGCACACACTAACAAACAGACAACACAACAAACATCCCTAGCTTCCACTTGTGCACATTCAACCACATAAGACGTCAAACAAAACGACATAATTGATTGCTTTCGTCACAATCACAAGTGCACCAAGCTATAATAGAAATCTACAACTATATCTCAACATCAGTGACATACGCCAAGATGGATGATTCATCAAGTTCCGATTCCCGATTCAGTCAAATGTGAAGCACATCAGCTAGGATTCATCACATCTGATATCAAAACATAATGTACATACACAACTTTCATAACATCGATATGATTCACATCCCCGTTCACTTCCGCTCAGCCTCTCGATTTTGAAATTCGCGATTTAATGATAAATGAACCGCTCGAGGCTGAATTTCACCAACTGAGCTTTGCGGCTCTTGCACTTCCATCGCATGAAATCTAGGTTGCGTCCGGGGTGCAGATGATTAAGCCACTGCTTTCCCTTTTTCTTCATAGGACGCACCTGTCTTTTTCTCACTCCCTGGAGGGGCATTCCAACAAAATTTTGTTATATGCCCTTGTTGCCCACATTTATAACAGATACGTGTAGCCACACGTCCTGACCCATACGTCGCCCCTGAAGAAACAGTCGACGGAGCTGATTCCGCCGGCCTAAATCTTTTCTTCTCCCGTCGTCTAAACTCCGATTGATCCAATTGCGACCCTTTAATCTCGGACTTTTCCCTTGCCAGTCGCTTATTCTCTTGTACACGCTTCATATCCTTCTCCAAGGCACGAGCTGTATCGACCAACGCTTGAAAGCCTTGGCTCACCGAACTCGGAAGCGCTAACCTCAATTCATCCCGCAATCCCCCATAAAACCGATTTGTCTTTCGCGCTTCCTCCGCAAAGGTCGATCCTGCATATCTCCCCAATCGTGTAAACTCATGCAGGTAGGTATCGATATCTTGCTCACCCTGCACCAAACGGAGAAACTCATTTTCCATCGCAATCCTCTGCGACACCTCCATTGAAATCTCCGTTAAACCTCGACCTGCCAAGTGATGCACTTCAATCTCATCCCACCATAATCTCGCATCGCCTTCTAACAGAAAAGTAGCCAACGTCACTTTCTGCTCTTCAACCGTCCTGATTGCGGTTAAGATCCTTTTTACTCTTGCCAACCAATCTTCTGCCTGCGTTGGTGAAAGCGCTCCACCAAACGTCGGTGGGTGAAAGTGCATAAACCGTGACAATGCGTCGTCACTTGCTTGCGCTTCCACCACCTCGGCATCATGCTCTTGCCTTCCACCAGGTCTTGCTTGTCCAGTTGGTTGTGCTTGTAACACTGCAAGCACTGTCTCCGCCACCACCCGTATGGCCTCTGCCGAGGGAGGCATCGGTGCTTCCACGGGTGCTGCACTCTCATCCGACCGCTGGGGCTCAGACGGCCCAGCTCCATCCCTCGCCACCTATCAATGTACAAAACACCATTAAATTCTTCCAAATCATAACGGTACTGGTACATTGACTACACACGCACGCACATCATGTGCATGACATACATTCCTAGTGGACATTCATGAGTTCAATTATGTTCTCTCCTCCCAAATAATCTCAACCTGGCTCTGATACCACTTTGTAACGCCCCCACCTGTCACATGACATATAACGGTGGGTCCGGCCGGGGCCCCACGCCATATAGCACAGACAAGCAAAGGAGTCACGTGTGGTAATAAAACTCTACTCGTGTCCTTAACTCATTCCATTCTAGCGCAGCATTTTTCTTGTTAGCATGAACTCAAACCAGAATGTCCACCCACATATAAATACCACATTTATATAGAACAACACCAGGAATGTATACAACTCACACACCCTGGCCTTATGGCCTTACAAGTTCCTCTTTACACAACAACAATTTCGTACATCGGCACGCAGGCCGGCCACACATGAAATCCAACCACGATTCTTTACATAGCCTTCAAGGACCAAGAACACCAGGCTAGCCAATCCATTTATCCTTTCCAAACCGCAGCACCTGCAATTCATCATCCAAACCAACACAGAAAACAAAGTAACGGTCAGCATTGCTGACCCATTATAACGACCCTACCCCCTACCCGGGGTAGTGGTTCCTTCCCTGTATACATTGCTTCCTTTTTCATCAAGCGTCAGCTGATATGGCCTGCGACACGGGCGTGTCGCAGGGCGTGTCGAGGTTGTGTCGACGATTGGACTTGGTGTCGACGATTTTCGCTCGACATCGTCGAGAATGGGGCACACGGCCCAGGACACGGCCGTGTCGGATGCCGTGTCGCATACTCGACGAGTGTTACGCGACGATCGTCGAGTATCGCGTTTCCGTGAGGACACGGCCTGTGACACGGGCGTGTCACAGGGCGTGTCAAGGGCGTCGAATTTAGCTCGACGTCTCGGGTTAGGGCGTGTTTGCGGGACACGGGCGTGTCCGGGTGCACACGGCCATGAACACGGGCGTGTGCCAAGCCGTGTACCAGGACGTGTGAAGTCTCGGGTTGATTTGGGATTATTTTTGTTGAGGTACACGGCCTCAGACACGGGCGTGTCTGAGGGCGTGTCGGGTACACAGCCGTGACACGGGCATGTCACACGGGCGTGTACTGGTTGGATTGAGTCGGTTGTTTGCCGCTTAGGGGGACACGGCCTGTGACACGGGCGTGTCACAGGGCGTGTCAGGCCGTGTTTTAGCTTTTCTGGCCAGATCTGAGCCGTTTGTTTCCCTCTTCCTGGATCCAGTGGCTGGGCTTTGTCCAGGTGTCTAGAAGGCCGAGATTTGGAGGATAAATCCTCTTATTCTCTTCTTCTTCTTCTTCATTTCCATTCCAAGGGAGAGAGAAGAAAGGCTAAGGCAAGAGGGAAAGGGAGGAGTCTTCCAGCTGCTGTAGGAGCTGCGGAGTGCGGATCGAAGATCCGAGAGCGGATTCGTGAAGGCAGAGCCGAGGCGGTGATTTCCATCCGGCTACTTCATGGCGCCGAAGCGATCTTCAAGGGTAACGATCTCCTTCTTGGACATCGAAGTCCTTTCTCTATACATGTGCTTGGAATCCTCCACCAAGAGGTGGATCGTGGAAGTGATTCCTTTGTTGAGTCTGCATCTAGAGCCGGAATTAGGAAGTACGGCGTAGGCATGCTGTGTGAAGCCCATCTGGACCGGTAGTCTGGATTGGTGATGTTCATGGGTAAACCGGAGAAGACTCCGTGGCTTTGATGATGTGCAAAAATGGACTTTTGTTGTGATGAATGTATGGATGTACTGCTTGTGAGGAGGCTTTGGTGAAGCTCCTGGTTATGAGATGATCAATTGGTAGCACGCCTGGGGAGCTCGTGATAAACCTGGCCTGTTACACCACTAGGGTGGGTTGATCTAGTTAAGGAAGGGATCGATGGGCGGCAATGCTAGGGGAGCCGAGTTAAACCCGGGTTGCTGCACCACATGGTGTGGGTCGATCGAATTAGGAGGGGGACCGATGGGTAGACATTGCCTGGGGAGCATAGATAAACCCGGCTTGCTACACCACGGAGTGTGGGTCGGTCTGCTCTGTTTGTGATGCTGTGAGGATGGACCTCTGAGTGGCTTGGGCGGGATGTCGCCAGCCTACGAGCTGGTGGACTAGGGCCGGTCAACCAACAAGTTAAAGCCTCGAGAGACAGCGGTGTACGACGGTGGATTCCGGTACGCCAAGAAGGTGCCCTGAGTGCACGGAGCGTTGGTGGACTCCAGCGTTTGTGATGTGGTGTGTTTGGTAGATAGTGGCATAAAGAGAATGCTCCTAGGACACGCCCGTGTCCCAGGCCGTGTCACTCATGCCTGATCCCGATTTTTGCTCAAAATGATCCTCTTGCCTTCGGGGTGTTACACCGCGTGCGTGCGCACGTGCAAACGACACCACAAGCACACACGGGCGCGCCTAGCCGTACCCACGTGGGTTTCCCTCGTGCATGGTTGCCCCCAAACGCGGTTACCTCCACACGAGTGGGTAGCCCCGCGTGCGGCCATCTCCGCGTTCGGTCGCCCTCACACGTGGACTACTGGCACCCCCCCCCCCCCGCACGAGTGCTATATCCCCGCACGTACCGGGTTCCGGCACAACCTCATATGCGCACCACCATGTCTGCGCTGTCGCATGTGGGTTCTCCGCGTGCCCCCTTTTCCGCTCGCTTACTCCCCCTCACCGAGACATAAAATAATTTCATGGAAAACATTAATCTTTTTCGTGGGAGACATGATGGTGGTGCAACAACACTGACTCTAAGTGAAGGCTCCATGAACTCTACAACTACGTGAGTGGAGGAGGAAAAAAACCCTTTCCAATTTATAGACCTCATAGGATGACACATAATGGAAGATGTTTGAGATAACTGAATATCTCTTACCACATTTTCATGTCTAAAAAGAGGACGTGAAGCGAAGATTATCTTAGCAAAATAACTCGCAGGCATGACAGATAATATTCTCCATGATATGGAAAGAAGTTTTTCACCATTCTCTCACTCTAATTTCCGACAAATGATCATTCACCTCCAACCCTGAAGATAACAAGGTTCTGAGACAACCCAAGCTAAGGGAAAAATTATCAACCGCTTTGCGGGTCATGACTCGCAAAAATTTGGGGATATTTGATGGGGTTCTCCCTAAACAATTATGAGTCAGGTCATGGAGGACCAAGCGGTCGCGCAAGAATGAGCGCGCGAAACCAACCCGAACGGACATACAACGCGCAGAAAGTCATGCTCCCACCAAAGGCTCAAAAACACCCTAGAAGAGGTCAAAGCCAAAATCGCCCCCGCACAGGCGACATACGTGCACGAGTGGCACACCTACGTACATGCGACCAGCCCATGCATGCGCATGTGGCCAGCCCATGTGCAAGCGCGTGGCCAGCCCCCACGCGCGGCTCCAGCATATGTGTGCGTGCACAACTACTTTTACCTCATCTACTTGTTCTTCCAGAATCCTCACTCCAAGAAGACGATTACTATTGGGATTGAAAGCGACAGCTTGTTCTACCTTGACAATGTGTCTTCCTTTTCTGCTTCTTCTTCTCTTCTATAGTGACATCTTCGCCTTGGGCATCCTCCTCCTCGCACTCTTTACCAGCTTCTACCTGATCTACCTCGAGAAGATCCTTCTCTCAACTGTGAAGCTTGCTAGCTTGGCAAACACCACAGTTCAACTTTTCTAGCAAAGCAAGGACGTAGTTCTTCTTGTCCTTTTGAACTTGTTTATTCTAATATTCAGGGTCCTCCTCCTACCAAAACTATTGGTAGGGATAATTTGTATTTTGTCACCTTTATTGATGATTTTTCACGATGTACTTGGTTGTACTTGTTGAAAGAACGTTCTGAAATTTTTTCTGTTTTCAATGTGTTCTATAATGAGATACGTATATAGTTTGATGAATCTATTAAAGTGTTTTGCATTGATAATGCAGAGGAGTGCCTTAGTCATCAATTTTCCTTATTTTGTATGCATCATGACATTATACATCAAACTAATTGTTCTTATAACTCTCAACAGAATGTGGTTGCTGAACGCAAGAACCGCCATCTCCTTGATGTGGCTCGCACTCTTCTAACTTAAATGAGTGTTCCTCAGTCCTATTGGGGTCATGTCGTTCTTCTTTCTTATTACCTAATCAACTGATCGAGTTCCTTCTTTGGTTCTCAATGACAAACTCCTTTCTTCATTTTGTATCCGAGTGCAACACCTTTCCTTTACCTCCACGTATCTTTGGAAGCGCAGCATTTGTTCACTCTCCTTCTCTTAGTCATGACAAACTCTGTCCTCGCTCAGTTAAGTGCAACTTTCTAGGCTACTATTTGACACAAAAAAGGATGAAGATTTTATGATCCTCTTATCCGGAAACATCATATTTCTGCGGATGTCACTTTCTTTGAACATTCTCCTTGCTTTTCTCGCACTACTAATCTCTCCTCTTCTGATGATCCTTATTCTGTACCTATTATCTCTGCACCTTCACCTGAACCTATATCTCTTTCATCTCCACCAGTCTATGAGTCTCCTTCTCTTTCTTCCAATTCTGCTTCTCTCCTTAAGCCGATGTTGTGTTTCCGGGCCAACAGTCTCTCTTACAGATGGATCTAATACTACAAATAAGTTGGACCTTGATCTTCTGATTGCTCTTCAAAAGGGAGTTTGTACATACACTCAATATCCTCTTCTTGACGTTGTTTCTTATGCTCGACTCTCTATTTCATGCAAGAGCTTTTCTCTCGCCCTTTTGGCCAGTGTCATCCCGACCACTTATCAAGAAGCTCTTTTTATTCCTCATTGGAAAGTAGCCATGGATTCTTGTCCCTACCCCTCCAGGAGCTAATGTGGTTGGATGTCACTGGGTATTTGTGATCAAGTTTCTTCATGATGGTACCATTGATCGCTAGAAGACCCAGCTTGTTGCCAAGGGTTTTACGCAGACTTATGGTGTGCACTTCTCCAGTTGCTTGGATTAATATGATTTGTGTTCTCTTTTTTGTAGTCGTTAACAGAGTTTGAGAGATGTCTCCGTTGAATGTCAAGAATGTCTTCCTTTATGATGATTTACAGGAGATAGTCTATATGGAGCAACTCCTAGGTATGTTGCTCAGGAGGAGTCTCAGGTGTGGAGGTGTAGAAGGCAATCTATGGACATAAGCAAAGCCCGTTGGCCATATTTGAAAATTTCAGCAAAGTTATCTCTGTTATTGGTTTTGCTTAAAGTGTTGCAGATCACTCTATGTTCATATGCAAGACTTCTACGGGACTAGTTGTTCTTGCTGTTTATGTGGATATCATTTTCTTACAGGGGATGATAAGGAGATAATTGACCTAACAAAAAAGCATCTTCTTCAACATTTTGCTACTAAAGATATGGGGTCTCCCAAGTACTTCCTGGGAATTGAGATCTACCGGAAGCCCAATTCTGTAATTATCTCACAACGGAAGTATGCCTTGGATCTTTTGAAAGAGACATGTCTTCTTGGTGCTAAACTTGTCCGGTGTTCGATGACAGTTGGTGATGACAAGTGTTGGAATGAGGATTCACCTCCCTTTGCAGATGTCACCAGGTATAGACGGCTTGTGGGAAAACTCATTTATCTTACAGTCACAAGACTAGATATCTATCATGCAGTATGAATAGTAAATCAGTTTATGCAAGCTCTCAAGGAGTGTCATCTTCAATCAGCTTTAAAGATCTTGGAGTATGTGTAACGATCTTCGAGAAAGGGACTTCTGTTTCAGAAGAATAATCAATTGAGAAATTAAACCTATTCTCATTCCAGCTATGTAGATGATAAGTAGGATAGATAGTCTACGTCTGTTTTTACGCCTTTGTAGGAGGAAATCTGGTCAGCTGGAAGTGCAGAAAACAGTTTGTAGTCTCCAGGTCAAGTGCAGAAGTTGAATACAGAAGCAGGACTTTACTACTTGTGAGCTGAATTCGTTACGAGCACTAATGCTTGATTTGGGATACGTCTATGACCATCACTTGCCAATGTTCTATGACAACAAGACGAACATATACATTTCAAAGAATCTAGTATTCCATGAAAAGACGAAGCTAATTGAAGTAGACTGTCACTTTCACAGAGAAGAGGTATTGAAAAATCAAATTTACACTTCGTTTGTCACCTTTGACAAAGTGCTTTCCGATATTTTTACCAAATCAGTTTCCCCTTCTTCGGCATCTGTAACTAGCTGGGCATGGTTGACCGGACAGTCTATATGCTCCAGCTTGAGAGAGAGTGTTAGAGCTTTGGGTGTCTGACCGGACAGGAAGTTATTTCAGCGGTTTGGCTTAGGCAATTGAGTTCGGGCAGATTACTATTTTGCCTTGGCGGACAAGTTTGCAGACTTACAGTTTGTTTTGGCTTGTCCTGGCGGTTTGACAATCTGCAGTTCAGTCATGGCGTTTGGCAAACAACAGTTGAAGTCTGCCAGTCCGCAGATTAGTCCGGGCGGTTTGTTAACCGGTTGTTGCGGACTGGTGGCCTAACTGCGGTTGGAGCTTGTTGGTGTCCAGGGTGTGAAGTTGTGGTCTAGTGGACAGAACACAGTTGCGGTCTGGTAGCAAGACATGCAGTTGCGATCTGGTGGCCTAACCATGGTTGGAGCTTGGCGGTTTCTATGGTTTGAAGTTGCGGTCTAGTGGACAGAACGCAATTGTGGTCTGGTGGACAGAACGCATTTGCGGTCTGGTGGACAGAACGCAGTTGCGGTCTGGTCACAAGCCGCAGTACAGTTCGAGTATCTAGCAGTCGTGGTCTTGTTGCCTGACCGCAGATGGTGCTTGGCAGTTAGCAACAGGCCATTGGATCGTTGTCAGTAGCCGCACAGAAGCTTGTTAGTCATGCAGTTTGATCTATTCAAACCGCATAGCCCTCACGACTTGTATTTAATCTCACGTCGTCTATTGTATTCCTTCTCTCTCCACCGTTTTTTATAAATAAAGGGACATATCTTTGTATTATTTATCTTTTTGCAGTAATAAAAATTTTGTTATTTATCTATTTTATTGCAGTTATATAAATATTTCTATAATTTATGATATTTATAGAATTTATTATATATAATTCTTTAAATAATTTATATCTATATTAAATAAAGATAGTTTATAAATGTCCATCAAAAATCAAGGGAAGAAAGAGAGCAGGGAAGTGAGAGGAGGGGGAGAGAGAGGTAGCGACATTTTGACCTCTGTGGAGTTCGGGGTCCAAAATAGGGGTGACCGCGCACCTACTACCCTCAAGCGAACGATCTAGGCACAAGATTAGGAATACAAGGGACAGACTCAAGGTCTCAGCGTGGAGGACCCGCCGCATACCCGGAAGACTAACAAACTCTTCCCCTCCCAAGCCAAAGGCTGAGCTAAGACACCTTCGGAGGGCACTCTCGGCCGACCGGAACATCTGAGGAGGATTTCAAGACCAACTCTCTCCTATCCAGATGTGTCTCCTTGGGTCTACACAAAAATGTTCCTCACCCGCCCTACTGATGGCGCAAACTCGCTGAGCAATGCCACGACACGCTGCCCAAACTGGCCACTAACAGCGTAATTCCGCTACTCTGACTAGCTGTCAACATGCCATGAGGGGCCTCCCGGCAAACTATACCTCGGGGCCCCCACGGGGCGAGCGGTTCTCGAGAACACCGCCGCCTAATACGAAGAAGAAAGCTACACATCCTCAGAGCATCACAGATATTAAAAGAATATTACAGGAATATGAATTCCATACTTCGGCACGCAGGCCGGCAATATAAACAAAAAAGGCCTTCGAGGGCCGGCACAAGCTTGGGCTTAAGCCCGCTACTCCCGCCTGGTACTGCAACACCTGTACGCCAACGTCTCGCAAGTGGCGGTCAGCTAAACGCCAGTTGGTCAACATAAGCTGGCCGAACATATTGCGCGTACCCCTTTTTCGGGGCTATGGTGCGCATTCCCTGCAAATGGAAAATATACAACATCCTCGGAGTCTTCTCCGGGATCCCCAGAACATCACCAATCCGGCTCACACGTCCGGATGGGCTTCACACAGCATGCCTAAACCCGTACTCACGCTTCGGGTGCTAACACTGTTAATTGCGGGGACGTACACGTCAAACCGTCGGAGAGCTCCCTTCCTCCACCCGTTGGTGGAGAGGGGCTTCCATGCAAATATGGAAACTGAGGGCTTCACCTGCCAAGTAGAAATTTCGTTACCCTGACGCGTGTTTGGTGGGGCCGCAACCGCGCTCATTCCGAGGCTCCACGTCTAGCGCCCGTAGTGGTTGTTCGTGCCCGGATCCGACCACCGTTAACTGTTGAAAGCTCCGAATGACTTTTCCCCTCCATGGTCGAGCCTCTCCAAGGCCGACTGTGCTCCACGTGACACCGAGGAAGTCAATCCTGGCCTCCACGACTTCAGGCGGCGTCGGGGAAGCTGATCCCGACTGCCTAGCTCCAAACGGCGCGGGGAGAGGAGCTCCCGGTCGACCTAGCTGTAGGCGGCGCGGGAGAGGAGCTCCGGCCGGCCTCGCTGTAGGCGGCGCCGGGAGAGGAGCTCCCGGCCGGCCTCGCTTTGCCCTAGGCGGCGGCAACGAAGAGAGAGAGAAAAAGAGAGGGGCGGGCTTGCTGTTTGCCGGCGGCGGCCTGGACAGAAGCAGGAGCGGCTCGGGCTGCTGCTGTTGTTGGCCGACGGGAAGGAGAAGAGGGGGCGGCGTGACTGCTGCTGTAGGCGGCCGGAGAAGGAGAAGAGGGGGCGGCGTGGCTGCTGCTGTAGGCGGCCGGAGAAGGAGAAGAGGGGGGCGGCGTGGCTGCTGCTGTAGGCGGCCGGAGAAGGAGAAGAGGGGGGCGGCGTGGCTGCTACTGTAGACGGCCGGAGGGAGAGAGGTAGGGGGCGTGGTCGGGCGCTGCTCCAGGCGGCGGAGGAAGAGATGCGGGGGCGGGATTCTCCCCCAGGCCGAACCCTAGCCGGCCCCCAAAAAAAATCCCGCCTATTCTTTTTTCTGTCTCTTCTCCGCCTCTCTCCCGTCATTCTCCTGCCTATCTCTCTATATAATACATATTTATATATATGATATAATATATTATGATATTTATTATATAATATATTATGATAAATTATATATATATATATATATATAATGATATATAATGATATATATATATATAAATAATCCACTAATATAATACAATACTTACATATAACCTCCGCACACACGCACGGGTGCTCGCATGAGCTCGAACGGGGCTGCACCAAAACGCCGCTCATAGTACGTCCCAAGCGCGCCGCTTGGGGAGGATCCCGCTTGGCCGGATATGGGGTTGTACACAATCCCCGCTCTTTTCGAGGTTGGCACAAGCTCGGAAAGAAATGTCCAACCCCAAGTATCCGGCGAGTGGGAGCCGACCAAAGAAAAATTTTGGGAGAAACTGAAAATTGCACTTATGCCCACTAATCTTTTCATGCCCCTTCTGATCTTGTTGAACCACTCGATACATTTTTTTCACTGCTATTGGATTGCCCTTATACCTTTACTTACAATAAGTACATAATTTATCAAGATATTATGAAATAATGAAGCAAAATATTTTGCAATCTCTGGAGCACGCGGAGCTAATCCTTTCCCCCCAGGTTGTGCCTACCGCCCTGCCCAACTAATGAGAGCCTGAGCAGCGAGTCTACCCGGGGCCGAGCAGAGCTCGGGGTGCCGATGATGATTCCACAACCAAAAACCTATCCCCCACAGGCGAGCCTACGGACCTGCCAGCTAGATGAGAGCCTGCGCAGCGGGTCTACCTGGGGCCGAGCCGAGCTCGGGGTGCCGATGACGATCTCAAACCAAAACCTATCCCCCACAGGCGAGCCTACGGACCTGCCAGCTAGATGAGAGCCTGCGCAGCGGTCTACCTGGGGCGAGCCGAGCTCGGGGTGCCGATGACGATCTCAAACCAAAACCTATCCCCCACAGGCGAGCCTACGGACCTGCCAGCTAGATGAGAGCCTGCGCAGCGGGTCTACCTGGGGCCGAGCCGAGCTCGGGGTGCCGATGAAGATCTCAAACCAAAACCTATCCCCACAGGCGAGCCTACGGACCTGCCAGCTAGATGAGAGCCTGCGCAGCGGGTCTACCTGGGGCCGAGCCGAGCTCGGGGTGCCGATGACGATCTCAAACCAAAACATATCCCCCACAGGCGAGCCTACGGACCTGCCAGCTAGATGAGAGCCTGCGCAGCGGGTCTACCTGGGGCCGAGCCGAGCTCGGGGTGACGATGACGATCTCAAACCAAACCTATCCCCCACAGGCGAGCCTTCGGACCTGCCAGCTAGATGAGAGCCTGCGCAGCGGGTCTACCTGGGGCCGAGCCGAGCTCGGGGTGCCGATGACGATCTAAACCAAAAACCTATCCCCCACAGGCGAGCCTACGGACCTGCCAGCTAGATGAGAGCCTGCGCAGCGGGTCTACCTGGGGCCGAGCCGAGCTCGGGGTGCCGATGACGATCTCAAACAAAACCTATCCCCCACAGGCGAGCCTACGGACCTGCCAGCTAGATGAGAGCCTGCGCAGCGGGTCTACCTGGGGCCGAGCCGAGCTCGGGGTGCCGATGAAGATCTCAAACCAAAACCTATCCCCCACAGGCGAGCCTACGGACCTTGCCAGCTAGATGAGAGAGCCTGCGCAGCGGTTCTACCTGGGCCGAGCCGAGCTCGGGGTGCCGATGACGATCTCAAACCAAAACCTATCCCCCACAGGCGAGCCTACGGACCTGCCAGCTAGATGAGAGCCTGCGCAGCGGGTCTACCTGGGGCCGAGCCGAGCTCGGGGTGCCGATGACGATCTCAAACCAAAACCTATCCCCCACAGGCGAGCCTTCGGACCTGCCAGCTAGATGAGAGCCTGCGCAGCGGGTCTACCTGGGGCCGAGCCGAGCTCGGGGTGCCGATGACGATCTCAAACCCAAAACCTATCCCCACAGGCGAGCCTACGGGCCTGCCAGCTAGATGAGAGCCTGCGCAGCGGGTCTACCTGGGCCGAGCCGAGCTCGGGGTGCCGATGACGATCTCAAACCAAAACCTATCCCCACAGGCGAGCCTTCGGACCTGCCAGCTAGATGAGAGCCTGCGCAGCGGGTCTACCTGGGGCCGAGCCGAGCTCGGGGTGCCGATGACGATCTCAAACCAAAACCTATCCCCACAGGCGAGCCTACGGACCTGCCAGCTAGATGAGAGCCTGCGCAGCGGGTCTACCTGGGGCCGAGCCGAGCTCGGGGTGCCGATGACGATCTCAAACAAAAACCTATCCCCCACAGGCGAGCCTTCGGAACCTGCCAGCTAGATGAGAGCCTGCGCAGCGGGTCTACCTGGGGCCGAGCCGAGCTCGGGGTGCCGATGACGATCTCAAACCAAAACCTATCCCCCACAGGCGAGCCTACGGACCTGCCAGCTAGATGAGAGCCTGCGCAGCGGTCTACCTGGGGCCGAGCCGAGCGGGGTGGCCGATGACGATCTCAAACCAAAACCTATCCCCCACAGGCGAGCCTACGGACCTGCCAGCTAGATGAGAGCCTGCGCAGCGGGTCTACCTGGGGCCGAGCCGAGCTCGGGGTGCCGATGACGATCTTAAACCAAAACCTATCCCCCACAGGCGAGCCTACGGACCTGTCAGCTAGATGAGAGCCTGCGCAGCGGGTCTACCTGGGCCGAGCCGAGCTCGGGGTGCCGATGACGATCTTAAACCAAAACCTATCCCCCACAGGCGAGCCTACGGACCTGCCAGCTAGATGAGAGCCTGCGCAGCGGGTCTACCTGGGGCCGAGCCGAGCTCGGGTGCCGATGACGATCTCAAACCAAAACCTATCCCCCACAGGCGAGCCTACGGACCTGCCAGCTAGATGAGAGCCTGCGCAGCGGGTCTACCTGGGGCCGAGCCGAGCTCGGGGTGCGATGACGATCTCAAACCAAAACCTATCCCCCACAGGCGAGCCTACGGACCTGCCAGCTAGATGAGAGCCTGCGCAGCGGGTTTACCTGGGGCCGAGCCGAGCTCGGGTGCCGATGACGATTCCACAAACCTAACTCCTAACATATCCTAACCTATCCTAACCTATCACCCACAAACCAAACCTATCCCCACAGGCGAGCCTACGGACCTGCCAGCTAGTAGGAGCCAGGCAGCGGGTCTACCTGGGGCCGAGCCGCGCTCGGGGTAGTGCAGAACCAAGAACCAGGACCTCTCCCCCACAGGCGAGCCTACGGACCTGCCAGCTAGTAGGAGCCAGGCAGCGGGTCTACCTGGGGCCGAGCCGCGCTCGGGGTAGTGCAGAACAAGAACCAGGACCTCTCCCCCACAGGCGAGCCTACGGACCTGCCAGCTAGTAGGAGCCAGGCAGCGGGTCTACCTGGGGCCGAGCCGCGCTCGGGGTAGTGCAGAACCAAGAACCAGGACCTCTCCCTCACAGGCGAGCCTACGGACCTGCCAGCTAGTAGGAGCCAGGCAGCGGGTCTACCTGGGGCCGAGCCGCGCTCGGGGTAGTGCAGAACCAAGAACCAGGACCTCTCCCCCATAGGCGAGCCTACGGACCTGCCAGCTAGTAGGAGCCAGGCAGCGGGTCTACCTGGGGCCGAGCCGCGCTCGGGGTAGTGCAGAACCAAGAACCAGGACCTCGCCCCCATAGGCGAGCCTACGGACCTGCCAACTAGTAGGAGCCAGGCAGCGGATCTACCTGGGGCCGAGCCGCGTTCGGGGTAGTGCAGAACCAAGAACCAGGACCTCTCCCCCACAGGCGAGCCTACGGACCTGCCAGCTAGTAGGAGCCAGGCAGCGGGTCTACCTGGGGCCGAGCCGCGCTCGGGGTACCTCTACCCGGTCAATCTCTACCCACTACGGGGCACATCTACCCGCTACATCCACCCTCCTGAGAACGAGGGTCGATCATATAATATTCTCCCTAAGGCACGTTTTGATCTCCAGGACCGAACATCCTAGCGACAAGAGGGAAATGGGAGGGGACTTCTCATCACATGACCCTGGTCGTCACTTGGTTTCCTTTCCATAGCCATGACGTTCGCCTGAGTTTTTCTGTACTGGTCACTCTCCACGCTCACCGCACCATAACTGTTGAAGCCAAATTTGACCTCTGTGGAGTTCGGGGTCCCAAAATAGGGGTGACCGCGCACCTACTACCCTCAAGCGAACGATCTAGGCACAAGATTAGGAACACAAGGGACAGACTCAAGGTCTCAGCGTGGAGGACCCGCCGCATACCCGGAAGACTAACAAACTCTTCCCCTCCCAAGCCAAAGGCTGAGCTAAGACACCTTCGGAGGGCACTCTCGGCGACCGGAACATCTGAGGAGGATTTCAAGACCAACTCTCTCCTATCCAGATGTGTCTCCTTGGGTCTACACAAAATGTTCCTCACCCGCCCTACTGATGGCGCAAACTCGCTGAGCAATACCACGACACGCTGCCCAAACTGGGCCACTAACAGCGTAATTCCGCTACTATGACTAGCTGTCAACATGCCATGAGGGGCCTCCCGGCAACTATACCTCGGGGCCCCCACGGGGCGAGCGGTTCTCGAGAACACCGCCCGCCTAATACGAAGAAGAAAGCTACACATCCTCAGAGCATCACAGATATTAAAAGAATATTACAGAATATGAATTCCATACTTCGGCACGCAGGCCGGCAATATAAACAAAAAAGGCCTTCGAGGCCGGCACAAGCTTGGGCTTAAGCCCGCTACTCCCCGCCTGGTACTGCAACACCTGTACGCCAACGTCTCGGCAAGTGGCGGTCAGCTAAACGCCAGTTGGTCAACATAAGCTGGCCGAACATATTGCGCGTACCCCTTTTTTCGGGGCTATGGTGCGCATTCCCTGCAAATGGAAAATATACAACATCCTCGGAGTCTTCTCCGGGATCCCCAGAACATCACCAATCCGGCTCACACGTCGGATGGGCTTCACACAGCATGCCTAAACCCGTACTCACGCTTCCGGGTGCTAACACTGTTAATTGCGGGGACGTACACGTCAACCCGTCGGAGAGCTCTCCTTCCTCCACCGTTGGTGGAGAGGGGCTTCCATGCAAATATGGAAACTGAGGGCTTCACCTGCCCAAGTAGAAATTTCGTTACCTTGACGCGTGTTTGGTGGGGCCGCAACCGCGCTCATTGCCCGAGGCTCCACGTCTAGCGCCCGTAGTGGTTGTTCGTGCCCGGATCCGACCACCGTTAACTTTGAAAGCTCCGAATGACTTTTCCCTCCATGTCGAGCCTCCCAAGGCCGACTTCCCACTTGACACCGTGAACACCTGGCCTCCACGAAGCTCGTCGGGGCAGGATCCGACTGGCCTAGCTCCAAACGGCGCACGGAGAGGAGCTCCGGGGATCACCAGCGACTCCGCCGACCCCGCGCCGGTCCGCCGGCGCGGGCTGGGGGGAGCTGACTAGCTAGGGGGGCGGCGCGGGAGAGGAGCTCCCGGCGGCCTCGCTGTAGGCGGCGCCGGGAGAGGAGCTCCGGCCGGCCTCTTTGCCCTAGGCGGCGGCAAGAAGGAGAGAGAGAAAAGAGAGGGGCGGGCTTGCTGTTTGCCGGGGCGGCCTGGACAGAAGCAGGAGCGGCTCGGGCTGCTGCTGTTGTGGCCGACGGGGAAGGAGAAGAGGGGGGCGCGTGACTGCTGCTGTAGGCGGCCGGAGAAGGAGAAGAGGGGGGCGGCGTGGCTGCTGCTGTAGGCGGCCGAGAGGAGAAGGAGAGGGGGCGGCGGGCTGCTGCTGCGGCGGCCGGAGAAGGAGAAGAGGGGGGGCGGCGTGGCTGCTGCTGTAGACGGCCGGAGGGAGAGAGGTAGGGGGCGTGGTCGGGCGCTGCTCCAGGCGGCCGGAGGAAGAGATGCGGGGGCGGGATTCTCCCCCCAGGCCGAACCCTAGCGGCCCCCAAAAAAAAATCCCGCCTATTCTTTTTCTGTCTCTTCTCCGCCTCTCTTCCCGTCATTCTCCTGCCTATCTCTCTATATAATACATTTATATATATATGATATATATATTATGATATTATATATATATATAAATTATATAATATATATATATATATATATTATAATGATATATTAATGTATATATAATATATACAATACTTACACTATATATACAATACTTACATATAACCTGCACACACGCACGGGTGCTCGCATGAGCTCGAACGGGAAAACCCAGCCGCTCATAGTACGTCCCATCCCAAGCGCGCCGCTTGGGGAGGATCCGCTTGGCCGCCGGAGGGGGAGAGAGAGGCAGCGACATTTTGTCGAGCAAAAAAAGAGAGGGGGAGAGGGGGAGGGGAGCATCGCCGCTGATGCCGGAAAGTATACTACCAACAGGAACCAAATGAACCTCTCGCATTCCTTGCCATGAGCTCCTCCAGATATCACGACATGACAGCCATCTCGTGCTCTCCATAAGCCTTCCGAGATCATTCAGGTCTTCTGCCGACATCAAAACATCTGGGATGTTGGCGAGACGGATGCCATCTAAGGGTGTTCAAGAACAACAAGGATCTGGGGGTACGCTTCGCCTTCAGCCAGCCCACAATGACCTAGGGAGGGGAGAGATAGAGAGAGGGGAGAGGAAGGGATGGGAGAGAAAAAGAGAGAGAGAGAGAGGAGCGGTGAGAGTCTATCCACGGATGACGGGAGAGGGCGGAGAGAGAGAATGGAAGAAGAGAGAGGGAGGGGGAAGAAGAGGTATCAAGATCTTCTCCATTTCAAGTGAAATGGATAGTATCTATTTCACAATGCACATCTCTTTGAGCTTGATATGACGGTTCATTAATCTCATCTTTTTATATTTTTATTTATTCAAAAAATTCTACATCATTAGATAAAATGAGAATGCATCTAGACAATGAAATGGACGTTCATTTGGGATCCCAAATGAAGAGGAACCTGATCTGGAGAAGAGAGGGGCGCCGAAACGGTGGTGGCCGGTTACGGACCACCACATACGTGGTCGCCGTCCTCCAGTGTTGCTGTTAGAGGCATCATCATTCCCTGTCGGAGCCTTCCCCACCGGCTATGGCATCACCACCTAGAACAATATGGAGGCATCACCATTCCCTGTCGGAGCCTCCCCCGTCGGCGATGGCGTTGCCGCCGTCCTCCATCATTTCTGTCGGAGGCATCACCATTCCATGTCGGAGCGTCCCCACGTCTGTGATGGTGTCACCATTCCCTGTTACGGCTTGCACAGTAGCCGGGGATCTGGCTCCCCTATGGTAGCGAGACTACCCATGTCAGAGTCGCCGGTGGCCGGTGAGCCTGATGATTGGGTTCCCTAACTCCGTCGACAGTACAGCGACACTTGAGAGTGGAGTCAATTGTGCTTCTACTTCTACGGGACATAAATGACAAAGAGACAGAGAAAGAGAGAGAGAGGAAGAGTGGAGTGGAGGACCGGGATCCTCTCCATTTCACGCGAAATGGAGGGGATCCATTTCGCGGCTGTGATTGCATCTCCCAAATCGGACGGCAGGCAGGCGAGAGCGGCTGAACTGGAGAGTGGGCCCCACGAGTGCAGTTAAGTTACTTCCCGTCATCCGATTTGGGAGATACACTCACAGCCGCGAAATGGACCTCTCCATTTCACAGTAAATGGAGAGGATCCCGGTGTCCGGAGTGGAGGGGGAGAGTACGAGCGGGCCCTCTTAAAAGTCTATATTATAATAAGCATATAAATGTAATATATATAGTATTTAAAATATTAATTATATATATAAACAGAATAAAATAAAATGTAATATATATATATATATTTATACATACGAGCATCTTCACAAAGAATACGCTTGCTCGATGTTCTCACTGCTACAGTACTCTAGTAGCAACGACACCTCTGCCCAAACACACTCGCTCTTGAACTCGATCAATTAACAAGGCACATGAAGCCCATGTGCCCTACG
The DNA here is from genome assembly GCA_039583875.1 of Platanthera guangdongensis. NCBI lineage: Eukaryota > Viridiplantae > Streptophyta > Magnoliopsida > Asparagales > Orchidaceae > Platanthera > Platanthera guangdongensis. The sequence continues at coordinate 182,496,989 of CM077153.1, read as the reverse complement.
CGACAGTACCCCTTCCCCGACACTGTCCCGATGCTGCGGGATTCCTGCAGGTCATAAACCCCCGTGATCAACTATCGCAGTAGAGGTACTATTGTGGGCGGGAATTTGTGAGCTATAGGAGTGTCGCCGTGCGGGGATACTACAGAGGTCGGAGTACTGTCGTGTAGGGCATGAAAGCTCAATGTGCCATGTCAATTGACTGAGTTCGAGAAAGGGTGTGTTTGGGCGGAGGAGTTGTCATTGCTGGAGTACTTTCGCTGTGTAGAACATCAAGCACGGACGTAGTATGTACAAAATGTTTGTGTATATATATAGTTTTTTATATAATTACGAGCATCTACGCAGGGGTTTTACCTGTGCCCAATGCTCTCAGGAGGCCTTCGGCCGCATCCCGGCGGGCTTCGCCCGCTTCCTCATGTGTTTCACTTGTGCTTGATGCTCCAGGAAGCCTTCGGCCGTATAGAAGCGGGCTTCGCCCGCTTTCATGTAATCCACCAGCTCGGCTCCGCAACCACCACGCGCGGCCCCCCGAAGCACGTATGCAAAATCAAAGAACAACCTATAGTGCTTAGGGGGGCCGCGAGTGGTTAGTGCAGCACTGAGTTGGTAGATTGCGTGGAAGCGAGCGAAGCTCGCTTCTATGCGGTCGAATGCTGCCCGGAGCATCAAGCACGAGCAAAGTATTGGGTTTTCATTGAGTGGACACGCATAATAAATGCACTGTGGAAATAGAACTAGAAAACTCTAGGCATATATAGGACCTTGCGAAAGCCAAGATTCAAGAAGTAAAACACAACAGATGTAAAGTTACATGTGTGGAATCGAGTCTCTACTCGATCAAGATGTTCCAGAAAATTGCTCTATCAGTTGAGTACAGAAAAACATAGAAGTAGATCTGTGCCTTTATGAGATATCCACACTAATGGGGGAAACGCCTCGCCGTCATCACATAGGGGCAGGTTGGAACGATGTTCAAGGCCTTCATCTCCACGAATGGTTAGGTTTGCTTCTAGGAAAAAATCGTCGGTGATATGGCTCCGATTCGCAGTGAACCCTACCAGAATCCATCGGTGCGGAATGATAAGACTTAACCCTAGAACCTGAAATTATATCTATATATAATTCTCAGTAAACCAAGTTTAGTTACAACAGAAATTACCCTTAGAAAAGCTGAAATGGGTTTGAGATTAAAATCAGAAGAATAAACTATCAATACAGTTTCTAGTCGATTTGGCTAGACCGTCTAGTCCTTCAGCTTGAAGTCAGGTCTAATTCACCCAGACCATCTGGTAGAATTCTCCCAGACCATCTGATCAAATTCTTCCAATCGAATTTGTCAAGTTAACACTGAACTCCTTTTAATCGAATCCTTCTTGTCGAATCCTCCTATCAAATCCTTCTAGTCGATCGGCTATACCATCTAGTCGATCGACTTGAAGTCAGGTCAAATTCTTCCAGAGCATCCGATCGAATTCTTCCAGTCGAATCTGCCCATTCTTCCAATCAACCAAGTTTGGCTCTACACTCATATCCTATATGATTCAAGCCACCTCGATCAATTATCTAATTTCTCGTATGTTGTTATGTGCGATCTCATAAGCTCATATTATGTTCGCAGCGAAACAAACTGTAAGTACATTTGTCTTATCAGATTATATTTGGATTGCGCAACTGTAATTTTAATCGTCTAGTTTTGAGAATTGTTGTTGGGATTTTTGTTGATATTTTTTTCTCTTGAAATATGTCCAACCCTCTCTCTCCTCTCTCTTTCTCTCTACTCTCTCCCCACAAATTATTCTCACCCACTCACCCCTTTCTCTCACCTCTCTCCTCTCTCCTCACTCCTATCTCTTTCTCTCTCTCAAATCTCTCCCCCCCAAAACTTTTGCCACAGCCCTCTCTCCCTCTATTTATTTATATTGATTTATGACATTGGGTCCCACCGATCTCTTTATTTATGGTGATTGTTATTAGCACTATACTTTTGGATATTCACACTATATTTAATTTTAATTTTCCGCGCCTTTTGAAAATACTCTTTGTACATGCATTTTTAGAAAAAGTGTTCACCACAAAAGTTGTAGATCTCGACAAGATCTACAACTTTCGTGATGAACACGTTTCCTAAAAATACATGTATAAGAGGAATTTTTAAAAGGCTCGAAATCTGAGCGTATTTCTTAATGTACGTCTTGTACATGCATTTTTAGGAAAAGTGTTCAGCACGAAATTTGTAGATCTCGTCAAGATCTACAACTTTCGTGTTGAACACTTTTCCTAAAAATGCATGTACAAGGAGTATTTTCAAAAGACGCGGAAAATTAGGAGTAAACGTAGTACGAATATCCAAAAGTGTCGTGCTAATAACAACCGCCTTATTTATTTAGTATCTACTTTAAATGGACTATTCATGTTTTATGAAGTCATGTTTGTAGGCCAGAATATTTTGAGGATTTTTATGATTATTTACAGGTTATTCGTATTTCTTTTTAATATAATATATATACAAATAGTCTACGCTATATATATATGTATATAATTAAATTTTTTTATTGTTGAATATAAATAATTTTTATTAATTTATAAATATATAAGCAGCAATTTTGATTGATAAAGGCGAATAAATAAATAAATAAAATCTGTTTTTATAAAAGAGTTGAAATTTTTTGGAAAGAAAATAAATTTTTCCCATCATAGATGTTTTCAACAAGAAAAGTGTCGCTATTTTGCTACCAAATAATTGGTCGATATCTTAGCAATAAATATTTTACAAAAAATTACTGTTACAGCTGCAAAATTTTTTTTTTGCTATCTTTGCAGAAAAATAATAATTTATCTAATTAAATTTGATGCTTACTATCAAGAAATTAACCTATTTTTTATTAAATGATATTTTTATTCTATATTTTTTTCTAAACAAAATGATAAAATACTTAATTTAGCCAAAAAAAAATTAAAATACTATTTCCACATTAACATCTTTGACCAAAAAATATATATATATTTTTCTTACATTTTTAATTTTATTTTTCAGGTGGTACTTCTATCACGGGCAGCAGGTGGAAATCGTTTTTCAATATGATAGCTTAGGTTCCATTTGGGATGGTGGTGGCCGTCCTAAATATATGGTTTACACCGTCATTCGTTAAGGATCATCTAACAAACATCATCCGTTTAAATATAAAAGTGAATGAACTTTCTTAGATAGGTATTAACGAATGACAATTTAATCCCTATGATCATGGCTGCCACCACATGCCAAATGGAGCCCTTATCATGTAAAATAACTCAATAATTATTAAAATAATCTGAATATTTTGTATGATTTTTTTATTCTGCAAGACAAAGAAGAGATTCAGCAATATCATGTAAAATATCCAATGGGAAATCCTTTTTTTTCAGAATATTCTTATTAGCAATTTTTTCTTTCAATTTTTCTTATTGTCTGGTAATCCTTCCTTAGTTTCAAATTAAAATAAATAAAATTTTCTCGCCTCAACAAACATCAAGCAAGCACGCTGAAGTCAATTCAGCTACATAGACTTGTTCGCTTTTATAGCTTTTTTTTCAACCATTGTAGCCTCAAACAGCAGGAACATACTGGATTTCAGCTAAATGTTGATTTTTATTTCACGTGTTAATGAATACGACTCAAAAAGTACATATATTACATTGTGTAAGGCTTTGTTTGACAAGGCGGATACGTGTCTCGGCCACGAGCATTTCACCGTCCCGCCGTGAAATCCCGGATTTGAAAATCCCGCGGTCGGGCGGTGAGGTCGTCCTGCAGCACAAAACCGCGGGATTTCCGCGGAAATGAACCGCGCTGCGGGAACCGGGACGGCAAACCAGCGGCACGGTGATTTCCGCGGAATCCCCACCCCCCGCCAAATGAAGCCTAAATCAACAGCATTGCTCATGTTCTACTTATAATTTGATAACAAGAGTCTTTAGCTCCGTTTGGCATGGTGGTGGTGGTCAAGAACACGGGGGATTAAATTGTCATTTGTTAACACTAATCTCAGAAACTTCTCCCTTTTTTATGTACAAACGGATGATGTTTGTTAGGTGATCCTTAACGAATGATGTTTTAACTCATACATTAACGACCATCATCACCGTGCCAAACAGAGCCTTTGTTTACCGTTGCTATTACTACCCCAAACATTTATTCGTAATGAGAGACAAACATCAAAATAATATAAAATCCACTCATTCAGGATTTAAAAGAGTGAGTTTAATTGAAGTTCTATGATTTTGCAATTCATTTATATTTGCTTATAAACAAAATTTGTATCAAGGAATTAAAGGTTTGTAATTTAATGCCAGTTCATCAATTTACAGTGTTTGGTTGCAATTCAATGAATTGATTATTATATCTACTACAAATCATATTGTGGCAACCATGTCTCTCCTCATTAGAAATTACAACTCATTTTTAAAGAATATAATAAAAAATATTTTTGCACTCAATTCCTCTTCAATTGGCACCAACGAATCCTTTTAAATCTTTCGGACCTTTCTCTCCAGCACCTCCCATATAGCCGAGAACCTTGGGCCTCCTTTAGTGCAGTGAAATCGTGGTTAGAGATTATTCTGACGCACTCGAAGGCTCTATTTGTTTGGGCGTTTTGGTGCTCCGTTTTGGGCAAACGCCGCCGGAAAGGCGGGTAAACAAATGAACCTCCGGCGGCGGTTGCCCTGTTTCCACCCGTCCTCCCGCCTTGAGAAACGCCCCAAAAAGCTCCGTTTGGAGTAGCCACCTCCTCCCACCGTTTTGAACACTCCGTTTCCACCTGCCGGATCAACCCGCTACCGCCGAAACAAATGAAGCAAAAAACATCGAGTCAAATGAGCAACACACACACGCACGCACGCACGCAGCGCGTGCGCAGCTCGCTGCTCGCTCCAGCTCCGCGGGATTCGCCCGCCTGCGCACGGAGTTCGCCCGTGCTTGATGCGTCGCTACGGGCTGTGTCCGTCTATGAGCTTGCTGCGCACGCACACGCACACACACACACACACGAGCTTCTTCGCACGGGCTACGCCCGTGCTCAAACCTCTCGGGCGGCCTTCGGCCGCATTCAGGCGGGCTTCGCCCGCCTGCGCACGGAGTTCGCCCGTGCTTGATGCGTCGCTGCGGGCTGTGTTCGTCTATGAGCGGGCTGCGCACACACCCAAAATTGTTTTTCTAGAATATATACATATAAGTACTTAAAATGACCGCAAAAAATATGAAGTAGTATTCTTATTTTTATTTTATAAAATTTTGCAAATTTAAATCTATAAAAATTAATTTATCTCTCTCTCTCTCATTATAACTCCCCCTCTCTTTCTCTCTCCCGTCCCCTCTATCCCTCTCCCTCCTCTCTCTCTCCCAACTCTCCCCTCTTCTCTCATGATCCAATGACCAATATTCAATTTTTGGCGTGCCTCCAAATATCTATATTTCTTATATATATATATATATATATATATATATATATATATATATATATATATATATATATATATATATATATATATATATATATATATATATATATATATACGAGTGACAGGCACGGGGCTCCGCCCCTACGGCCAAACGCGACAGTACCCGACCGGCGATAGCGGGCTTCGCCAGCCCTTGGCAGGCTTCGCCAGCCCCCGACGGGCTTCAGGCTTAAGTAATTTTTATCATTGTTTTTTTTATAATAATAAAATTTTAAAATTATTAATTTAATTTTCTCATATTACATGTCATAAATATAAAAAGTTTTTAATATATATTGAAAAGTATTTGTGGTCTAATGGATAAGGTGCTTGACTTTTATTCAAGAGATTGATGGTTCAAGTCTCAGCCAACATGCTTTTTTAATTTGTATTTTTTCATAATCTGAAGGGTAACATGGTAATTTCTCATTATAAGATATAAGCTCTATTAAATCATAGTTTAAGTCCTCCTACTATCATAGGTGTAGGAGACCTATAAAAAATTAGATAGACAGTCATGATTTATTTGTGTGATCAAATGGATGTGCTCGATGCTCTCGAGCGGCCTTCGGCCGCATCCAGACGGCCTTCGCCCGCCTCCGAACGGGTTTCTACTGTGCTCGATGCATCGTTGCGAGCTGCACCCGCATCAAAGTGGGATGCGACCGCATCAAAGCGGGATGCATCCACATCAGGACGGGCAGCGCCCGCAATATATACATATGATTACTCAAAATGACCGTAAAAAACATTACAAATTTTATTTTGTAAAATAATATATATTTAAACCTAAAAAAATTAATTTCTCTCATCTCTGTCTTCTTATCCCTACCTCTCTCTTTTCTTAATATATACTATTATTAGATATATCTTTATATAAATAATATAATCCATATAATATAATAACTACCGCCCCCAATAATCTATCCTATTATTAACTATATCACTCGCTGCCCCCTCTTTCTCTCCCCACTTTCTTCAATTAATAATATAATTTATGTAATATAATAATTTCATAACTCATCCTCTCTCTCTCTCGGACTGACACCTACCACTACACCGCTCTCTCTCCTCTCTTTCTCTCTCTCCCTCTCTTTCTCTCTCTCCCCTCTCACTCCCTCTCTCTCTCCGCCTCACACCAACCACTCCACTTACCGCTTCTATATCTCTTCATTTCTCTCTCCGCCATCTCTTTCTCTCTCTCACCGTTCTCTCACCCTCCCTTATCGTATATGTCGCAATCAGCTCCTCCTCTCTCCTCTTTCTCTCTTTCTCCCAACCCCTCTCTTTCTCTCTCTGGTCCCTAACCCTCTGTAGCTCCAGGGCACCTAGAAATATTTTTGAACGGTGATGAATAAAGGAGCAAAATCTAACGATCAGGATTGTTTCAATGAATTTATAATTCATGGATTCGATATTTATTTATATATGGTAAAGATATATATATATATATATATATATATATATATATATATATATATATATATATATATATATATACACTATAAAATAAATAAAAAATACATAAATTTAAAATTCATTGAAGTGATTCGGCCGGGAAATTGAGGAGAGAGAGAAAGAGATGAGAGAGAAAGGGGAGGGGGAGGGATCCGGATCCCCTGGAGTTCCTGCGGGAACTCCAGGGGGTGAAATTCCTGTTTTGCGAGTTAATGGAGCGGAATCAGAAAAAATGGTGAACATGAAAGTTGTAGATATCCCCGATTTAATATTTTTCGGACTGAGTTTTTTCGGAGCTCAAATCGGGGGTCTAAACGACTTCAAATTAAAAAATGTTCAACATGAAAGTTATTCGTCTTGGGGATATCTACAACTTTCATGTTCACCATTTTTTCTGATTCCGCTCCATTAACTCACAAAACAGGAACTCCACCCCCTAGAGTTCCCGCAGGAACTCCAGGGGATCCGGATCCGAGGGGGAGAGAGGAAAGCGGGGAGATTATTTAAGACCGCATAGTAAATTTCAATTTGATAAATTCCAACTAAATTTTAACACAACAAACAAAATTATAATCTATATTTAAATTTGTTTTTTTACTTCAAAAACATACATTTTTCTTAAAATGAAAATGATAATATTGATTTCAATTTTGTACAGTCATTTTGAATATTCATATGTATATGCTGTTGTTGTAACCTTTCTTTATACGGGCGCATATCGTCTTGATGCGGGCATACCCCGCAGCGACCCATCGAGGCGGGAGCAGCCCGCAACAAACCGCCAGGGGCTGGTGAAGTCCGCCGTCGTCGGCCGGGTAGTCGCGCTTGGCCGTAGGAGCGGAGCCCCGTGTCGGACACTCGTGTGTGTGTGACTATATATAGAGAGAGTTTGGAGAGTATACATTCGAGTTAAAACTGAAAAAACAGCACAAATCCGTTTTTGGGGATTTTGAGTAACAAATGTATCTTATTTGCAAAAGTGATCAACATGAAATTTGTAAATCGATTTTGAGCACCAAATTTATCTTAGTTGCAAAAGTGATCAACATGAAAGTTATAGAACTCATTGAGATCTACAACTTTCATACTGATCATCTTTTGATTTGAAGCATTTTAGGCCCTCGATTTAGGCGTCAAAAATAGTAACGCGAAATGGAGGCGTCCGTACATATATTAGTCATGACTTTTTTAGGGGCCCAAATTGGGGGCCTAAACGACTTCAAATCAAAAAGTGTTGACAACTTTCATGTTGATCACTTTTTTTAAAAAGTTACATTTGGGGCTTAAAGTTTTATACACAGGAGTACCCGACACGGGACTCCGCCCCTACGACCAAGCGCAACAGTACCCATTCGGCGACAACGGGTTTCGCCCCTCCCCCCCGACGGGTCTATTGAATTAATTGCCCACAATATTTCCTAGATTGGATTTGAAGAGCCATCTCCATCAACACTAATAACATAGTTGTATTTGATGTTGTTTAAGCTCATCATGTGCGGATGTTCCATGTAACAAGTCTAGACAGATTGTCTAAGTGATGTGACAGGTGGTCACAAAGTGAAGATGCTGGAATGACAGGAATTTGCCAAAATCCACAGGCGTTGAGTAGAGCAAGCTCACTCAACGCCAGAAGTAAGGAAGAATGTTGGCAAGCTAGAAATATGGCTAAGTAGTTTGGCGTTGATTGATAAAGACACACTCAACGCCATACATCAAAAAGCTGTGAGTCGAACTGAGTTCAGAGTTCGTCGAGCTGAGCTCATCATTCGTCAAACTAAGCTCAGAGCTTCAGAATCTTAGTTAGTCAAGCTAAGTTCATGATTCGTCAAGCTGAGCTAATCGTTCGTCGAAATAAGCTCGGAGTTTGAGAAATTTGGCTAAGTCCAAATTAGTCGAACTGAGTTCAGAGTTCGTCGAGCTGAGCTCACTATTCGTCGAACTCAGTTTAGCATTCGTCGAACTCAATTCAGAGTTGAGTGAGGCTGGCTGAGACAGTCAAAGCCTAAGGTTTAAGAGGCCGAAAAGTGGCTAAGTACACAAGCATTGAGTGAAGGTCATTCACTCTACGCCATAGCCTCATAAGTGTTGAGTAACACTTAGTTAGTCAAAGCCAATGTTTTTAAAACATAGAAATTTGGCTAAGGCAAAAAGCATTAAGTGATGAAGACACACTCAATGCTCTCAATGCTTAGTGAAGACATAGTTTTGTCTAAGGAGTTTGGTGTGGAGTGATGCTCACTCACTCAACGCCAAACAACAGAAAATAAGAAAGCAAGTTGGCGTTGAGTGAAGCTGAATCACTCAATGTTTAGAACCAAATTTATATTCTAAGTAGTTTCACGTTGAGTGAAGGTAACTCACTCAACCCCAAGAGATAGTAAATCTGTCTAAGTGATTTGGCATTGAGTGAAGGGCCCTCACTCAACGCCTATACTAATGATGCTTGATTTTTGGCTAAGTCCACAGCTGGTGACGTCAGCAAGTCAACAAGTCAACATATTTCAAATTAGTGTCGGGATGGCTACAGTATGCGACAAATATTGTCGTAGACCTACTATACGCCAGTTGACAATAAAGCAAGATTGCTGCAACCATTAAATGAGTGGGAACCACTGCTCAAAGAGCCGTTGAAACATTATCAATAAAAGAAAAGACTTTTACAGAGAAAAATAATGCTCTGGATCAGCATTCTTCTTCACCGCCATTGTTGCTGTGCTGAAGAACATGAAGCTCAAGTCAGCAAGGCTAAGAGCAGGAAAAGTTAGTTGTTGTCTTCATCATCGACTACAGCACGATCAAAGATTTTTCTTTGAAGAAAAGGAGGCAGCCAAGGCCAAACCCAAGCTGCCAGATCTGGAATCTAGAGCAAGGTAGCTGGTGCCATTTTCATCTGCACCAGCAAGTTCAGAAAGTTCGCTTTCTGAGGAAGAAGGAGCAGCAGGTCCTACCTAGCTGCAAGTAATTTGAAGCTGATCCAAGATAGCTGGTGGCATTCCCATCTGCACCAGCAAGGTTTGAAATTTCTCACAAGGAGGTTGAGCTGAGCTTAACTTAGCTCAAGAAGCAGCCAAGGGACGACCCTTGCCAGAGGTCCTTCACAGTTCCAGCTATACAAGCAATAATCTGAAGATCTTTATCTGGATGCTGTGAAGAGAAGAAAGCTTGAAGAAGCAGAGATTTGAAAGATGGCTCAGGGGTCTATTCCTTAGGAGTCAAAGATAGGGCTGAATCACCTCAGCCCAGGAAAGAGATAAGGGCAGAATAGGGTTTTACAAGTTGCCTCCAGCACAAGCATACTTATTGTTGTGAAGAATATGAGATGAGAAACCTTCAGCTCAATTTTCAACTAGCTGTGCTGTAGTTACTTCACAACACCAGCATGAAATATCCCTGGTGCTATGAAGAAGGAGTTAGGGCTGAACTTCAGGTTCAGTTCAGAGATGGGCAGAACATTGTTCTGCAAGTCACTTCCAGCTCAAGTAAATATATACTTGTTGTTGTGGAAGTAGTTAGGACGAAGTATTTTTTAGTTCAGCAAAGGTAGACTGAGAAAATTATTTCCTATATTCAAAGTTTGGCTGAGTTTATCTTGGTCAAAAATCTTGATACAGAGAAACATCTCTTGTGTCAAGAGTAACCACATAACCCACTTCCATCCTGTAGGATCCTGTTGGATCTGAGATGTAGGTGCTTGGAAGGGCACTGAGTTAGGTACACGCTAGGTACTGAGCTATAGAAGTTCTACAGTATTCTGAGAGTAGGGTTGTATGCCTAAAAGTGTAGGGCTGAGAAGCCTGAGTTGTAGGCCTTTGTGTAAGGCTGAGGTAGGTGGCTTGAGGGTTACTAAGTGTAGGATCACTATAGAGCTCTGAGGTAGGAACCAGTCGGTTCTATGGTAGGTGTCCTGAAAAGGATATTGAGTGTAGGAACTTGCTGGAGTTCAAAGTGTAAGGCTGAGGGCCTGAAGTGTAAGCTCTGAGGAGCATATTTGGAGCAGTTGGGTCTAGTCCAACAAGATAGATGGATAGGTGTGAGGGAAAGTGGATGTACCATAGTTAGGGGAACCAATATAAATCTTGTGTGCTTTGTGTGTTTTCTTTGTGCTGGTTTTATTGTAGGTTACATATCTTGAAAGCTTCAACTAATCAAATAATAAAGCCTCCAATAAAAGGGAAAACAAAAGATAGTCACTAAGGACTAAGAAACCTATTCACCCCCCCTCTAGGTGATTTAGCTATCCTTGAAAACAAAGGCTTTCAAGTGGTATCAGAGGGAGGTTACTCAAAAAGGACTTAACAGTCTGAGTAGACCTCAAAGGATAGCTAAAAGGTTTGCATTGGTGGGTTCAAAAGAGAACCATATGGAGTGGAGCTCAATGAAGTTTCAAGTCTGCAGTGAGAGCCAAGATCACATTGGGCTGTTGGTAGCTCTTGTAGATGATGATGTCTATGCAGATGCAAGAATAGAGATCAGGGCCCCTCTATTATACTCAGATAGTGAATTAGAGGTGGATGAAGCTGAGAAAGGTGAATGCAGATGCTATGCGCTGACTGCTACACCTGAAGAAGAAGAATCCTACCCGGATAAGCCTGGTCCAGATCAGGTACAATCTCTGTCTAGTTCTTCTTATTTCTCAGGTCATGAGTCCAGCTCAGACTCTGATGCTTCCTCATCAAGTGATGATGAGAGTCTTCTATCAGAAGATGATATCAATCAATTGATTGAGAATCATGCTGCACTACTGAAAGCTTTCAAGAAAAGCAAGTTGCTTGTTAAGAAGCAAGCAGAGGAAATTACCTCCCTACTGCTGACTGCTTCCCAGCAAGATGAGACTTCATCTTTGCTATATCTAAAGATGAGGGAAGTTGGTCATCTAAAGACCACGGTAGATATTCATGTTGAGTTCATTAGATATAAGGACTATATTATCAAGGTTCTTGAAGAGAAACTTGAAGGGGAGGAGAAGATTATGGCCCATTTCTCTAAGATAGATGCTATCAAGAGAAAATATGAATCTGAGTGGATTTCTAAAGTTATCCAATCTCAGAGGAGATGCCAAGCTCCTGTTGTGCCACAGTCATCCTTTCATAAGGTAATCCTCCCTTCTAACAGGTATGACTAGGACTGCATGTAGGGTCACTGTAAGAATGAGAATTCTTCTTGTAAGAATACATGTGTATCTTACAATGGGAGAAGAAAGGGTAGGAGAATGAGTGTCTTTAAGGCTCCCCTTGAAGAAGTACAAATGACACATTCTGGACCATTTATATTTGGTGCCTCAGCCCCCACACATAAGGATAAGGCAGTGGCTTTCACTCAAGTTCATCTAGCAAGGACTCAGACCAAGGGCCAATCTACCAGTAAGCCTGACTTGGCTATTTCTGATATTATAAACAACATGTCATCTACAAAGAAGACAACTATAAATAGCATTCAGAGCAAGCAAAGGAAGCCTGCTGGAAGACTAACCTTCAGTCAGACGCTTGCTGAAAGGAACCTCAAGAAAGCTACTGCTCCTCTTCTTTCTATTCAGTCAGCAGTTAACCACACTACAAGACCTGCTCAGAAAAGAAGATATAATATCCATGAGTGTTGGTGCTGTGGTAAGGTGGGGGCATTTTGCCCTAGATTGCTGGCACAATCCTTCTGTGTCTAGTGTACGAGTTAGCCTACCTGTCAGAAATGCTGTAGGTAGGCAAGTCAGAATTCAGACTAATCAGAACCTAGGACCCAATACCTATTAGGGTCTTAAGGTGAAGTAATCTATTTTGCAGGTCAGTGTAAGTGCCCATCCTCCATGTTGTACTTGGACAGAAGATGTTCCAGAACTTGGAATGTAACAAGTAAGTTATCCTATGTATCATTCTCCAAGAATAAGGATGCTGTGTGCATCCTTGAAGAAGGATACAAGTATTATCAAGTGGCATAGGAGAGCTGGGTCAGTTGTATCAACTCTAGAGAAATGCTCTCTAGTCAAGTGGTATAATCACTTTGGGAGTGAAAATTGGCCATGATCAAGGATGAAGGAATGATCAAGGAGGGGAATGAAGTCTGAGTTACCAATGCAAAAAAGGTCATTGGGGGCATGAACAGAAAGCTGATGCTAGAGGCAAGTCTATTGCTGAAGGAAAGGGGAAGATCTGCCTCAGCAAGAAGGGACTGTGTAGGGTGCAAGGTATATAGGATAAGCAAAGATGGAACCTATCAAATCCTATGAAGAATACTGACTACTTGGAGCTGTAAGAAAGAAACCAGTCTTGCAATATCAGCTCCATGCAGGACTATGCATATGCAGATCAAGTGTCAGTTTGTTAGGGAGCATATGGTATAACTCAATCCTGAGTTTGTCCTCACTGACAAGTGGCCAACATGTTCATCACGCCACTAGATGAAGTCAAGTTCAACACCCTGCAGGTTGAGATTGGGTAGATAAGTCCTTGATGTGACATCAAGACTATAAAGATCATTAAGTGGTATCAAGACTAAGACGGGCTCAAGTGTCCATCAGATGGAATGACAATGATGCTCCTATTGAGGGGGAGCAAGCTCATCACCTGCAGAAATGATGGTAGAAAATTCTCCTATTAAGGAGGAGCATGTCCAGCACTTGCTGGAACATGATAAACCTCATGTTGAGAAGGAACAAACAACAACTGCTGTGAATTAGAGATCTTCACTGCTGACCAATTTGTCCTAAGGACAATGTATAGACTACAATGGAGATTATGTATGACATAGTCATAATCTACTCTGAGTCTAAGAAGGACTTTTGCTGAGAAAATTGTATTACAGCAGGAGAAGAGAGACAGCTACCAACCACCTTAAGTGGATCCATAGTTCACTCAAGTGCCAAGGGGTTGCAGTGATGTGGTGTATCAATGATATCACCACAATTGATGCTGATTCTGTAGATACAACATCAGCAAGTGAAACAATGTGTACTGCAAGTTCAAGTGATGCAGTGTTGTGTTGTTTCAATATATCAACACAAAAGGTATGCCCCCTAATCAAGAGGTATGATTACTAGGCTAATTTCCTTTGTAGTATCAACATAGGACTTTGACTAGGATCAAGAGATTATCTCTCCCATGATCCTTTCTCCTCCCTCAATAGATATAACTATTGAAGAAGACAGAAAGGGGGAGATTTGTGGCAATACATAAGGGGGAGATACATAAGGGGGAGATTTTGAAGTTATACTTGACATGATCAGGTCCTGTTGAGACAATGCTTCTAATGGCGCTCCATTTAAATATTGAGTGGTATAATGGAGAGTGCATATTACATGAGCAATTATTTAAGTAGTATATGGATGCATTGACTTGACTTGTTGAGTCAATATAGTTAAATGGAGTATAATAAATTGATATGCTAAAACCTTCATAACATAAGCTAGCAGTTATAGTAGTTATAATCTATAGCTGCATGAAATTATTCTACTTGTTATGTTAATTCCTCTTTGTATTGCTGGGTGTTCCGCCTTCTTCAAATAGGGGGAGATTGTTGACTCCATTGCCCAAAATGTTCCCTAGATTTGATTTGAAGAGGCATCTCCATCAATACTAAGAGCAAAGTTGTATTTGATGTCGTTTAAGCTCATCATATGCAGGATGTTCCATGGAACAAGTCTAGACAGATTGTCTAAGTGATGTGACAGGTGGTCTGGTGGGCCAAAACCCGAATAGGCAAGCGTACCTGTCGAATTATAGTACCAAGGTCGTATTTAAACACGGGGTTGTCAAGTACTTCTACTTACGCTCTAACTATTATCCTACCGGAAGACTATTGGGATTTTGAGAATTTTTTTAAAAGTAAAACGAACGATAAATTGCAAGACGAAAACTTATATAAAAAAGCTAGCATTCGATCATTGATTCACCATGAAATGAAACGAGAAAATAAAAAGGCATAGTTTTAAATTTGCAAATCCAACTCGGCCGTGACGGATCCGAAAATGAGACAAAATCTCGCTAGAGCATTAGGTCTCCTAACTTATAGACTCTTTGATCGAAATCTCTTTACAAACCAAAGAAGCCTATAGTTGCATTATCGAGATGATCCGCACTATTGGATTTGACTCCAATCCGGAGGATTTACGTCGTCCTATCTCTAAGGTTGCGTTCAACTCCTTCCTTCTTTGAGTGATCTTTCACATCCACGAGCCTCTCGGCTACTCGAATATGAGATCATAAGCCTACAACCGTATACCGGAAATACGGAGTCGACACAATAATTATTCAAAGAAGGACCGAGTAGAATTACGCAAAAATAAAACTATGAAATAAAAATAATTCTCATTTCAAATCATGGATCCTCATGATCAAATGCTAAGAGGGAATTAGCTATGCATATTGCAAAAGGAAACAACAAAATTAAGAGAAGAGAAATTCATTGATATTACTAAAAAGAGGTGCACAAAAATATTAAAAGGATGACAAAATTTTACTAAGAAGAAAATTACACAATAAAACTAGAACAACAATGAAGAAAACTAGAACTCTCTTGCTCACTTGCTCTCTTGCTCCAATCCAACCTCTCAATCTAACTCCAAAGGGAAAACTAACTCTCTTAAAGTATGGGTCTTGGGTTCCTTTTATAGATGAGGGAGAAGGTTCTAGAATGAAATGAAGAAGAGGGGGCAAGGGGGGTGGCCGACCATGTAGGGAGAGAAGTGCATGCATGTCAATAAATGAGGTGGAGAGAATTCATGCACTTTCTTTTGGGAAAATAAAAAGGAGAATAATAATAAAAAGAAAAGGGGAATGTATGAGTTTAAATGAGAATGAGAGAGAGGGAAAAAAGGGATGAATGAGGAATAAAGAGGGGGGGAAGAGAGGGGCCGGCCAAGCATGAAAAAATGAATGCATGCATGCAATAAATGGAAGGGAGAGAGAGAGAGAACATGCATGTATGACATGAAAGGTGGCCGGCCATGTAGAGGGATTCATGCATTTGGAAATTAATGAGGAGGGGAGAGAGAGGGCATGAGGTGGATTAAATAAAGGAAAATAAAAGAGGGAGAGAAAGAGGGGTGGCCGGCCATGTGTAGGCAAAAAGTTCATGCATGTATTAAATGGAGGAGAGAGGGACATAACATGGGCTCGGGTAGAGGCTAGGGGGCTGCTTTGGGCTTTTTAAATAGGCTCGGGTAGAGGCTAGGGGCTGCATGGGCTCGGGTAGAGGCTAGGGGCTGCATGGGCTCGGGCTCCACATGTAATGGGTTGCATTTTTGAAGTAGATGGGTGGCCGGGCTGCACCAAGGAGAGGGCCGGGCTGCATGGGCTCGGGTTCACCATGAGGGCTGCACCAAATTGAAAGCTCGGGCTGCTCTTGATGTGGGCTTATGGAATAATTCAAGGGCTGCATGGGCTTTGAAGCTTGGGCATGAACCTACAAAACAAGGACAATACAATCATGGATTAGTCACAATAATAACATAAGACTATATAGATTTTAAAAGTTAAAACAAAGTTAAAACATAACATAACATAACAAAGTTAAAAAAAAACAAAGTTAAAACAAGATTTCTAACACAATAATAATAAAAACATTACAACATTAAAATTAAAACATATCATAACATAACATAATATATAATAACATAACACACATAATAAGACTATATAGTTTTTTATATCAAACTCTAATAACACTAGGAATTAATATATTGTAAAGAAACATTAAAACATGAAATAACAATCATAAAATATAAATAAAATTAGGCTTTTTGAATACTAAATTACCCCTAAAAAGGATGACTAAAACTAGTCATCAAATTCCCCCATGCTTAGACATTTGCTTGCCCTCAAGCAAATAAAGATGAAAACTAGGGAAGGAAATAGAAAATAAACAAAGCTAATTTAGGTTTCATAATTAAGAAAAACAAAACATGAAAAATTAAACTATCCTAATTCCTATGTTAACAACTAGTGGGGTGAGAAGTGCACAGTAGAAAACTTGAAAGTGGAGACCTAAAAATATCATTAGAACATAAGAAAAGTCTACACATTTCTAAATCTTAAAAACAAGGCATCCAAAATAAATGAAAATAAGGACAACAAAAGTAGAGGTTCTAAATAAACAGCGCATTAACAAACTACTAGGTTGCTAGATAAACATTAACCCTAAGACACTCCAAGATAACCTCCAAAGAAATCCATCAATGATGGTGGCCATAGGCTTGTACGTTCACACTTTCTCCACTACGTGAAATTAAGTTCTAAGATCATTAGGACTTCTATTAGGCATTAAAACTTGGCTTAGGTAAATGATTAGGAGGTGGAATCAAAGATAAACATGAAGGTTTTAGGCACTAAACCAAGGTGAGCTCAAAAATAAACAAAGCAATAAAAAATGAGAAATAATGAGTATGTCATTTCTCCAATATGAAACTACAACAACAAGGCCATGAAATTTTTTTTCTTTTATAAACTTGGCCAAACATAAACTTTTTGCATTCATCATTTTTTTTTTGATTTTGTAATGATATATATATATTTTTTTCTCTTTCTCAATTTTTTTCCTTTTGAATAACATTTGATAAGAAAGCTCCAAAAATAAGCTTGAGAATTTCCTATTCATTTCAAAAATAATACCCTTCCCACAAAAATAATTTTTAAGCTCAAATTTATAGTGCAAAAATAGGAAAGATATTTGGCCTTGGTGAACATAATGAAATGAAAGGTGGAGCTAAAAACAAAGAAAAAAGGAAAAGGCCCAAAATTGTTTTGCAAGGGTTTTGTTTTTAGTGGGCAAGAAAAGCTCAAACTATTCAAATGGTGGCCTAAATCATTTCTAAAGAACGTAAAAATGGCGCAAATGCTTCGAGAGTAGCTTGGTACAAGTTCTAGACACCAAGAAAGACTACCTCGCAAATGAAAATGAGCTAATGATACCTAGCAACCATTCGTAAGCAACTAACCGAATAAAAAGACATAACTACAAATTGCTACTTATAACGTAAAAAACGGATGCCTATATTTAAGAAAAAGAAACTAGTAGAACTAAACTATGCTAAAATGATAAGTTTAGAAAATATTTTCAAAGGAGTCTACATAGAACTACAAAAGCCGCACGTGCCTACACTTCACTAGAAGAAACATAAAAATAAAGATAGAAATAATTTTAGGTTTTGTTTTTCAAATAGATTTTTTTTTTATTTTTGTTTTTCTAATTTTTTTGGGTTTTATATTTTATAATTTTTTTGGATTTTAGATTTTGATGACATAAAATACTATACTAATTTAAGACATAAATTTTTTTCTTTTGAAAGAAGAAGAACAGAAAAGAAAAGACCAAAAGAAACTAGACCCCCCCATGCTTAAATCCTTCGTTGCCCTCAATGAAGAAAACATAAAGAAAAAGAGAAGGGGACTGAGAAGAAGAGAAAAAGAAAAATGCAGGAAAAATAAATAAATAAGAACAGGACTTCCCCGGGTTCGTGAGATGAAGGCGGATGTCGCTCCCCCATGCTTGCTTTTTAGAGTACTTGAGCGTCAGCAGGTATGACTTGATCCATCTGATATCAGCAACGGCGGAGCGGCGACCACGAACATGGACTTGATTGGCCTCCGGTAGGAAGAGCAAAATAAAAGTAAAAAATAGATAGAGTCCATGGGCAGATGCCCGATAATGGTTTTTATTACAATCATTTAAAGTCCGAATAAAAGAGTTTCAGAATAATAATAATAAGTCCAAAAATAAAATAAAAAAAATGTCCCACACAAGATAAATGTTTAAGAGTCCAACACAAGATTCTCCTTTGCAGGAGACACATAATCATTAGAAAAATAAAGTTTAAGTCTACGGCCATTTACTTTAAAATCCCCCTATCGGGGTGCGAAAGTAACACAGTTCCATCATAAAAAACATCCTTGACCGCAAACGGTCCAGACCAACGAGATTTAGATTTTCCAAAGAAAATACGTAAACGTGAATTTAAAAGAAGAACCTGATCGCCCGGTTTTAAATTTTTATGCTGGCGGATGTTCTTAACATGATAATTTTTTTCTGCAGGGTCAGGTGGTTTTTCAAAATAATTTGGCAAATTTTTATCATTTTCAAAAATAAGATTTTGTTGTCCAAAATCAGAGTCATTTTCGAATGGTGCTTGTACGAACATAACAGTGTTTTCAAAAATAGTTGATGAGGGTCCAAAAAATGAAGAAGAAAAATCATTTGGAGGGAAATAGGAGTCTTCTTTTAAATCATCAATGAAAAAACAAGAGTCATCATTTTATAAAGAGTTTTTCATCGATTTATTAATATCAAATATTACTTCCTCATCTCCTACATGCAGAAAAAGTTTTCCCTCACTCACATTTATAATTGCGCGAGCGGTGGCTAGGAAAGGTCGACCAAGGATAAGAGGGACCTCGATGTCCTCTTCAATATCGAGAATGACAAAATCCACCGGGAAGATGAATTTGTCGACCTTCACTAACACATCCTCAACGACTCCTAACAGATACTTAATCGAACGATCGGCTAACTGAATACTCATGCGCGTAGGGTTGAGAGTGCCCAAACCTAGCTTTTTAAATAAAGAAAAAAGCATCAAGTTGATGCTCGCTCCTGGATCCGCTAACGCGTGTTTAACGAAAAGATCACCAAAGACGCAAGGAATGGAAAAACTACCCGGATCGTTTATCTTTTTAGGAAGAGTAGAGTTTTTAACGACCGCCGAGCATTCTTCATTTAACGTTACATGCGATAAATTTTCTAATTTCTTTTTGTTCGTTAATAAATCTTTAAGATATTTGGCGTACTTAGGCATTTGGCTAATCGCTTCATGAAACGGCAAATTAATATGAATTTGTTTAAATATTTCAAGAAAGCGTTGATATTGATTATCTAATTTTTCTTGCCTAAGTCTAGCCGGATAAGGAGGTGGCGGAAATTCCTTTAGAACAATTGGAGCATCATTTTGAAAACCATTTGTCTTTTTTTCAGCATCAGAAATAATAGAGCTATCCTTTTCTTTTTCAAGTGTAGATTTTTCTTTTTCAAGATCTAAGTTGTCATTTTCCATGGGGGTAAAAACAGGAGGGAAAATCACCCTTGGCTCTTCCCTTGTGGTGGGCTCGTTAACAACTTTACCGCTCCGAAGGGAAATCGCATTTGCGTGTTCCCTTGGGTTAGGCTCAGTGTTTGAGGGAAGAGTTCCAGGTGGTCTCTCATAAAAAGCCTTGGCGAGTTGGCCGACTTGATTTTCTAAATTTTTAATTGATCCCGTTATGTTTCTAATAGTAGCATCGTTTGAGCTTATATACTTAGCAAAGATCTCTTCCAAAGGGGAAGGTTTTTGAAAATTTTGTTGTGGTGGTGGTGGTGGTGTAAAATCGTGCGGTGGGCGTACTACGTTAGCATTATTACTCCATGAAAAATTAGGATGGTTACGCCATCCAGGATGAAAAGAATTCGTAGCAGCATTAAAACCAGGAGGAGAAGAAAAATTCGAAAAAGTAGAAAAATTATTGGCAGAATTATTTTGAGCAGGCCTGGGTATGTTCCCCAGATAATCCACCTGCTCGGCAGCAGCAGCATTTTCATATACCTTAGCGGCGGAGGGAGCAGTCATCTCCGAGATCTTCTTGTTCAGCATTTCCACTTGCATCGCCAGTTGCGTCACCGAATCCACTTCATAGATACCTGCACGTTTAGATGGGCGAGACCTGGATGAATTCCACTGATAAGTGTTCATCGCCATGTCATCGATAAGCTTAAGAGCGGCTTCCGGAGTTTTGCGGTCTAAAGAACCAGCGGAAGCAGCATCTATCATTTGTTTTGTCTCTTGGTTTAGCCCATTATAAAATGTCTGAACCTGCAACCATACAGGCAGAGCATGATGTGGGCATCTTCTCAAAAGTTCTTTGAACCTCTCCCAAGTGTCATAGAGGGTCTCAGAATCAATTTGAGAATATGAAGTTATATCATTTCGAAGCTTAGCAGTTTTGGCGGGGGGAAGATAACGAGAAAGAAATTTTTCAGTTAAAATGTTCCAAGTAGTGATTGATCCTCTTGGAAGAGAACTCAACCACTGTTTGGCTTTAGTCCTTAAGGAGAATGGGAAGAGTCTTAGCCTAATAGCATCATCTGAGACACCATTTATTTTGAAGGTGTCACAGATTTCAAGAAAATTGGCAATATGCAAGTTCGGATCTTCATCTTGTAATCCGTCGAACTGTACATATTGCTGCACCATTTGTATGATGCTAGGCTTAAGCTCGAAGTTATTGTTCGCAATTGCAGGTCGAACAATACTTGTTTCAGTCCCCTCCAGGTTGGGTCGAGCATAATCGGACATAGTCCTTTGCTGAGCCATTCCTGGGTTGGGATCTCCCATTTCAGAATAATTACAATCCCCGAAGGAATCCTCAACCGCTGTTTGAGAAGTGGAAGCCCCGAATCGTAGTTGTCTCTGAAAGGAGCGTTCGATTTCTGGGTCCAAATCAACAAGTAGCGACGGATTCGCTCGGGTCATGCACTAGTAAAGAAAATGAGGGAAGATGAGAATGAAAGCTTGGAAAAGAAAGAAAAAGAGGAAAAGAAAGGAAATTTTTTTTGTTTTGTTTTTTGAAAAAAAGATTTTTTTTTTAGACGGCTTGGCTCTCGAACTTCCCGAGGACTACCCGGTGAAGGGTTCGCCCGGTACTAGGTAAAATGGTGGCGCTTAAAGCCCCTTACCCTTTTCGAGAGATTTTAGGTGGGGTAGAAATAAGGTGAAGTGGGTTGATTATAAATATTTAAATATATAAATTATAAATTTTTTTTTTGATTTTTGGAGAAGTAATAGCGCAAGCGTTTTCAAAATATTGACGAAGAAAATTCCCCGGCAACGGCGCCAAAAACTTGGTGGGCCAAAACCCGAACAGGCAAGCGTACCTGTCGAATTGTAGTACCAAGGTCGTATTTAAACACGGGGTTGTCAAGTACTTCTACTTACGCTCTAACTATTATCCTATCGGAACACTATTGGGATATTGAGAATTTTTTTTAAAAGTAAAACGAACGATAATTGCAAGACGAAAACTTATATAAAAAAAGCTAGCATTCGATCATTGATTCACCATGAAATGAAACGAGAAAATAAAAGGGCATAGTTTTAAATTTGCAAATCCAACTCGGCCGTGACGGATCCGAAAATGA
The DNA here is from genome assembly GCA_039583875.1 of Platanthera guangdongensis. Taxonomy (NCBI): domain Eukaryota; kingdom Viridiplantae; phylum Streptophyta; class Magnoliopsida; order Asparagales; family Orchidaceae; genus Platanthera; species Platanthera guangdongensis. Next base: position 182,474,909 of record CM077153.1, on the reverse strand, counting down.
GACAAAATCTCGCTAGAGCATTAGGTCTCCTAACTTATAGACTCTTTGATCGAAATCTCTTTACAAACCAAAGAAGCCTGTAGTTGCATTATCGAGATGATCCGCACTATTGGATTTGACTCCAATCCGGAGGATTTACGTCGTCCTATCTCTAGGGTTGCGTTCAACTCCTTCCTTCTTTGAGTGATCTTTCACATCCACGCGCCTCTCGGCTACTCGAATATGAGATCATAAGCCTACAACCGTATACCGGAAATACGGAGTCGACACAATAATTATTCAAAGAAGGACCGAGTAGAATTACGCAAAAATAAAACTATGAAATAAAAATAATTCTCATTTCAAATCATGGATCCTCATGATCAAATGCTAAGAGGGAATTAGCTATGCATATTGCAAAAGGAAACAACAAAATTAAGAGAAGAGATATTCATTGATATTACTAAAAAGAGGTGCACAAAAATATTAAAAGGATGACAAAATTTTACTAAGAAAAAAATTACACAATAAATCTAGAACAACAATGAAGAAAACTAGAACTCTCTTTCTCACTTGCTCTCTTGCTCCAATCCAACCTCTCAATCTAAATCCAAAGGGAAAACTAACCCTCTTAAAGTATGGGTCTTGGGTTCCTTTTATAGATGAGGGAGAAGGTTCTAGAATGAAATGAAGAAGAGGGGGCAAGGGGGGTGGCCGGCCATGTAGGGAGAGAAGTGCATGCATGGCAATAAATGAGGTGGAGAGAATTCATGCACTTTCTTTTGGGAAAATAAAAAGGAGAATAATAATAAAAAGAAAAGGGGAATGTATGAGTTTAAATGAGAATGAGAGAGAGTGAAAAAAGGGATGAATGAGGAATAAAGAGGGGGGGAAGAGAGGGGTCGGCCAAGCATGAAAAAATGAATGCATGCATGCAATAAATGGAAGGGAGAGAGAGAGAGAACATGCATGTATGACATGAAAGGTGGCCGGCCATGTAGAGGGATTCATGCATTTGGAAATTAATGAGGAGGGGAGAGAGAGGGCATGAGGTGGATTAAACAAAGGAAAATAAAAGAGGGAGAGAAAGAGGGGTGGCCGGCCTTGTGTAGGCAAAAAGTTCATGCATGTATTAAATGGAGGAGAGAGGGACATAACATGGGCTCGGGTAGAGGCTAGGGGGCTGCTTTGGGCTTTTTAAATAGGCTCGGGTAGAGGCTAGGGGCTGCATGGGCTCGGGTAGAGGCTAGGGGCTGCATGGGCTCGGGATCCACATGTAATGGGTTGCATTTTTGAAGTAGATGGGTGGCCGGGCTGCACCAAGGAGAGGGCCGGGCTGCATGGGCTCGGGTTCACCATGAGGGCTGCACCAAATTGAAAGCTCGGGCTGCTCTTGATGTGGGCTTCACGGAATAATTCAAGGGCTGCATGGGCTTTGGAGCTTGGGCATGAACCTACAAAAAAAAGGACAATACAATCATGGATTAGTCACAATAATAACATAAGACTATATAGATTTTAAAAGTTAAAACAAAGTTAAAACATAACATAACATAACATAACAAAGTTAAAAAAAAACAAAGTTAAAACAAGATTTCTAACACAATAATAATAAAAACATTACAACATTAAAATTAAAACATATCATAACATAACATAATATATAATAACATAACACACATAATAAGACTATATAGTTTTTTATATCAAACTCTAATAACACTAGGAATTAATATATTGTAAAGAAACATTAAAACATGAAATAACAATCATAAAATATAAATAAAATTAGGCTTTTTGAATACTAAATTACCCCTAAAAAGGATGACTAAAACTAGTCATCATGGTCACAAAGTGAAGATGCTGGAAAGACAGGAATTTGCCAAAGTCCACAGGCATTGAGTGGAGTAAGCTCACTCAATGCCAGAGGTAAGGAAGAATGTTGAAAAGCTATAAATATCGCTAAGTTGTTTGGCATTGAGAGATGAAGACACACTCAATGCCATACAACAAAAAGCTGTGAGTTGAACTGAGCTCATTGCTTGAGAATCTGAGTTAGTCGAACTAAGTTCATAATTCATCGAACTGAGCTAATCATTCGTCAAACTAAGCTCAAAGTTTGAGAAATTTGGCTAAGTCCAAATTCGTCAAAGTGAGTTCAGAGTTCGTCGATCTGAGCTCACTGTTCGTCGAACTCAGTTCAGCATTGTCGAACTTAGTTTAGAGTTGAGTGAGGCTGGCTGAGACAGTCAAAGCCTAAGGTTTAAGAGGCAAAAAAGTGGCTAAGTCCACAGGCATTGAGTGAAGGTCATTCACTCTACGCCATAGCCTCATAAGTGTTGAGTAACACTCAGTCAATCAAAGCCAGTGTTTTTAAAACACAGAAATTTGGCTAAGACAAAAAACGTTGAGTGATGAAGACACACTCAACGCTCTCAACGCCTAGCGAAGACTGAATTTTGTCTAAGGAGTTTGGCATTGAGTGATGCTAACTCACTTAATGCCAAGCAGCATAAACCTGAGAAAGCAAGTTGACGTTGAGTGAAGCTGAATCACTCAATGCCTAGAAACATATTTATATTCTAAGTAGTTTGACATTGAGTGAAGGTAACTCACTCAATGCCAAGAGACAAAAAAACTGTCTAAGTGATTTGACGTTGAGTGAAGGACCCTCACTCAACGCCTATACTAATGATGCTTGATTTTTGGCTAAGTCCACAACTAGTGATGTCAGCAAGTCAACAAGTCAACATATTTCAAATTAGTGATGGGATGGCTACAATACGTGATAAATGTTGCTGCAGACCTACTGTACAACAGTTAGCATTAAAGCAAGATTTCTGCAGCCATTAAATGAGTGGGGCCCACTACTTAAACAACTGTTGGAACATTATCAATAAAAGAAAAGACTTTTATAGAGAAAAATATTGCTCCGGATCATTACAGTCATTCTTCTTCACTACCATTGTTGCTGTGCTGAAGAACAGGAAGCTCAAGTCAGCAAGGATAAGAGCAAGAAAAGTTAGTTGTTGTCTTCATCATCGACCACAACAAAATCAGAGATTTTCTCTGAAGAAAAGGAGGCAGCCACAGTCTAACCCTAGCTGCCAGATCTGGAATCTAGACCAAGGTAGCTGGCACCATTTTCATCTACACCAACAAGTTCAGAAAGTTCTCTTTTTGCGGAAGAAGAAGAAGCAGCAGGTCCTACCTAGCTGCAAGTAATCTGAAGCTGATCCAAGATAGCTGGTGGCATTCCCATCTGCACCACCAAGGTCTGAAATTTCTCAGAAGGAGGTTGAGCTGAGCTTAACTCAACTCAAGAAGTAGCTAAGGGTCGACCCTTGCTGCAGGTCCTTCATAGTTCCATTTATATAAGCGATAATCTGAAGATCTTTATTTGGATGCTCTGAAGAGAAGAAAGATTGAAGAAGCAGAGATCTGAAAGAAGTCTCAGGGGTCTATTCCTCATGAGTCAAAGTTAGGGCTGAATCACTTCAGCCCAAGAAAGAGAGAAGGACAGAAAAGGGTTTTGCAAGTTGCTTCCAGCACAAACATACTTGTTGCTGTGAAGAAGATGAGCTTTGAAACCTTCAGCTCAGTTTGCAACTAGTTGTGCTACAGTTACTTCACAGCTCCAGTAGGAAATATCCCTAGTGCTGTGAAGAAGAAGTTAGGGCTAAACTTCAAGTTCAGTTTGGAGAAGGGCAGAACATTGTTTCGCAAGTCATTACCAGCTCAAGTAAATATATACTTGTTGCTGTGGAAGTAGTTAGTGTTGAAGCCAAAAATTGACCTCTGTGGAGTTCGGGGTCCCAAAAGAGGGGTTAGCTCACACTTACTACACTCAGGAGAATATCACAGGCCAAAAGATCGAGGAGCTAGGAACAGACCCTAGGCTATAGTGCGGAGGTCTCACCTCACACTTGGATGACCTTTGAAGTCTCCCCCTCCCTAGCCAATGCTGAGCTAGGTGCCTTGGAGGAAGAAAGCAAAGGGATTTTTGTGGCTGAAATGCAATGCTCTCCAAGGCACCCTCAAGGGTCTATTTAGAGTTTTCCCAATCCCATGGACCAAAAGGTCAGCAACACCCCTACGACAAATAAGCCTTGGGCCAATAGAAAACATCCACACCGGAGGGTAAAGGGGTAATTCCACCCTTAGGGGTATAATGGTAAAAGCAAGCCCCCACCCCACCGGATGAACCTAAAGACGGGGGTGAGAGCCAGCCTGCCAGATAGGCCACCTGGGCGAGACCAGTCCGCAGGCCGTCTTGCCCGCCAGGCAGGCCGCCTGGGGGAGACCCTGCCCGCAGGCCGATCTCGCCTGCCAGGCAGGCCGCATGGGCGAGACCCTGCCCACAAGCCAGTCTCGCCTGCTAGGTAGGCCGCCTGGGCGAGACCCTGTGTATTGCCCCGAAACTCAAAAGAGCGACGGGAGGCGTTCTGGGCTAAATTTGGAATTTGGCAGGGGGCACACGGCCTGGGACACGGGCGTGTCCTAGGGCGTGTCGTGTTTGGGTCGACGATTTGACCTAGAGGTCAACGAATTCTGGAGTCGACGATCGTCGAGCAGCGAACACGACCTGAGACACAGGCATGTCTCAGGGCGTGTCGAGCTCGTGTCGACGTTTTGCGAGGGAAGTCGACGATTTTCGCTTGACGAAATGTCGAGATACGGAACACGGCCTAGGACACGAGCATGTCCAAGGCCGTGTCGGGTGGTCAACGAACTGCGCTCGACAAAATGTCGAGACTGTGAACACGGCCTGGAGCCTAGGAATGTTCGGGTATGACATAGGCATGTCAAATAGGACACGAGCGTGTCCAAGACCCGTCTGAGTCTCGGGTTGGTGTTGGTCCTGTGTGGATTGAGGAACACGCCCGGGAACACGGGCGTGTACTGGCTGACAAGGGCATGTCAGGTCGAACACGGGCATGTCGGGTGCCCGTGTGTTTTTTGAGACGCGTCGATTTTGACGGCGAATGACAGACACGGCCCTGGACACAGGCGTGTCACAGGCCATGTTCGGCCCAGATTTTTCATTTCAGGCCCGAATCGTGGACGTTCGTTTCTTTAATTTGGGATCCGATGGCTGGGGGATGCTAGTGCTTGGTTATACCTGGGATTGGGCCTTTGAAACCCTCATTTCACTTGAGTGGTTCTCTTTATAAGTCTAGAGAGAGGGGAGAGCAAAGGAGGAAGAAGAAGCGTAGATCCGGTCATCGGCGGAGCTTCGGAGCTCCAAATAGAGAACCAACTTCGGATCTACGGAGGCAAGGAGAGTGCGGTGCTTTTCATCCGCGTACATTTTCATCGCGCCAAGGAAAAATGCTAGGGTAACGATTCTCTACTTGAGCATGTGAAGCTCTACTTCTTTTGCATAGGGAAGCCCGCTCTCGGGAGTTTGCGGTGAGTTTGAGGGATTCCTTCGGGTAGACATGAATAGTCCCTGTTTTGTACATGTGGAGTACGTAATCAAGAACGGATATAGGAATGATGTGTAAAGCCTACCCGGACAAGTTGGTCTGGATCGGTGATGTTGCATTGCATGAAAGGCTGGAGAAGACTCCGTGCGAATGTTTGTTTTTCGGGTTTTCTACGAGGTAGATTGCAACATGGAGCCTTGGGGATTAACTCCAAGGTGCACCCAGAAAACTAGGCGGATGCGTGGTTCTGCCATCTTGTGGGCCTGGGACCCAACTTGAACATAACTAGGTTATGTGATGTATGTAAGCGATTTGGGACTCGGGGAAGTTTGACCCGCGCATTTGTTTTAAATTAACGTTGCGGTGTGAGCAACGGGTCATGCGTAACCGTACCCGCTCTATGTCGTTCGGTTAAAGAGACCTAAAGTTACTTGGCACTTACCGTTGGCATAGATAGAGGGTCTTAGGCAGTGGCCAGAAAGACCAAATGCTCACGAGATATTGCCATCCAAGGGGCGGTGGTGAGTCGACGGACTTAGACCGTGATCACCGAGAATGTGACCTGAGAGCACGGGGCGTATGGCCATGCATTCCTGTGCTTGTGATGAAGTTTTATTACTCTACTGCTTGATTATACTAATAGAGTGCAGGGAAGGAGCATCGCCGCCCCGGGTTCGGGGGCGGGATCATTATAATTTGGTCAGCATAGCTGACCATTGCTTTTGTTTGCCACCGTGCTGTGGATTGTTGCTTGCAAGTGCTGCGGAGCCGAGTGGTAAATAGCGGGCTAAAGCACAAGTTGCTGAGCCGGCCCTCGAAGGCCTAATTTTGTGTGTTTTCTTTTATTCATGTATGGCTGGCTTGCGTGCCGAGGTTTGAAAAACATGTAATTTGAGGAAACTAATTGTAAGGCCTTAAGACCAGTACTTGTGTATTTGTACTTCATTCCCTTTGGTTCTGTTTAGTGGACATTCATGCTAGTGTTGGGTTCTTGTTATTGCAACTAATATAATTGCTTCAGCTAGAATGCTCTGTGTAGGATGTTGATGTTAGTTGGATGGTTTCCATTGAGTAACCGCCCGGTCTGTCTATGGTATATGGCGTCGTGCCCCGACCGGACCTACTACTATATGCTATGCGACGGATAGAGGGTGTTACAATTTGGTATCAGACTACTGGTTTTGGTCAGGCTTAAATGAATTTGTGGGCGAATTCGTTTAGGGGGTGGTGAGCACATGTGTGTGCGTCATCGTTATAACAGCAAAAGAACCCATGAATGTCCACTTAGGAATGAAAATACACGTGTTTGAGGAAGCTGCGTGTTCCTATAATTGCTTTTTGTAATTTTGTATGGTTGCTTAACGATGTTTTGTACAACTATAGGTGACCAGAAGCGGTGCTGGTCCATCAGAACGTCGAGTTTCTGAGGCTAGTAGTGCACCAAACGATGCTCCTGCAACACCTCCATCGGCTAAAACCATACGATTGGTTGCCGAAGCAGTCTTTGCCATGATCAATGCGCAGCCTGCAAGGCAGATACAGCAGCCTGCTCCTGCGATGGAGCAGGTACCTCTTCCAGAGGTTGAGCCGAGAAGAGTGGAGATCTCCTCGCACCCCTCCAACAGCACCCTAGTGTCCTTCATCATTTGGAGGGTGCATTCGGCAGCTTGGATGGAATTGATCCGCAGCCTCTCGGTGAGGCCAGCATCGCCAAAGACCCGTGGCCTCTTATAGGGGAGGGTGGGGTCGACGTCGCTGGCCGGTAAGAAGATCTCCGCCTAGAGGCGGGCCTCGCTGCTGAGGTTCTGATTCTCCTCCTTCAGCCTCGCATTCGCCCCCTCCAGCTCGGCAAGCAGGGCGCGCAGTTGGCCGATATCCTCCTCCTGCTCGGCATTGCGAGCCCGCACCTCCCCGATAGCCTTGGCATCCTGATGAAAGGGAGAAATTCATTAACATCGCAAAATATTTCAAGTAAAAGAGGGAAGGAGCCGGATACTCACCAACCCGCCGGCGGCCTCGGCGAGGAGACCCTCGGCGATGCCGAGCCGCCTCACCTGGTCCGTGACCTTGTCCTTAGCGACATCGCGAGCCTGCTAGGCTTTTAGGAGTTGATTGCTGAGGGCAAAGCTGAGGTGGGTCAGCATGTGGTGGAGCTCCATGGTCCGCAGATGGGCATGCAGACCCTCATGGCCGAGCTTCCACAGGGTCATGTTCTTGTAGGCCTCGGCATCCTCGCGGCCATAGAGGCCGAAGCCGAGGGCGTAAGCATGGCCAGTGGCGGGCTCGCGGTCATGCTAAGACGGATGCAGAGTGGAGATGGAGACCCGATGGGCTAACTAATCCTACTACACCATGGGCTCCCCCGCCGAGTCCTTCCACCGCCCCCAGAAGTTGAAGAGGGGATGCTGTTTTGGCGCCCCGCGCTCGCGAGCCGCCCTCTTCGCCGAAGGAGGCGGGGAGATCGCCGCCGCAGAAGAAGGAGCCTCGCTGCCCTTCTGACCTTTACTGGTGATCTCCTTCAGTGGGCTCTCCGGTGACACGTCGGGGGGGGGGGGGGGGGTCTCGGACGAGCTTATGTATTTGGGGCTGGATTGATGATGATGTTGTTTTCCTCTCGGAGCGAGCACGACCTTGCTCATCTTTTTTTGGTAATGGTTGGCGGTGCGGTGGGTTCAACCCCGCATCCTCAGGCCACCTCTTGCTGGAAGAGGGTTGGGAGAAGGCCGCCTCATCTCGGCAGGCCGCCGCCGCCGCCTTCTCACGAGGAGGGGGTCCGGGTGCGACCCCGAGTCCGCAAATGGCGGGTTCGCGGGAATCAACCGCTCCCCTGCAAGGAAAAACTTGGAAAAGGTTAGAGCACTTTCAACAATAATATGACGAGCTCAGCAACCGGGCGAGCCCGGCAGTACGGGGAGAACAATACCTTCGCTGGGTAGGACAGGGAGAAGTTCGTCAAGGCCCCTTCGCAGGTAGGCAACCTCGAAATCCTTGTGGAGGAAGTATTTGTGGAGCTTGACATCGTTACCAGATACGGCCGTCGGGCGGTAGACCTCTTCGCCTTTTTATTGCGGCGAGTATGGGATGTTGCCGAGATCGCCCTTGATAAAGGCGATCCTGGTCATCCAGTTATGGTGCTTGTTCGCGATCTCGTGAACTTTGATCAGCGAGCCACCGAAGTAAGCGACCCCATCCGACGTCGCCTTGTAAGAGAAGAGCTTCCTGAACATGGTCAGGTTGAACTCTATCCTATCTCGCCGGAGGTAGCTCGTGAACGCCACCATCATGGCGGTGGTGTTGGAGTTCAGCTGCGCGGGTACCGCGCCATAGTACTTCAAAATTTGCCGGACCTCCGGCCAGAGGGGGAGGCGCAACCCCACCTCAAAGTGAGAAATGGGGAAGGCGAGCTCATCGTCGTAGAAGGTGTTGATGGCCTCCCCTTGCCTCGGCCGGCATGCCTCAAAGCCCGGCGGCACATATCCTATCTCGAACTCCGCGAACGCCTCCTCGCTGGTATTTTCCTCGAAGAAGTAGTAGTCAGTGAAGTGCTGGGCATATTTGCTGCGGCCATCAGCATCGGGGTTGGTCTTTCCCATGCTCGCGAAAGAAGACAGGGCGTGAGTAGAAAAGGAAATAAGCACATGGAGAAAGAGAAAGCAATAAAAGCACAGTACGGGGGTTGGTGGGGGGGGGGGGCTATTTATAGAAAAGGAACCTGTGGTCAGGCCACCCAATCGGCTCAGCTCGCCGCCCCAGCTCGCCACCCCAACTCGCCACCCCAGCTCGCCGACTTCCGGCGCATCCCAACCAAGGCTAAGTCAAATAGAGCAATATATTATTTGAATACCGCATGACCAAGAATATTCTAAAGTTACTTATTACAGAGATCAAGTGCAGGAATCAAAAAGCGGGGCGCGCGAGCAGGGGGAACACTAGGAGGCGAGTACCGCTCGGCTCGGCAAATGAGCCGCCCTCTTATCTACCCCGGTCTCGCGGCTCCCGCCCCCCAGACTGCCGCACACGGAGTAGCTCGCGGATCCTCCCCGAATTCCTCTGCGCCACTAAGAGGCCATCATCTATCTCATCCAGAAGTCGGGAAGGGGATATCAGCTCGCCAGACTGGCCGCTTCGCATCTCGTCGGCGAGACGCGCATAGTCGCGTTGTAGCATCTCGTTGACCCCCTGCACCTCGCACAGCCCGCATACCAGCTTCTTGAGAAGCTTAACCTCCCTCCTCGTCAGCTCGCCTTGATCCACTTCGGGGCCCAGGTAAGTGTCCAGCGAGCTACGGGAGGGGAGGGTAGAGTAGTGGGCTGCCCGCGAAGATTCCTCGGCAGCGGATTGGCTGGGGGGAGCTGTGGAGACAAACGTCAGTAAAAAAGAAGAATGTAGAAAAAGCGCATGGGGCGGGAATCTAAGCAAAGTTGACCTGACGAGCTCGGCAACTCGAAGGAGATACGGGGAGGAATGAACCTCAGATCCTTCCCGCGACCTAGGCCGCGAGTCCTCGGTGAGAGAAGCTCGAATCCCGGGGTAGGGATGGCTTCCAGACCCGCCCCCGCGGTCACGACAGTTTGCCGAGGAGAGGGGGCATGCATCAGCGAGCTCGGCCTCTGCAAGCTCAGTCCCAAGGTCCCAAAGGGAGGGGACGGCTCCCGATGGCGGTTTTCCGGAGTCATGAACCTCTAGTCCCCAAGCGTGGTCTTGGCTCGCGGGGTGGCGTCTCGCGGCGCGGTGTCTTTTACACCATCAGGGCACCTGTCTGGGCCGTCGCAGATCTCGACAACGTTCCTCCCTCTTTCAGAGGCAGGAAGAGTGGAGGAACTGGTCCCGTGCTCCAAGGTGGCCCTCAGGTCGTTGTAGATGGGCTCGACCTCCTGGGGGAATAGTTTCATCTTCTTGGAGCTGGGCTCGGCAGAGCCACCCTACAGCACAGTGGTAGGGACCGCCGTCAGGGCGGCTACGCGAGCTGCAGAAGCCTGGCGAGCTCGGTCCAGATGCTCTTGAATCTCCTTGGGGAGCGGCATCTTGGCGGGATTAGAGCAAAGGGAATGGCAAGATTTAAGGAGGTACGCAAGTGCATATATATAGCCGCAGGTGGACCCCACCCGAAGATTCCCTCCAGCCCACCGCGCACTCGCCAAACACTTGGGGTTGGATGTTTCTTTCCGAGCTTTGCCAAGCTAAAAAATTACGGGGATTATGTACAACCCCGTGTCTGGCGAGTGGGGTCTCCAAGGACCATACCAGGCAGTTCATATCGTCCAAGCAACAGGCAAGCCCAGCAAAGGACTGAAGATTGTGGGCGAGCTCGGCAAGGAGAAGCTGAACCCGAGCTCGACATTCGTCGACTGGGAGATCGGCATTCGTCGATCGCGAGCTCGGCATTCGCCAAGCAAGTCCAAGAATCGTCAGGCTGAGATCGACTAATGGAGACCGACGGATGGGCGAGCTCGCCGTCCCAGCTCGGCAGCAACAGGCGAGCAGGATCTGCCGAGGTGGCCAGGCTCCCCAGCTCGCCCAGATCAATGAGGTACTTTTTACTATTTTTCCCCGGCCGGTCTGCCTATATCCCTTCAAAAAAGCGGAGTTTGGCTGTTGGCAGACCCAGCCAAGGGTTTTTTGGTAACTTCAGGTCAGTTTCTTTTGTTATTGGCAAGTCCAGATTCTAAAAACTATAAATAGGACCCAAGGGGAAGGCAGGATTTCTGTGCTTTCCTGCTCCAGCTTTCGAAGTGCTTTCTGAGGGTACCTTAGCTCGGCCTTTAGCTAAGGAGGGGAAGCACTATCAGATCTTCCGGGTGTGTGGTGGGTCCTCCCCGCCAAGCCCTTGGGTCGGTTCCCCTTGTTTCTTTTATTGTTTTGCTTGTAGGAGTGAAGTAGGCGGGCGACCACCCCTTCCCCGAGGGTGAACTCCACAAGAGACCGTTTTCGGTTTCAACACGCCTGATTTTAATTCTTCTTCAAACTCATATCACCCTGGATGGCGTAACCATCCAAATTTTTCTTGGAGTAATCCCGCGAATGCCGCACGTCCACCGCACGATTTCACTCCACCACCACCACCACAACAAAATCAACATTTTCAAAAACCTTCCTCCTTGGAGGAAATGCTTTCAAGATACATAAGCACCAATGAAGCGACCATTAGAAATCTAACAGTCTCAATGAAAAATTTAGAGAATACGGTCGGTCAATTAGCAAAGATGGTTTCCGAGAGGCCACCTGGGACTCTTCCCTCAAATACTGAGCCAAACCCAAGGGAGCACACGAAAGCGATTTCCCTTCAGAGTGGCAAGGTAATTCACGAGCCCACCACAAGGGAAGAGCCAAAGGTGATTGCCTCTCCTACTGCTGAACGAATTAGTGACAAAGAAATAACTAATAAAAATTTTGGAAAAGAAAACTCTATTTTTGAAAATGAACAAGAAACATCCATTTTGGAAAAAGAAAAAGATGGCTTTAAAAATAATGATCTCGAGACTTTAAAAGAATTTCCGCCACCCCCCTACCCCGCTAAGCTTAGGAAAGATAAGCTAGATGATCAATACCAATGCTTTCTTGAAATGTTTAAACAAATTTATATCAATTTGCCATTTCATGAAGCGATTAGCCAAATGCCAAAATACGCTAAATATCTTAAGGACCTGTTAACGAACAAAAAGAAATTAGAAAACATATCTCATGTTACGTTAAATGAAGAATGCTCGGCGGTCATAAAAAATTCCAATCTTCCTAAAAAGATAAATGATCCGGGTAGTTTTTCGATTCCTTGCATTTTTGGTGATCTTTTTGTAAAGCACGCGCTAGCGGATTTAGGTGCGAGCATCAACTTGATGCCTTTTTCATTGTTTAAAAATCTAGGATTGGGCAGTCTCAGCCCTACACGTATGAGCATTCAATTGGCTGATCGATCGATTAAGTATCCATTAGGTATCGTTGAGGATGTGCTAGTGAAAGTCGACAAATTCATCTTCCCGGTAGATTTTGTCATTCTTGATATTGAAGAAGACGTCGAGGTCCCCCTTATCCTTAGACGTCCCTTCTTAGCCACCTCTCGTGCGGTCATCAATGTAAGTAACGGAAAACTTTTGCTTCGCGTGGGAGATGACGAGGTGACGTTTTCAATAAATCAATCCATGAAAAATTCTTTAGAAAATGACGACTCATGTTTCTTCCTTGATGTTTTAAATGAAGATGCCTCTCTTTCTCTTTCAAATGTTTCTTCCAATGATTTTTCTTCCTCTTTTTCTGATTTTTTTACAAATGTTTTTGAAGACACGGTTATGTCCGCGCAAGCCAACTTTGCAAATGAACCAGTGTTTAGACAAAAAATTATGAAAATATTATCTTTGAAAATAAAAAGGTTTTAAAGAACTCTTACGATGAACCACCCAACTTAGAACTAAAACTCCTTCCCGAACATCTCAAATATGCCTTTCTTGAACAAAATTCTAAATTGCCCGTTATAATCTCGGCTTTGCTTTCTCAATCCGAAAATGATCAATTGATTGAACTACTACAAAAGCATCGCCGAGCTATAGCGTGACAAATTTCTGATATTCCTGGCATAAGCCCCTCCTTTTGCACCCACAAAATATTTTTTGAAAATAATTCTAATGATGCAGTCCAAGCTCAACGTCATCTTAATCCTAATATGAAAGAGGTTGTGAATGGTGAGGTTCTTAAGTTATTAGATGTGGGGATAATCTATCCTATTTCCGATAGTAAGTGGGTAAGTCCGGTTCAGGTTGTACCTAAGAAGGGTGGGATCACGGTGGTAACAAATGAAAATAATGATTTAATACCAACTAGGACGGTAACGGGATGGAGGATGTGCATCGATTACCGCAAATTAAATGATGCGACTCATAAAGATCACTTCCCCCTTCCCTTTATCCATCAAATTTTAGAACGCTTATCCGGGCATAGTTTTTATTGTTTTCTCAACGGTCTTTCGGGATACGTCCAAATCCCTATCACACCCGAGGACCAAGAGAAAACAACATTCACTTGCCCTTTCGGAACGTTTGCCTACCGTATGATGCCTTTCGGGCTATGCAACGCACCAGCTACTTTTCAGCGGTGCATGTTGGCCATTTTCGATAAATATGTAGAAAACATTATGGAAGTGTTTATGGACGACTTCTCGGTTTTTGGCGACTCGTTTGAGTTATGTTTAGAGAATTTTGGAAAAGTTTTAAAACGCTGTGAAGAAACAAATCTAGTTTTAAATTGGGAAAAGTGCCACTTTATGGTACGTGAAGGCATAGTCCTTGGCCACAAAATTTCCGCTAAGGGAATTGAAGTTGACAAGGCAAAAATCAAAGTAATTGAAAAGTTACCACCGCCTACGAATATCAAAGCGATAAGAAGTTTTTTAGGGCATGCGGGTTTTTATCGAAGATTTATTAAGGACTTTTCAAAAATTACTAAGCCTCTCATCCACCTTCTCGAGAAAGACGCTCCTTTTGTTTTTGACGATGCTTGTTTAGCGGCGTTCGACTTAATTAAATCCAAACTTATAAATGCTCCGATTATGATCGCCCCAGTTTGGGATATACCTTTTGAAATTATGTGCGACGCAAGTAGTTTTGCGGTCGGTGCGGTACTAGGACAACGTATAGCTAAGAATTTCCACCCTATCTATTACGCTAGCAAAACGCTTAATTCACACTACAACTAAAAAGGAGCTCTTAGGTGTCATTTTTGCTTTTGATAAATTCCGAACCTACATCACTCTTTCTAAGGTTATCATTTTTATGGATCATTCCGCTTTGAAGTACCTCCTTTCTAAACTGGATGCCAAGCCGCGTCCTATTCGTTGGATCCTATTACTTCAAGAATTCGACTTGGAGATCCGGGATAAGCAAGGAGCGGAAAATTTAGCGGCTGATCATCTTTCACGCCTAGAAAATCCTGAAATTGATATTTTTGATGAAAATTTACCTATTGATTCTTTTCCAGATGAAAACATTTTAAACGTTTCTTCTTCTGCCCCCGGGTTTGCCGATTTGGCCAATTATCTGGTGGTCCGCGTCCTCCTAAAAGAATACTCCTCTCAGCAAAAGAAGAAATTCTTTTCTGAGTTGAAGTATTATTTTTGAGAGGATCCATTTCTATTTTGCATTTGTGCGGACAAGGTGGTAAGAAGATGTGTCTCCCGGGAAGAAGGACAACAAATTTTAATACATGTTCATGAAGGTCCGACTGGCGGGCACTTTCAAGTAAACTGCACCGCACACAAAGTACTTAGTGCTGGCTTCTATTGGCCAAGCATATTTAAAGATGCACAAATCTTTGTGGGCGGGTGTGATCGGTGCCAGCGGACTGGAAACATCTCTAATAAAAATGAAATGAAACAACATTATTTTCTCGAATGCGAAGATTTTGATTTGTGGGGCATAGACTTTGTCGGCCCATTTCCCTCAAGTTTAGGAAATAAATACATTTTAGTCTCCGTAGATTACGTCTCTAGGTGGGCGGAGGCCCAAGCTTTACCAAGTAATGACGCTCGCGTAGTCATAAATTTCTTTAAAAAATTATTTTCTCATTTTGGCTTTCCTTGAACGATCGTTAGTGATAGGGGGAGCCACTTTTGTAACGCCCAACTAGCTAAGGTTTTAACTAAATATGGCGTTATGCATAAATTATCCACCGCTTATCACCCCCAAACTAACGGTCAGGTCGAGGTAGTCAATCGAGAACTAAAAAGAATTTTGGAAAAAACTGTTTCTACTTCTCGTAAAGATTGGTCCTTAAAATTAAACGATGCTCTTTGGGCCTATCGGACAGCGTACAAGACCGCCATTGGTTGTACTCCTTTCCGATTGGTCTATGGAAATTCGTGTCATCTTCCGGTAGAAGTAGAGCACCGAGCGTATTGGGCGATAAAATTTTTTAATTTCGATCCGCACTCAGTCGGCGAGCATAAGAAAAATCAATTGAATGAACTCGATGAATGGAGAGCGTACACTTACAAAAATAACAAACTTTATAAAGAACGCACGAAATGTTATCACGATAAGAACCTGTGCCACCCTAAAATGTTTAAACCAAGCGATCAGGTTCTTTTTTTTAATTCGCGTTTACGTCTCTTCCCTAGAAAACTGAAATCTCGTTGGTCCGGATCTTTTACAGTCAAACAGGTTTTTTCTTATGGCACTTTGCTACTCTCGCACCCGGATAAGGGTGATTTTAAAGTAAATGACCATCGCTTAAAGTTATTTTTTTCAAATGATTATGTATCTCCTACTGCGGAACAACTTTTATTTATATCGTAATGTTTTCTTTTATGGAACTTTCTTTTATGTTAGTCATTTCGTTTTATTCTAAGACTTTTATTATTATTATTCGAATTTTAAATTGTTAGTAATAAAGAACAATCTTGGGCACCTACCCACGGGCTCTATTTTTCTGCTTTTATTTTGCTCTTCCTTCCGGAGGCCAACCAAGCAAGTTCGTGATCGCCGCTCCAATGTTGCTGATTTCAAGATGGATCAAGTCAAGTGTGTTGATGATCAAGTGATGTAAATCGCAAGCATGGGGGAACGACATCCACATCCGGCCTCATAACCCCGGGGAAGTCCCGTTCTTTTTATTTAATTTACTTTTTACATTTTTCTCTCCTTCTCAGTCTCCTTCTCTTTCTCGTTTTTCTTTTTGTTTCTTTCGTTGAGGACAATGAAGAATCTAAGCATGAGGGAGGGTTTAGTTGTCTTAAAATCACAGAAATCACATAAAATTAGTATAGTTATATTAAGCCTTTTAGGAGTATTATTTTTATTTAACTATATCAAAAATCCAAAAAAAGAAAAAAACTAGAAAATTCAAAACCCAAAAATTATAAAATCAAAATCCAAAAAAAAGCTAAAATATATTTGAAAAACAAAATCAAAAATTATTTTCATCTTTTTTTATGTTTCTTCTAGTGATGTGTAGGCCCGTGCGGTTTTGTAGTTCTAGATAGATTTCTTTGAAAAGGTCTGCTAAACTTATCATTTTAACATAGCTTAGTTTTACTAGTTTCTAGTTCTTAAATATAAGCATCTATTTTCTCATTTTAAGTTAGCAATTTGTAGTTGCTCTTCTTATTCAGTTAGTTACGTACGAATGGTTGCTAGGTAATATTAGCTCTTTTTCATTTGTGTGGTAGTCTTTCTTGGTGTCTAGAACTTGTCCCTAGCTACTCTCGAAACATGTGCGTCATTTTTACGTACTTTAGAAATGATTTAGGCCACCCTTTGACTCGTTTGAGCTTTTCTTGCCCACCAAAAAATTTACCATTGTAAAACAATTTTGGGGCTTTTCAATGTTTATTTGATTTAGCTCCACCTTTATTTCATTATTTTCTCCAAAGCCAAAATGCCTTTCCTATTTTCACACTAAAACTTTGAGCTTAAAAATCATTTTTGTGAGAAGGTATTGTCTTTGAAATGAGAAGAAAATTTTAAAGCATATTTTTGGAGCTCTCTTTTATGAAAAAATGTTATTATCAAAATGTTATCAAATCAAAAAAAGAAGAGAGAAAAAAAAGAAAGAAAAAAAGAAAAATGAAGTTTATTCGCGGCCAATTTATTAAAGTAAAAAATTTTATGGCCTTTTGTTTGTTTCAAGTACTTATCATTTCTCTTCATGTTTTTATGTTTATTTTTTGAGCTCAACCTTGGTTTAGTGTTTAAGCACTCATATTTATCCTTGTTTTCATTTCCTAATCATTTACCTAAACCAAGTTTTAACGCATATTAGAAGTCCTATTAATCTTTAGAACGTAAATTCGCGTAGTGGAGAGAGTGTGAACGAACAAGCCTATGACCACCGTCATTGATGGATTTCTTTGGAGGTTACCTTGAGGTGTTTTAGGGTTAATTTTTATCTAGCAACCTAGTAGTTCGTTAATGCGCCGCTTATTTAGAACTTCTATTTTTGTTTATCTTATTTTCATTAATTTTGGATGCCTTGTTTTAGGAATTTTGAAATTTGTAATTCTTCTTTGTGTTCTAATGATAATTTTAGGTTTCCACTTTCAAGTTTTCTATTTTGCACTTCTCACCCCACTAGTTGATAACATAGGAATTAGGATGGTTTAATTTTTCATGTTTTGTTTTTCATATTCATGCAACCTAAAAATGTTTTGTTTTCTTTTTATTATTCCCAAGTTCTTAAATGATATTTGCTTGAGGGCATGCAAAAACTCTAGCACGGTGGAATTTGATGACTACTTTTATTCATTGGTTTTTGGGTTGTTTAGTATTCATAATTCCTAGTTTATTTATTTGTTTTAAGTATTTTTATGCATGCTTTGTTTTATTTCTAGTTAATGTCTTTCATGTTTCGTTTTTGTTATTTCTAGTTTTATTATATGTGTTTTGTATTTTTGTTCTTGTTTAATAAGTTATATTATGTTATGTTTTATTTTGTTTAGTTTTATTTTTAATAACTAATTAATAGTATGAATGTTATGTTTGTAATGTTTATTTTTATTTGACTAATGCTTTGTTTTGGTTTGTTATATTTTGTAGGTTCATGCTATCAAGAGCAGCCCACATGTTCATGTGCAGCCTGAGTTTCATTGCAAGCAGCCCACTTCTTCGCCATGGAGCAGCCCGACCACTTATGGTGCAACCCACATCATGATGCAGCCCCCTACATGCAGCCCTTGAAGTTTGGAGCAGCCCGACCCCTTCCCTTGAAGCCCATATGATGCACCCAACCCCTCTTCAAGCTACCCGAGCCCATATAGATGCAACCCACTCCATTCATGTGTTAGCCGACCACTCATTTTCCCCCTCTCCCTTTCATTTACTTCATTCATGCACTTCTTCCACCATGCATGGCCGGCCACCCCTCTCTCCCCCCTCTTTTATTTCTTTTTTTACTTCATTTAATCCACATCCATCCCCCTCTCTATTTTATATTTTCCACTCTCATTTTCATAAAGTCCATGCATTGAACCCACCTCCCTCTCTCCCCACTCATTAAATGAAATGCATTCCCCCTCTCCAAGCACATGGTCGACCACTTCTTTTGACCCATTCATCTTCATTCCATTCTAGAACCTTATCCCTCTCCTATAAAAGGAACCTATGCCTCATGCTTTGAAGAAGTTGGATTTTGGAGAGAAGGTGAAGTACTGGTTTAAGAGAGAGTGCTTTATTTTATGTTTCTTACATGTTGTTAAGTTTTTATTAGTGTAACCTTTGCTTTCGTTAGTGTAATATTTTCTTTGGTAGAATAATCTTGTCTCTTTATTATTTTGTACTTCTCCATTTTTATTAATCAATGAATATGAATTTTCTTCCTTTTATTGTGTTTTCTTCCTCAACTATGCGTAGGTAATCTTCTTTTAGCATTTGATCATGAGGATCCATGATTTGAGATAGGAATTCTTTTTTACTTCGTAATTTTATTTTTGCTAAATTTCGCTCGATCCCTCTTTGATTTATTTTGAGCCAACTCCATATTTCCGGTATACGGTAGTAGGCATTTGATCTCATTTCATCGTAGTCAAGAGACTCGTTGATTTGAAAGATCACTCAAAGAAGAAAGGAGTTGCACATAATCCTAGAGAAAGGACGACGTAAAACCTCCGGATTGGAGTCAAATCCAATAGTGCGGATCGCCTCTATAATGCAACTTTAGGACTCTTTGATTTGTAAAGAGATTTTGATCAAAGCGTCTATAAGTTAGGAGACTTAATGCTCTAGCGAGATTTTGTCTTTTTTCGGATCCGTCACGGTCGAGTTTAATTCGCAATTATAAAATTATATTTTTATTTCTCTTATCTCTTTTCATGGTGAATCATATATCAAGTGCTATCTTTTAATCCATAACTTCGTTTTAATTTCGTTTCAGTTTAATTTTAAAAATTCTCAAAACCCAACAATCTTTTGGTAGGATAATAGTAGAAGCGTGAGTAGAAGTACTTGACACCCCCGATTTTAAATAAGACCTTGGTACTACAATTCGATAGGTATACATGCCTTTTCAGGTTGATAGTGAATTCAATTCACCACCCCGCAACATAAAGAGTGACCGGGATGGGCGGTTCACGTCCAACGATTGGAGGTTGGTGTAGCAGATGTTGGGGATAAAGCTGAGTTTTAGCACAGCCTTCCATCCGCAGACGGATAGGAAAACTGAGACGGTAAATAGGACAATGGAAGACATGCTTTGCATGTGTGTCCTGGACTTTGTAAAGCAGTGGGAATATCATCTATACTTGGTGGAGTTCGTGTACAACAATAGCTACCAGGCGAGTATACAAATGGCGCCCTTCGAGGACCTTTATGGTAGAAGATGTCAAACGCCATTGTCTTGGTTGGAAACGAGTTAGTCAAAGTTGTACAAGCGCCAAGAGGTGGATGATGCTACATCTTTGGTTCGAACGATTCGAGAGAGGTTGCTTATCGCTCAGGACTAGCAGGCGAAGTGTAACAACCCGATTTTCAGCAGGCCAATTTTCGGGTGACACGGCCTGGGACACGGGCGTGTCCCCGGGCGTGTTCTGCGTGCGTCGAGTATCGAGAGGAACAGTCGACAAATGTGAAAGTGCAGGTTAGATCTGATATACTCTAGAGGGGGGGGGGGGTGAATAGAGTATGGTGCTTGCTAAAAACTTTTTATAACTTTTGTTGTATTCCTAAGTGAAAAGGGAAGCAAATAACATAAAGTAAACACAACAATTAACTGAACAAAAAAAAATCACAGACCACCGCCAGAAAACAAAAGAAAATAAGCAACCAGAAGACACAAGGAGCTATAGTGGTTCCCCAATCAATCTGGGTACATCCACTCTTCTACCACCCTAGGTAGGAATCCATTACAGGATGAGTTGATCAGGTGTCCTGGGCACCAATGGGTTTTGATCAGGTCCCCCAAAACCAAACCCTCAAGTCTTTTGGAAGGAGACTTGCAACCAGAATAATTTTGAAGGGATTTAAAACCCTGTACAAGAGTTAGAGAGAGGGTGATAGTATCTTCTCTGTCAACAGTCAGAGAGAAGACTTGTGGATTGATGTACAGCTCTTGCTCCCCCTGAGATCTTGAATTGGTCAGGAAAGCTGGAGCACTGCTTCAGGGTGATAGGCCTTCAATGACCTAGAATGCCTGGACCAGAACTGCTTCAGGAACTTCTTTGATAGATTGTTTGATTATTGTCCTTTGAAGTTATCCTGTAAATAGAGAGAAGAAGACTCTTGATTGAATTTAGTTGTTCTTCTTCTTCTCCAAAAGTCCTCTGGTCAAGGCTGATTGCAGTCAAGAACTTTTGCTTTGAGAAGGTTTGTTCTTCTACAACTTTTTAGTATTTTCTGTACTGTAATTCTTGAACTCTGCTTGATTCTGTATTCTTTCTATGTCTCTGTATATCCCTCTCTTACTGACTGAGCAATATTCAAACTTTTTGAATTTTCGAGCAGTAATTACAGTCAGCCTTGGAAATAATCAGCAATCAATGACTTTCCTAACTGTCCCATGGAAAAACGGCATGTAATCATCCATAGTCAATGCACGTTCTAACGGTAACATTCTGAGAAGATCTGACATTAAATATTCAGGAATCAGCGCCAAGAAACGAGACGGGAAACTTGAAGAAAACCTAATCTGGATTCGTCGAACAAAGAACACAATTTGTCGAGCTGAACTTGTGTTCGTCGAGCTGAGCTTGAGTTCGTCGAGCTGAGCTTGATAGAGTTCGTCGACCAGACAATCTTCATTCATCTGATAGATAGTCTTCATTCGTCGAGTTGAGAACCAAATTCGTCGACTTGAGAAAAGTTCTGGACTTAGAAAAAATATCCTGTATCTGCTGAAATACCGTGTCGACAAAAGTTGGTGTCGACAGATTGATCTTGGTGTCGACACAAATCCTCTGGTGTCAACATAAGTTGGTGTCGACTGAAATCCTAGTGTCGACACAAACTGTCTGGTGTTGACACAAACCCTAAGTGTCGACACAGATTATCTGAGTCCAGAAATCATCGAGTAGAGAATAGCATTCGTCGACCTGAAAAGCTGACTTCGTCGACCTGAGAAGCTATGAACTTGAGGTCCAAGTTCGTCGAGCTCAGAATATAGTTCGTCGACCGAAGCATGAAGCTGGACTTAGAAAAATTTGAAGTTCTCCTGACTTTGGCTTGAAGTAGAAACTGAATTTTCGTCGAACAGAGAACATAGGTTGTCGAGCTCAGCACTAAGAATTGTCTCACGATCATCGAGCGCAGAATTCCTTTCATCGAGCTGAGTTCGACGAACGTCGAACTCACTTTACTTAGCCTTGAAAACTTGTGAGTCTGGAGTCTCTGAGGGTATTGATGAAAGCTGGTCCATCTGGAGTTGATCCTAAGGACTTAACCTAGACTCTAGGACACAAAATGACTCTGGCTATACTTGATGGGTCACATCCTAAGTCAGTGAACCTAGCCTAAATCAACTAGGGATCCAACAATCTCCCCCTATTTGGGTGAGGTTACTAACAAAGACTCAAGATAGAAAAACAAAGCAAGAAAAGAGATATATCTGGCAGAGAATTATAATACATGCAATAGATATATATATATACACACAACTTTGTTTAACAGATAGCACTGTTTAAAAACAAATAACAGGCAGAAACTAAAACAATAAGAAAATTACTTCTTTGGCTTTTTCTGTTGAGGTTTGTCTTCTGCTTTCTTTTCTCCTGGCTTCTTGAAAATGATTTCTCTGTTAGGATTTTGAGCTTGAGCCACTGTCATGGTCATATCAGCTGCCCCAATAATTTTTAATGATGTAGCCCTGGGGACAACTGCTTCTGGATGAAGTTTTATATAGTCATCAACATTAAACAATTTATTACCTTTGTCAAATCTTTTCGGCTCTTCCTTTCTATATTTTGACATGGTTGAAAGAGCAGAAATATCTTTTCCTTCTGCTTTGGCTTTATTTATCAATGATAGACCAATCAGCTCTTGGTACCTAGCCATTCTTGCTGTATTAGCAATCTCTGGATCTTCAAAAGGAATTGGAGGGGAGTCTGGCTTCTTTGGGCTTTCAGCTTTATGACCTTCAGAACTTTGTTGCTGCTGCTGCTTATGTTGACTACCTGAGGAGGATGGCCTCTGCTGGCTGCTTCCAGAAGATCTCCCTGAGTGTCTTTGATAAGTTTGTATTAGGGAAGATCTCTGGGAGCTAGAGCCACTGGCAGCAGCTGCTGGAGGAGGAAGAGGAGGATCCTTCCTGTATCTGTGCACTGGAGGAGGGGAGTATCTCCTGCTTCTCTTTCAATCTTTCTGCGGGTTTTTGGATAGCCACATCCATGCTGGAATTCCCTTATATGGAGTCACATTGTGCAGAATATAGTAGGGAGTGTCTGTAGTGGGATTTAGCTTGGGAGGAGGAGCAACCTTTCTCTTCTTTGTCAACAATCTCTTTTTCCTACTGGCTGCATCCTCATTAGAATCAATTTCATCATCATCAGATTCTGAATCCTAAGGGGTATCAAACAATGAATCCAAAGCTTTTAAGGCTTTATCAGAAACAACAGCCTTTACTGGAGGAGGGGCAGAAGGTTCAGGAATAAGATTTTCAGCGACAGGAGAAGAAACAACTGTACAAGAATCAGAAACAAAAGAGACAGAGCTATCGGCTACTGCCTTATTCTCTTCTTCAATGTCTGCCTGAATGAGCTCATCTAGAGTAGGTATTGGAGAGTCATCCATAATAAAGTCTGGTGCTGAAACTGACACTGTAGTATCTTTTGGAATGACTTTTGAGCTGGAGGCAGATAGAGCAAAATTGTCACAGAGTTGCTTGGCAACTGCTGGACTAGCTTGAAAGTTATATGGTACCATAGCCAAATAAGGCTTAGAGAATTCTGCTTGAGGGAATTGCATATGTACAAAGTCAAAACTTCTCAAAAAAACTGATAAATTCACTGTGGGATTTAAATAGAAATCACCAACAGGAGTTATTTGAGCAACTGACTCATCCAAATCAATATCAGTATCCATAAATTGAATTAACTCAGACATCTCAGCATCAAAGTCTGTCAAAATTGTGGTATCATCATCTGAATATGAATCTGTTGGAGAGGGAACTGCTGTGACTGCTGCTGCTGCTGTATCTACATCTGCTGCAACTTCATCATAGAGCATCTCCCCCTGCCTGGGTTCAGGAATACCTGGAGCCAGGCCCCTAGATGAAGAGGGGGCAGTAGAGAGAAGAGAGATCTGGGTAGTTAAAGAATTAATGGAGGTCACAAGAGGTGTAATGACCTCTTGGATCAAAGATTTAATGAGAGGTGTGAGCAAAGGAATGAGGGTGGATGGATCAAATAGGGAAGGGGAAGGGGATGGAGTGGGAGGAGGAATAACAGATGGAATGGGGGCATCTTGCATGATTGCATCTGATCGTATAATGTAAGATAGAATGGTGGATAAGTGTGGGGGAAGA